>SSNS01000669.1:104943-219943 GCA_006937985.1 Aphyosemion australe
CTGTAGATATTTGGTGCTTTACGTTTTAACTTCCATTACAATATTAATCAGTGGGATTAATTTGATCATTTCTTCTTGAGCCCATCACAGCTCACATACCTGCATAACAGCGCTGTCTGTTTGATATCGATCACATCACACGACTCATCACAGGTAGTTGAGGACGCTGGAGCTGAATTAATGTCTTTGATTTGCTGATTGGTGACGTCTCCTGTCGTTTTAATGGTCCTTGTCTTTGTGGAGAGAGGAATGTCTTTAATTTTCTGGATTATCTCGGTTTTGTTTTTGAAGTCTGAAATAGGTGCTCTGATATTTTGATGAATGAATCCTTCATGTAATCACCATCCGTGAACAGTTTTCCCCGCTTTTATCTCTCAGGTTGCAACAAAACTTGCAGCAGTAGTGGAGTTTGGGGATGTCATCCAATTCTTAATCTACTTTTATAACCTGACACGCGGGAGGCGACATGCAGCAAAAGCCAGCGACGCCTCTGTTCCAGCAGGGCGAATAGCGAGTCTTCCGTTGTTTTGATTGGCCGTCAGATTGGAGGGAATTTTGGGTTATTAAAGCAGTTCAGAGTTGAAACAGCGGTAGATATGAAGTCTCACAAGGTTTTGCTAGAGTTAAGTGAAGTCTTGTAAAGCTCTGGGACATCAGACACGGCAAATATTAACTTTTCCTCCATGTTTACCCGGAGATGTACTGAGAAGCATCCTGTCCCCTCATTGGTCAGTCAATGAAATCTCTGATTGGTCCTTATCCGAGCGACAGCGGTGAAAAGTTAAAGTTTTTCCAGGTAATCCTTCTGCGTCGACAATGAAAGCAAATAATTCGGTCCATTGTTCCTTGAATCCTCTGTTCTCATCAGCTATCTTTCTCTTTTTCCCTTTGGGATCCACGGCCCTGACACACCCGCTGGTTTGTTTACATCCATCTGCCTGGCACGGTGCCGCCATATATCTATGGGCGCCGCGCTGAAACGTGTGTCGCAGGCTATGACGCAAATTTTCGTTGACAGAAATGTTAAAATTTAATATTTATTATGCACATTTTTACAGCATTGGAAAACGTTAAGAATGTTTGTCCTCCTACAGAAACGATAATAAAACAAAAAATATATCCCCATCCATTTTCATACATTTGTGAAGAAGCTCCAGGGAGCCACTAGGGGTCGCTAAAAGAGCCGCATGTTCCCGACCCCTGACCTAAATTATACACATTCATATCCACTCAACACACTTGATTTGATATATTCTCTAAACACTTTTAGAGTTCTTGATTCTTTCACTTCTCTGTCCAGGCAATTCCATAATTTCACACCATTAACCAAGATACTCATTTCCTTCATTCTTGTCCTAAATCTGGGCTTTTTGAAGACTTCAATTCCCTTCAACGAATAATTACTTTCCCTCTTTCCAAATACTTGCTGAATGTTTTTTGGCAATGTACCTATATTAGCTTTATACATTATATGCAATATTCTCCAGTCGACTAAATCATGAAATTTTATTACCTTATATTTTATAAATAATGGGTTAGATGGAACTCTACTGTGATTATTGTTAATAATTCTTATGGCTCTTTTCTGCAAAATAAACAATGGTTGTGTATAAGTTCTATATGCAGTTCCCCAGATTTCTACACAATAGATTAAGTATGGCAGAATTAGTGCATTGTATAATGATAACAACCCATCGCTATTCAGTAAAAACTTCACACTATGTAATACTGCAATGGCTTTGGCCACTTTACCTTTTATATAACCTATATGTGATTTCCAGGTTAGAGCTTCATCAATCATTACTCCTAAAAATTTGGTCTCCTTTACCCTTTGTATTTCCCTGCCATCTATTTTTAATGATGCATCAATTTTCTCCCTATCATTAAATAAAATAAAATTAGTTTTTTTAAGATTAAGTGTTAATCTATTTATATCAAACCAGGTTTTAACTTTTATCAGTTCATTATTTATTACTTGTGTTACTTCATTAATTAGAACTTTATTGCACCTGACCCACCTTAGGTCTGGTCTAGTGTAAAAACTACAACACCTAGACTCTTTTACTTTTTGTTCTTTATAAAACACAGATAGATCTTTCTTTACCTTATTGTACATTTTACATTTTATTATTACAGCAGGTTAAAGATACTGGGGGTGGAAAAATGAGTTGGAATTGACCTTTCTGAGTTGGAAACTAATAAAGGGAACCAACATCAAGTAAAAAAATTACCAAATGAATGAGAAAAAATGAATCAGAATATTACATTATTGAAAACAAACATATTGCAATATACAAAATAAATCATTACCATTACATTTTTTATTAATTTTGATTAATTAAGTATTGAAATATTAGAGTTGCAAAAGTCCGCGATAAAAAGCTGCACAAGTGGTACGCAAAACATTTTGACAAGGTTGGCAGGTCTGCAGCTGTTTGTTTAACAGCTTTAATAAACCACTGTTAACCTGCTGAAAAAACCAGCATAGACCAGCATAGCTGGTTACCAGCATATGTTGTGTTTTAGTGCTGGTATGCTGGTCAAGTATGGGATGCTGGTGATAGGATACTGGACCAGCACCAAAACACAACATATGCTGGGAACACCTATGCTGGTCTATGCTGGTTTTTTCAGCAGGGAAGAGCTAAATATGATTGTGTCTCTTGCTCTAGTGCTGCACAAACGTTACAATAAACTAGCTTAGTTAAGCCTCCCCAGGATGCTAACAAATGATGTCATGATAACATCATCATTACTGTAACATTTCATTACCTCTGTCTGTCGCGTTTTTCCTCCTCTGGGCAGCAGGTCATTTAGAGCGTTTTGACATGTTGAGCTAGCTGACTCACCAGAAATGACCCAAGTAGCAGGTAGAGGCTAATGAGATGGAGGAGGGGGCGCCGTGGGCGCTAGGTTTACGTATCGTTTACAACTTCAGTAAAGTTGGCAAGATATTGGCAGATTCGACATTTAAGATTCAATAACTCTGATCAGAATGTCGTTATGAAACATACCTCTGTAGTATCGTGGCAAGGTAGTGAAAAAGCTACAACCTAATTTTTTTCCCTAAACAACCACCTGTCCTCTGCTCCTGACGCAGCTAGCCCATGAAACTGCTGCGAGCGCTCAGGGACCGTCTGCAAATATAAACACTAGAAATGGCTGAAAAGATATAAAAACTCCACACTTGTACACGGTATCTATTCATTTATTTATTTATTTATTTAATTTATTACTTATTTTGCTCTTTACATGAGATGAATGATGTCTCAAACAGTGTGTCCCAAAAAAAAGGGAGGATTTGGCACACCCTCCAGCAGAGGGCGCCCTAGGCAATGGCCCTTGGTGACTTCTGCTGTGTCATCCTCCTCAATGGTTTAGCTGTTCACGCACAGAAGAAAAGGAAGAAACAATCTTTTATATAGGGCCTCTCAAGATAAAAATCACAAGGTGCTTCACAAGAACAAAAAGTAAAAAAAAAAAAAATTAAAATGTCAAAAAAGGTAAAAGTAAAGATTGTGATTAAAAAAGAATGTGAAAAAAAAAGGCAAAAGGAAAATGAATAAGAAAAGGGTAATCAGTGGATCACGGGAAAGGCAGAAATGGTAGAGCAGAATGAAGAGAAGGTAGCAAAGAAGAATCAACCAAAGGTCACTCAAAAGCCACCTGAACAGGTGAGTTTAGCCTTTAGCCTGGTGCACTGCACAACCAGTAGGCTTTGATCACTGGACCTCAGGGACCTGCTGGATGTGTAGGGACTGAGAAGATCACCAATGTATGATGGTGCTTGTCCATGTAAGGCCCTAAAAACCAGAACCAGGATGTTAAAATGAACCCTGAAGTTAACCAGCAGCCAGTGAAGCTGGAAGAGGAGCGGGGTGACGTGGGTGTGTTTGGAGGACTTGGTCAGCAGCCTAGCACAGGCATTCTGGACCACCTGTAGACGGTTCAGGGAGGTTCTGCTCAGACAAGTGAAAAGCTGCAGTAGTCTAAGCGTGAGGAGATGAAGGTGTGGAGAACAATCTCCAGTTTAGAGCGGGACAGAATGGGACTCAGCTTAGCAATGTTCCTGAGATGGAAGAAGGAGGAGCGAACAAGAGAACTGACATGGGAATCCAAGGTGAGAGCTGGGTCGAAGGTCACACCAAGATTCCTGACAGGGGGTTTGGTGTGAGAAGCAAGCTGACCAAGAGAGTCTCTGACTTTGGGAACCAGCTTGTCTGGGGCACAGATGAGGATCTCAGTCTTGTCTTCATTCAGCTGTAGAAAGTTCCCAGCCATCCAGGTTTTAATAGAGTCTAAGCAGGTGTGCAGCAGCTGCAGCTTAGACATCTCATGGGGCTTAAAGGAGATGTACAGTTGGATGTCATCTGCGTAACGATGGTAGGAGATTCCTTTAAAAGAGCTCAGGGTGTGCTGGAGAGCGAGCAGATAAAGGAGGAAAAGTAGAGGGCCCAGCACAGAACATTGTGGTACACCACCCGACCGTCCCTCCCACCCGACTGTCCATCCCACGTGTCCTTCTGCTAGCAGGTTCTGATCAGAACAAGGCAGCCAAGCTCAGAGTGAGATTAAAGAGAGCTGGATGGGAATGTCACTGGGTTGGTTCACTAAAGTAGTCAGTGTTTCCCAACCCTGGTCCTCAGGGACCACTGTCCTGCATGTCCTGCCCTTTCAAACACCAGTGTTTCCCTGCTGCCACACACCTGACTTAAATGAATGAGTGATTAACAGGCATCTGCAGCAATTGATGTCCTCCTGAGGAGGCAATCTAAATCAGGTGTGCTGAAGCAGAGACATGGAAAACTTGCAGGACAGTGTGCCCTGAGGACCAGGGCTGGGAAACACCGATCTAGGTATTATTGCAAAATGCAGTTTATGGACGGCAGAAATTATGATTTTTCTTTGAGCGGACGGGTGGTGGTGTGGGCACAGTTTGACACCCCCTTCTGGATGGCGCCCTAGGCGGCTGCCTAGGGTGCCTGTAGGATGGACCACCACTGGTTGTGGGTAGTCATTTTGGTTTTGAGTTTGATTCTCTAGTTTTATATTAATTTTAGTTAAACTGATACAACAAACCATTGCTTTGAACACATTTACTTGCTTTTTAAATTTTCCTAATTCTCTTTTTATTTGTGCCCCCCCATCTTCTCATCCCCTCTCCAGTTTAAACTACCCACCTTGTCGCCTCCCATAAACAAAGCATCACCAACAGCTGATTCAAGAGTCGCCACCATCAGCACCACGGCTCTGCCCACAGCTACAGTCACCACTACAACCCCTGTAGAGCCAACAACCCCCCCCACACACACTACTGCCACCAGCCCTGATCAAACTACTCCACTCCCCACTCATCCACCCATCACAGCGTCACCTATTGGTGTCACCACCAGGGAGAACGATGACATTCATGATGGCACACTGGTTGTGGTCACTCAGAGTAAATCTGAAGGTGCTGCACTAACACACATTGTTGCTGCATCAGTGGTAGAGATGATGCCTGTCCTAGAGGTGGTAACAGACTTGTCCCCCATTGACAAACAAGATGTCCAGGAGGCACTGAGCCCGACGGAGCCTCCCACCCTGGCCTCATTGGGGTTTTTGCTGCCCACACCCTACACTGTGGAAGAGGTAGTCAACTTTAAGCCCTTCTTGAATCCAGACTTGAATCAACTGCCAACATTGGAAGACTCCACAAGCAAAGCCCAGGGCACCAACCCACCACACGAGGTAGACAGCCAAGCTGAAGGTGGTACACAAGTGGAAAATGAAACAGCAACTTTCTCAGCTCCTGCAGTGCTCTCAGGTGATGGAGAAGTTGACCATGATGCCCCATTTTACCCACATGTAATGGATACAGACTCAGAACTGGATTACCAGTATTATCAGGCTGATAGCTTTCTCCCGGTGAGTTCCTCTGCCTCTGTTCTTCTTTGCTTCTTCCTGTCAATGAATTAAAACACAACTTCATGTTCACTTGCTGCATGATAACTCCATCCCACTGCAAGGATCTTTTTGTAATAGTCATATTGTTATGGTTGATTTATGTAACTAAACAGATTTGCACACTATCAAATAATTCAGTGTAAGATCAACACAGACAGACATTATTATCAGACATGCTCCTTTTCTGCATGATATTCGGGGGGGGGGCTTAAGCCCAGGTTGTTTTTTCAAAAGCCCAGGTCTTTTGGGATGCATGGGCGAGGCGGGGGTGGGGGGCTGCTGGAGGGAGCTAAAGCCTCAGGTTTACATCTGGAAGTTACATCTAAAGGCAGGCGTACACTGTGCGACTTTTTCACTTTTTTGAGCCCATTTTCCCGTCATGCGAGAATCTACGAGCTCGGGGCGAGTTTTACGCTGAGCGTTGTGTAGTATACAGGCGGTTACGAGAGGCGATTAACACCACATGACCATCTGCTGATCAGCAATCGTAAACTTGCACGAATTTATGGCGTGTTTGATATTTTGCTCGTCCCTCGTGAGGGTGCCGCACTGTTGAAGCGGCGCTGCGAGCGTGACCCAAAAAGTACCAGAACCGCACACGGCGCATGCGCAAACACAGAAGCAGTAGCGTAAATGAAGGAAGTGGAAGCAAAAACAAACCAAATAGCTAACCCACTTTCAAAATAAAAGCAGCGTTGCTTTGTTTTGATGAAAAATAAACTTTTTTTCTTCATTTAACAGCAGGAAATGCTGGTAATTTATCAGTTTCGATCAAAGGTGGACCAAATATAATACAAATAATATGTTTTTGTTGTTATTTTGTTATTTAAGGAACAAACTAGAGTTTTATTTTTATGTCAGATTGTTTTTTAACCATAGCAACAAGCAGCGCTTGCCATGAAGCAACGGAGTACGCTTCTGTTCCAAATGCCGTCCTCGTCCTCCCGTACTCAGTAGAACGGACTTTCTGCTGTCCTAGCCAAGAACACACTTGTCAAGTACACAAGAACGTACTAGCGTCCTGAAGTATTAAGAAACGGCCCTGGTGTTTACTTCCGGGGTTTTTCATCTTCATGTTTGCAATTCCGAGGGACCAACGTGTTGCGTCATGTCTACTGGCTATATTTTTTTAGCTGTGATGGGTTCATGCCAGACGTACAGTGTGAGCAGTCAGGTCACATCTGAGAACTGGGTCGTACAGTGTGAGCACATAACCCGTGAGATTTGCTCTGCGAGAAAGTCGTACAGTTTGAGCTGAAGCTGAACGCTACAAGTGAAAAAGTCGCACAGTGTACGCCCGGCTTAAGCCAGACACCCACTTCACCTGAAGCCACGTGATCTCACAAGAGGAAGTTCTTTTCATCATTGTTTGGCTTGTGGACTGATGAATTTTGCTTGGTGGGAAGTTACAGAGAGAAAGAAGGTAAGAGAAAGACTAAATAAATAAAAATAATTTACCAGACAAGAATGGAAAAAAGTTTGTTGTAAAGTGCAAAGAATATATTGTAAGAAAATTAAACTTCACCAATTAATTATATTTTTCAAATAATTTCGAGTTATCTAAACTATTCATTAGACCAGCGGTTCCCAAACTTATTTAACCACGCACCCCCTTCTATGTCCCGACCGTGTTGACACACCCCCATCCCCCAAAAACATGTTTTCAAGAAAGAAAGAAAAAAAAAAAGACCTGCAGCACAATCAGTGTGTTTGTTTCTGACCACACCTCACAGCCTCCTACAAAGTCTGGGAGCTGAAGGAGCCTCTAGGACAGTGGTTCTCAATTACCCTTGGTGAAGCCCCCCCTAGGGGACATAGATTTTTTTGCGACACCCCCCCCCCACACACACACACGTAATGTGCTAGAAACGGCCCTGGGTGTGGGACTGAGTTTTGAAGGTGATTTGAATTGTATCAAATAAATAAATATTACATGCTTATAAGTTATTGTTTTATAAAGTTACAAACGTGCAGTGGGATAAATCTACCTGCATTTTCCTTTTCAAGCACTTTGTTTTATTTTTTTATGCAACCATGTTCCTGTCCTGTCTGTATTTTAGCTGCATCTCCTCTCAATCCTCCAGAAAACTGCTGCCTGGCTTCATTTTTCACGATTTAAGCAGATCAAAGAGATCTGTGAAACATAGCAGAGTGCGCTGCGCTCGCTGCTGCGCCAGTGAGGTAAAGTCGCAGAAGCACGGGTGATGGAGCGCAGCAGCGGAGCGTCAGACACAAATAAAAGACAGAAAGTTCTTGTGTTTTTAATTCCAGAACTTGACAGGATGTCCAGACAGACCTCCGAATCCCTCTGTCAGCGCTTCTCTTCAGCGCTCCTCACGTGACATTTGAGCACAGGCTCCAGGAGCTTCTCTCCGTTAGATCTGCAGCTCAGATCATCTGACAGCTCACAGGGATGGTGGAGGACACACACCTGCTCCTGAAAATAAAAACTTAACGAGCACGGTTTCGATCGCAATAAAAAGCAAGTTATGTCCAAGATACATGGAAGTCCGCGACAGTGCAGAGAATGCCCCCATACAACGGACATGATTGCACAACATTACCGCCATGGTCTGAGCTCTTATAAATGACCTTAGGCTCCCAGATGCCGCATCGGCTTTGCGGCAAATTGGCGGCATTGTTTTATGTGTAATTTTTTTGTGTGTGTAATCACCGCCATTACGCTTTTTACCTCGCGCACCCCCTAGCGGCAGCTCACCACACTTTGGGAATCCCTGCATTAGAGAAACAAATCCAGGAAAAGCATTGATAGTCTGAGTAGCTGTGTGTTCTTTTTTATTTTCAGTTTCTACCTGCTGTATTTCTAAATTTACTAATTCCAGATATAGTAAGTCATGCAGTGTTTTAGCACAATTAACCTTTCGCCGGCCCCGCCCCCAGAACGGCTATTGTCCAATCACACATCATAGCAACCGTTACTATCAGACAACTCCAAACAAAATGATGAAGCTAAGCCTAATTTACTACTAAGCATTAGCCTCGATAGTAGTCGTGTCTCCATCGTTTCCCTTCAGAACCTCCTCATCGAGCTCAACCAGCAAGCCAGCAAGCATGAGTGCTCCCCCCGCCCGCGGCTGGGCGGAGGTCCGCCTCCCAGACTATCCAAGACCCTTTTAGATAAGACACACCGTGCCGGCTAATCAGCGTAATATTACCTCAACCGTGTGTCTTATAAACGCACATTAAGCCTTGGCGCAACAGCGGGTGGTGTCATGATCACGTGATGAATTAATGCCGAGCTCCGGCCGGGAACTAAAAATGAACGTAAACACGGGCATAAAAAGTTACATTTTATAAACAGACTCAGCTGAGATGATCAACTGGAGCGATGCAGAGCACCGGAAGTGAGCTTTTCTCCGTTAGTGCTGCCTGCAGCTCAGATCATCTGACAGCTGACATCTGACAGCTCACAGGGACACCGCATCGCCGCCACCGCTCCTCGGATCCACGCGTCCCCGGACGCCGGACCTTCTCCCAAACTCCCAACTCCTTGTTCCCTGCTACGCTTCGTTCAGCGGAGCCGACACTAATATATCCCTCCACTGCATACTGTAACCCTTTTTCCTCGATCTGGATGAAATTGAGGAGAAATTGCTCCAAAAAATGTCGCTGACACACATCTGTCTACTTCTTTCCATCGCGGAAATCTGCAGAGCTGCAGTATTTGATCCACTTATTGTCGGAGTTGGCAACAGTAACTAAGGGGGGCGGGGCTCGGCGAAAGGTCAGTTAGGCCAGTTGCTGGTGAAAGTTCTCAGTCTTCCTACCAATGAATATTCCCCCTCCCTACCCTACGAGGAGTCGTCAACGTCGTTAGCCCGTATTGTGTTAGACTGGTTGTTTTGATTAGATGCGGGCGGGTGTGACCTAGACTGAAACTGTTTCAAAATCAGGCTCATTGTAGGTGCTGGAAAGGCGAAACCTGAGGACCCCCCTCTGCTTAATTCAGGTCTTTCCTGTTTGACATAGATGGCTTTCTTTATTCCTCTCCTCTGGTTTCTCCTCCTGCATCTAATCAAAGCAACTAGTCCAACACAATAGGGCTTGATGGGGTAGGGAGGAGGGTTATTCATAGGTAGTTTCAGCTCGTTAAGCAACAATAAACAGCTATGAGGATGAGAAGTGAAATCTCATGTTGCCATAATAGAGGATTTACCAGTGTAGCGAAAGTCAGGAGCAAAGACCATCATCTTGTTTTGATTCTGGTCCAGTCCTGAAGCCCTGATTTTGAACCATTAACACTTCCAGTGTTTAATATGTCTTGTTTACATTCATGATAGTTTGCCTCGTCAATCTTATTGCATTCATTATACTGTTGTTGAATAAATCTTGAATTGCACAGCACATTATTTCTGTCATCGACCTCCCCGACTTCAGGGCTAAACCCCGGGTGAATAGAATGTCTGGCTCCTCCTCTGGAAACAGCAGTAATTTTCTAACTGCACAAACATGCCAATAAATGGTGGCAGAGGAGTTAAGTGGCCGCCTTGCAATCGGAAGGTCGCAGGTTTGCGTCCCGCTCAGTCTGTCGCTGTCGTTTTGTCCTTGGGCAAGATACTTAACCCGCCTTGCCTGCTGGTGGTGGTCGGAGGGACTGGTGGCGCCAGTGTACGGCAGGCCTCGCCTCTGTCAGTGCTCCCCAGGGCAGCTGTAGCTATGATGTAGCTCATCCCCACCAGCGTGTGAATGTGAGTGTGAATGGGTGGATGACTGATTGTGTTGTGAAGCGCCTTGGGGGGTTGTAGAACCCTAAGAAGGCGCTATACAAATACAGAACATTTACCATTTACCATAAAGTCCAGCAGATTTGGTCAGTGTCCAGGGGCGGACTGGGACAATTAGTCAGGCCGGGAATTTCAAACCATCCCAGGCCACCACGACCCAATTAGCACAAAACACCAAAAGTGAGTCAGGTTGGGCGGTTACTGATGTAAGAGTGTAAAACAACAAAATAAGAGTCAGAGTCAGAAGAACTTTATTGTCCCGAAGGAAATGATGTTGTCATGAACATGCTCAGTGCAACAGTTGCCTTCATTTGAACCCCTTGGATTACCATGACCTGGATGACTGAGAACCTTCACCAGCATATCAGTGCAACACTGTTAGAAATAAGACAGTAAAACAGTAGTTAAAACAAAACAAATTGTAATAAATATAAAGCAGCATGTAATGAGGGATGTGCTAAAATGATGCAGAAAGAATTACCTACAGAAGGAGGAATACAGTCTTATTGCTACAGGCAGAAAGGATTTCCTGTGCCGTTCCATTCTGCATTTGGAGGCAATCAGTCTTTTGCTGAGAGCTCGGATGGCTCATTATGGAGGCATGCATGGGGTGGGAGGGGTTGTCCCTGATGCTGAGAAGCTTTTACAGCATTCTCCGCTCAGAGCGCTCTGTCAGGTTCTCCAGTCTGACACCCAGGACAGAACCAGCCTTTTTAATCAGCTTGTTCAGCATGTTGGCATCAGCAGGCAACTATATTGAAAATGAAAGTAAACACGGGCATAAGTTTTGCTTTTGTAAACCAGCTGAGATGATAAACTGGAGCGATGCAGAGCTCCAGGAGCTTCTCTCTGTTAGATCTGAGCTCAGATCACCAGAGACTGCATGGGGCCTGTGGAGGACAGACACCTTTAGGAGCAGATTGTCAAAAAAGCTTAATGTGCGTGGCTTTGATTGCAATAAAAAGCTTATGTCCAAGATAAACGGAAGTCTGCAGACAGAGACTGCCCCTGTAACGTTAATTTGGGTAGTTACTTTTAATAAATTATCACTATTGATGATAATTTAATAGTTGGTTGATAATTAAATCCAGGGCCCTCATTTATCAAACGTTGGTAGAAATGTTCCTATATTCCCTCCTACGGATGAAATTTAGAATGTGTGTACGAACAGTCAATGTCCTGATTTATGAAACATGCGGTGGCCTCTCGTACGCATGTTCCTCTGCAATCGTCTGATGATAAATCCCACCTGTACGTACCCAAGTGCGCGTGTCCGTCTAACCGTCATTTACATACAGAAACCCCCTTCATTAACCATATTTGGTCACACTACGTCCTCAGGTCGGGAGGGGATTCCCTGGGTTCTTCCCGGAAAAAAAAGAAAAACTTTATTGACAGCGAGATCGAAACACTGGACACTTGACAACGCGTGTATGATCGGGGAGCAGAGGAGGTTCTGGAGGTTGTTTTATTTGTAAAATAGAATCTGGACTGGAATCAGATCAGTGCTGCGCTCACGGAAGAGCCGTTCCCTCCGGAGTGCTCTCTGCTCTGCTAAATCCTCCAATAATAATAATAATAAGAAGAAGAAGAATAAGAAACAATCTATTATAAAGCGCATCTCAAGCGAAATCATGATGCGCTTCACAAGGACAAAATAATTAAATTACACATAATAAATAAATAAATTCAAAATGACTTAAAACATCATAAAATGGGAAGAGTAAACATTGTGATTACAAAATAACACAAAATCAGCCGTTCTACAATGTCAGATTCCCGTGGGTCACGGGTGTTTTAGCACCAATAACGTGACTCAGCTGTTTATCCACCAAAATATTTATTTATTGGGTAGAATAATTAGTGGATGAGGAACACGCGTGGATCACTGAGACCTTCAGAATTGCTGTTCCCTCGTTCTGCCACTAGATGCTGTTCCTACGCATGGTCACAGCTGTTCTTATATTTAGGAACGTTTTCACGCACAAGTACAAATTGGTAAATACCACACAATGCGCAAAATCGTTCCCACGCACGAAATACGCACAGATCTGTTCGTAAGTACGGTTGATTAATGAGGCCCCAGGTTCTTTTAGGCGGACCAGGGACCCAAAACTCTATAAATAATAATGATGTGAGGCAGAGTCGAGAAGATAGTTTATAAAAATCAATTTATTTCTATGTTCTACTACTAATCATGATGCACCACAAAATGATTATAATGATGATTCAAGGTAGAGGTGGGCGGTATATTGAATATACTTGATGTTTCACGTGTTTTTGGACGTATGGTGGTTAAAATAGCTCTATCGCAACCATCGAGTATAAACTGTCATAGCAGTATGAGTCTAATTTGTTTAAAAAAAAAAACTCCCACACCATGCCAATGCATCACAAATCCCTCTCCCAACTGGAAAATGTTGTGCCTAGCACGGTGATGACGCCCCTATCAGCGTGCACCAGCCAGGTCACATGTCTTTCTCCGCTTTTGGAGGCCCTAAGCTTGATTGGCCAGGGAGGCCCCCCACAAACAGAAATGCCCCCAAAATGTATTTAAACTCTTGCTATTTATTTTAAAATTGGAATTAAATAAAATGAAACACAAAGGATATATCACATCATTTATAGCTTTGTGCTGAAATGGAAGTAGATGGCTGCTGGAGTTTTTCAGGATGCTACGGTTGTTGATCAGTGTTTGAAAATGGTTCCTCATCTTCAGAATCTTCCTCCTGGCTGCAGGAACTCCTTGTAAATATTTAAGCATTGATCCTGTGAATGTTTTTGAAATGTAAAAAAAATGTGATTAGCAAAAGTTAAATAAAAGTAACAACACATTAGCATTTTCTAATGATTTTTTTTTTACAGTGGGATAAAAAGTGACTAAAAATATGAATCATCAGTCTGCAGTTTATCTGTAAAGCCCTTCATTTCATGGCACTGTAAAAGGATATTCAACTATGTTATATTAATATAATGGAACATGGACAACACCTATACTCCATTTATACACATGAAACAAAGCAATGGTGGCATTTTGTACATGACCAAAAGGGAAGATAACACAATTAGGGTGACCATAGTTCATGATAATAAAAAAGACACTTGGCTCTGTCTCCAGATACATAAATGATTCTCAGTTTTCTCAAAGATGCCTTTAATACATGTAAAGCCTCCTCTGTATATTAGATGAGACACTATTATTCAGCTATAGAACATAATAATATATTTTATAGACTTCTCCAGAGGTAATCCAACATGCTTTTTGGGCCTAAAATAATCTTTTCAACAAGTCAATAGTACAAAAATGAAAATAAGAAAATAAAAATCTTGAATGAAACAGTTCTAGAAATGATGCTATTATTATAAATATTAAATATTTACTGATTTATCAACAGGATTGTTTCAGTAATTAATCTATCAGTCCAAAGGTTTACATTTGACACATTTTATGATTCACCATTGTGTTAACACTGTCAGCTGTAAGCTCTAAGTCCGATTTCTCTCCAAAGCTCAACTAAGATGTGCATGTAAGCTACTGAGTAAGCAGCTAGCCTCTGCTAGCACCAGAATATTTACAAGCCTGCCTCAACACTAGGGTGACCAGATCCCAACTCGCCAAATGTGGGACAACGTAAAAGTTGAATGCAATGAGATAAAGTAAAAAAAAAAAAAAAGTCTGTTTTCACTGTTAAATATACATAAAATTACTATAATTATTATTATCATCATATATGTCATGTACTATATATTCAAATTCAACTTGAACAAGCAAAGAGCAAAGGCTTTTTATTTAGTATTTCAGTTCCTCTCCAGAGTAACTTTA
This sequence comes from Aphyosemion australe, assembly GCA_006937985.1. Classification (NCBI taxonomy): domain Eukaryota; kingdom Metazoa; phylum Chordata; class Actinopteri; order Cyprinodontiformes; family Nothobranchiidae; genus Aphyosemion; species Aphyosemion australe. Next base: position 119,458 of record SSNS01000669.1, read on the forward strand.
GCTAAATGGATTTTAAACCCATCAATTCATTTTAAAAATACAGACAGGCCCACAATAAAAAATAAATGCAGGTGTAAGCAGCTTTTCAGAGTTTTCATTGAATACTTTCCTCAACAGAATGGCCGTAAAAGTACCAGTAATATTTTTAGATCTATTTGTTTGTTTTTAATAATTTTTCCAATAAAACCAACACATATCCATACTTTTTTGCTATTTTTTCTTCTTAATTCAGAAACAAAATGGTGTTTTTTCAAAAATGACAACAAATCTTTTTTAGTAAATATATAGGGGGGAGAAAAAACATTACTAACTTTAATCTGAAGTTATTAATAGAGTTCCTTAGAATGACTTTTTTCATCCAAATTCTGAGAAAAAGTAATGAAGGCTTCCATTTAATTCTCCCAGCGTTTGTTTAATGTGCCATAAAAGAGTTTAGCTTGTATCTGAAACAAAACAACTCCAGCACCGTGTGTGTGTTAGAAGCTCATGTGGGACCTGTCTAAATAGGAAACCTGCTTCTGACCAACATTTTTTTTGTGACTCTCGGATTCTCAGCTCCGTTTCATATCGGACTCCACGCTGACACAAAAAATGGCTCTTAAAAAACACAAAGACCCTAACAGAGTCTCTCTGAACACTCGTTTAGTGGGTTACTAGTTTATTCTAACAGCATTTTCTCCACCGCGCTCATCTGTCCTCCGTGCTCGCTGACGCTTCTGCTTTGGTGGTTCGGGTGCGCGCTCCACGTGCTCCGGACATGCGTAAAGCCCCGCCTCCTGGTTCGATTGACACCAACAGGCAGCTCTCTCCACACAGTTTATGCATGTTGAAACTCGAAGCGGGAGACTGTCAATAATGCGGGACACGAGTCTCAATTTGCGGGACGTGTGAAAAGTGATGAAAATGCGGGACATCTGGTCACCCTACTCAACACAGAAGCTCAGACTCCAACTAATTCACCTGCCAGGCTGCCCAGGCAGCTAATAAAGAGAAACTTACCAGGATGTACGGGAGTCATCTCTCTGTTTTTTTTTCTTTTCTTTCTTCTCTGCTCCAGATTCGTGTCGTCTCTTCATCATCTTCCGCAGCAGCGCCGTGGGGTATCAAATAAAAACATTGTGGTGAAGTGAAACCGAAACCAAAACTTCGAGCTGTACCATTACCGGGCGGGCGGGGGTGGGGGTGTAATGTTTGTAAATTATGAGAATAACTATTTTGCCCAAATTTTGACCGATAGGCTAAATAATTAAGAAAACACTCAACGGCTCAAACGGTGGGCAGCTAATTTATGTGTTTTCTGAGCAATATGCTACTGTAAGAACTCAACTCTGTAATCATTTTTTGGGGCCCCCCAGGTACCGAGGCCCTACGCACTCAGCGTACCTTGCGTATGGACAGCGGCGGCCCTGCTGACTATGTAGAGCGTGCGTGTTGAAAAGAATGAAAAGGAACATGGCGACAGCGGGTGTTTCGGATGAGCAAGAGAGAACTTTAGCGGAGTCAGAAGAGCTAGTTCCGAAGAAAAACAGCACTGGATCAATAATCTGGCGGTGGTTTGGATTTCGCAAGGAGGACGTGGAACAAAATGCGGTAATTTGCAAGACATGCCGGAAAACGATAGCCACAAAAGGTAGCAGTACCACAAACTTATTTCACCACCTGAACACCCATCCATTACAAAATGAAGAATGTTGCAAACTCCGCATGTCAATGTCTCCCCACACACCGAAGACGACGCTAAATAAACCGCCTGTGAAGCAAATGACTCTGACGTCTTCGTTTGCTAAAGCCATCCCATACGACAAAACAAGTGCAAAGTGGAGGGAAATCACAGACGCAGTGACAAAATACATCGCTAAAGACATGGCTCCTGTCAGTGTGGTGGAAAAGGCCGGATTTAGAAATCTTATGAAGACACTTGATGCAAAATACGACATGCCTGGTCGCAAATTCTTTGCAGAAAAATCGCTACCAGTGTTGTACACGGCAGTGAGGGAAAATGTAGCCCAGCAGCTAACAAACGTTAGCTTTTTTTCAACAACCACCGATCTGTGGACCAGCTGCACTTGTGAGCCCTATCTTAGCCTAACTCTACATTATATCAGTCAGTGGGGGTTAAAAAGTGTCTGCCTACAGACGAGCTTTTTCCCTAAGGACCCCACAGCTGAGCTAATTGCACAAGGACTGCAAGAAGCTCTCAAATGCTGGAAGTCAACCGGAAAGTCGCCAGGTCTGCATCACCACGGATAACGGGAGCAACATCATCAAAGCAACGAAGCTGAATGGGTGGACCAGGCTGCAGTGTTTTGGTCACCGGTTGCACCTTGCAATTGGTGAGTATCATAAATATCAATTCAACAAATTACTCAAAAGTTAAAAAAAAAGTATTTAATATGCTACTTAAGTACTGAGAACTGTTTATTCACCAGGACACCTGATGTAATGTTTGAAAAACAGAACAAAACTTGTAAAAACGAGTGTAAAAACAAGAGGTGTCACTTTATTATAAACCATAGGTGTCTGTGTTTGATGGATTTTTGTTAAAGTATGTTTTTCCTAATTCATTGATGTTAAAATATACAGAAATTTTACCCAAGAGTAGCGATACTTCAGAATAATATTAATGAAGTAATAACAACGTATAGTCTAGTAAAAATACTCCTAAAAGTGTTTTTACAAAATCTTACTCAAGTAAATGTAAGAGTAAATGTAAGTAGTTACCCACGTTCCTTAAATAGAAATCACTCTGAGCAGCAGTATACATAAACAAGCTAACATTTGATTTCTTCAATAAATTAAATTGTAACTAAAAATATTCTTAGTTTTTGTTTACAGGAAAATAAAAAAAATTAAGATTAAAGTTTGATGCAAGGTTATTTTTCTGACATCTAAAAGGTTGTATATATAGCATGATTTTCCTCCTAGTAAATTGTGTTATATACCTTAATCCACAGAGTGTAACAGCATGTAAAACACAGTCCAAAACAATTGCTTCAAGCTGATGTAAAGTCTGAAATTATTTTTACATAATATTTTGAGTGCTAGGCTGGGTGATTGTTTTACTGAATTTACTTACAATGCAATATCATTTTTGTTTTTCTTTGTTTTCAGAGAGAAGCATGAAAGACCATCGCATTGAGCGTGCTGTTGCTGTTTGCAAGAAGATCGTGAGCACTTTTTCATTCAGTTGGAAGAAGAGGAGAGGTCTGGCCACTGCACAGCAAGAACTGAAGATCCCCGCACATCAGCTGATCAGCGAGTCTCCGACTCGATGGGGATCTCGCTACAAAATGATTGACCGGGTGTTGGAGCAAGAGCGATCCATTTCTCAGGTTTTGGCCTCAGACAAAAAAACACGACATCTTGTTCTGACTTGGCAAGACCTGGAAGTGCTTGAATCGGTGCACAAGGCTTTAAAACCCCTTGTGGATTTCACAGATACCCTTTCAGGGGAGGAATATGTCACAGTGTCCTATGTCAAACCTGTGCTGCACCTTTTCCGTTTCAGCATTTTGGCAGTTCATGAAGATGACACCGCACTGACCCAGTCCATCAAAGCCTCCATCTTGGATTACCTTTGTGAAAAGTTTGCTGATCCTTCCACTGATACTTACATTTCTGCCGACAAGTTGGAGGAAATGAAGGACAAAGTCATAATGGAGATGGAGGCAGATGATCTGTCTGATCAGGGTGCAGCAGGGCCATCTGCTTCACAGGCCAGTGAAACGCCAGGGGTTTTAGAGCCAGATGCAATGAAAAAGAAAACACTTGGGAGTTTCTTTAAAAAGGTGAAAACGTCCTCCTCCCAAGCCACATCATCACTCAGGTAAATGCAGAACTCTCTGCCTACTTACAGTCTGTGAGTGCTGACAGTGAAACTGATCCCTTGCAGTGGTGGAAGGACCGTGAAGAAATATTCCCAAATGTGAAAAACTTGGCCAAAAAGTATCTGTGTGTGCCTGCAACTAGTTCCCCGTCAGAAAGGGTGTTTAGTACAAGTGGAAATGTGGTCACATGTCACCGGGCTTCACTCAGACCTGAAGCAGTTGACAGGCTGGTGTTTTTGGAACAGAATCTGTAGAAATGTTTAGTATTTGTAGCTGCCCCAGACCCAAACAGTATTGATGAGACTGTTCTTATTCTGGTGTATTAAAGTCACCATCTAGACTTTGGCTTCTGTGTTTTCAACTTGGAATCATTTTTTATTTACCACTTTGTGTGGTATGTGTTTCTAATCTTGCACATTAAGAGCAATTATCATCTTAAAGGTTTTGAAAATGCTCTAATACTGTGAATGTTCTTGTTCAGGCAGGCCAGGGTTTTGCAGGGACTGCCTGGACTTGGCACCTTCTCTTTTAGCACTTTATGTGATTTGTTTAAAATCCCAACTCAAGCACAAAAAGAAATGCAAATACTTGGAGATGTTCTGATACCTGTCATGGTTCTTGGTCAGTCATTTTTATTGTCATTAGACCTTTAGTTGTTTAAATGGGTAAATGCATTTTTTTATTTTAAAAGTTTTCCATGGCAAAAGCACAGAGGAGCAGCTTTTTTGTTTGTTGGCTTCTGACCAGGTTTCTGAAAGGTCAAGTATGCACTTTTCTTTAATACTATTGTCATTTGTGAAAAACCTTTTTGTAACTGATGGTTAAAATAAAAAACAACTTAAATTCCAAATGGTTGTCTTCAAATTTAAAACAATTGAATCATTGATTTAAATGAGTATACCTGTGCAATCTTTGGCAATATATGTCTCAACATCAAATTTTGGAAGTTATTTAAAATATCGGGATATATATCTCGTATCGTGATATTGCAAAAAAATATTGGCGATATTAGATTTTTCTCATATCGCCCAGCCCTAGTTCAAGGTAATATCAGGTGAAATCATGGATGATAAATGATGGAAAATGATATTAGATTTTATTAAAAGCCTTATTAAGAATCTTAGGAAGTTGTGAATGTCCATCCATCCATCCATTTTCTCCCGCTTATCCGGAGTCGGGTCGCGGGGGCAGCAGCTTAAGGAGGGAAGCCCAGACCTCCCTCTCCCCAGCCACTTGGGCCAGTTCCTCCGGGGGAATCCCAAGGCGTTCCCAGGCCAGCTGAGAGACATAATCTCTCCAGCGTGTCCTGGGTCTTCCTTTGGGTCTCCTCCTGGTTGGACGTGCCCGGAAAACCTCACCAGGGAGGCGTCCAGGAGGCATCCTAATCAGATGCCCGAGCCACCTCAACTGGCTCCTCTCGATGTGGAGGAGCAGCAGGTCTACTCCGAGCCCCTCCCGGATGACCGAGCTCCTCACCCTATCTCTAAGGGAGAGCCCAGCCACCCTGCGTAGAAAACTCATTTCGGCCGCTTGTATCCGTGATCTCGTTCTTTCAGTCACTACCCAAAGCTCGTGACCATAGGTGAGGGTAGGAACGTAGATCGACCGGTAAATTGAGAGCTTCGCCTTTCGGCTCAGCTCTCTCTTCACCACGACAGACCGGTACAACGCCCGCATCACTGCAGACGCAGCACCAATCCGCCTATCGATCTCACGCTCCACCCTTCCCTCACTCGTGAACAAGACCCCGAGATACTTAAACTCCTCCACTTGGGGCAGGACCTCGTCCCTGACCTGGAGAAGGCATTCTACCCTTTTCCGACTCAAGACCATGGTCTCGGATTTAGAGGAGCTGATTCTCATCCCAGCTGCTTCACACCTGGCTGCGAACTGCTCCAGCGAAAGCCGGAGATCACGTTCTGACGAAGCCAACAGGACCACATCATCTGCAAAAAGCAGAGACCTGATCCTTAGGCCACCAAAACGGATCCCCTCACCACCTTGGCTGCACCTAGAAATCCTGTCCATAAAAGTTATGAACAGAATCGGTGACAAAGGGCAGCCTTGGCGGAGTCCAACTCTCACCGGAAACGAGCCCGACTTACTGCCGGCAATGCGGACCAAGCTCTGACACTGGTCGTACAGGGTCCTAACAGCCCGTATCAAGGGGCCTGGTACCCCATACTCCCAGAGTACCCCCCACAGGGCCCCCCGAGGGACGCGGTCGAACGCCTTCTCCAAATCCACAAAACACATGTAGATTGGTTGGGTGAACTCCCACGCACCCTCCAGGACCCCCCCCCAAGGGTATAGAGCTGGTCCAGTGTTCCACGGCCAGGACGAAAACCACATTGCTCCTCCTGAATCCGAATGTTGTGAATGTCTGGGTTTTTTAAAAAGTATTAAAAGTGATAAATAAAAATTGTCAAATTTAAGGCCATTAAAAGTGTTAAATTTGGTCTCAGAGGTATTATTTTTTCCAAATTAGGTATTATTTTTTCAGACTATCAGGTGTCCTATTCTGATTTAAAGTCTATATGCTTAAGTTCGCGTTAGTTCGTTTAAATATGGGCTTTAGGGGTGCAACTGCACGCACGAGGGTCCGCGGATCGGTCACGTGGAAGACCGAGGCGGCGCCACCTGTTCAATCCAAACGAGAAAAGCACAGCGGTGGTCATGGCTAGTGGAGGAGGAGAGGAGCTTAAAAAACCACCACCGGCATTGTTTAAGTCGCATGTATGGGAGCATTTGGGCTTCCCTGTAAAATACAAAGATGATACAAACGGCAAAAACGAACACACGCGTGCCTCTATGCCCTCCCAGCCTGACGGCGCAGCGCCGCACACACAAACGTCCGATCGCTATGAAAGCAGGAAGGGAGGTGACGTGTGCAAAATGCCTGGGACAATTGTTACATTAACGTGATGGGACCTGAAGTATTGATGGGGACAAATCTGTAAACGAGGAGTAAAGAAAAACAAACAGCGCTTCAGAAAGTTGAGGAAATGAGTGAAAGCAGGACACGCAGGGAGTGAGCTTGGCTATGGCAAGCCGTTTTCACATTTAATCAGCAATCGGACCTCTCTGTAATAATTCCTATTTAGCAGTACTTTCATTGATCCTAGTACTAACTGTGTTCTTATTAGTCAAAATAGCAAATGAAGACATCAACAGCTATGCTGTTACTAGTAAAAATTATAATGAAGGATATCCATAATAACAACGGCACTAGTAGGAATTAAGTTTGAGATATCTCAGAATCCCTAAAAACATAAGGTCTATTAGGCAGACTGGATATGTATTCCAGATATCTATAATTCTATTGTTCCTGGTAGAAATTAACATTCCATACATCCATGACAACATTCTACTGAATATCTGACATGTTCATTCTACATAGTCAGAATCATTTAGTTAAAAAATCATTGACGTTCTAGATTTTATAGGACATAACTGCATTAAATGAGTCTTGAGTTAAATGTTGTTTGTATTTAATGAGCATTAAGCAGAAAAATGTTGCACTAAGTGTTCTACAAAATTAATAAGAGAGCAAAGTTATTTTGTTTTTTTTCTTTTCTTTGTGCTGATCCAAAAAATGATCCGACCCGTGACTCAACTCTGTGATACGATCCGAACCGTGAGTTTTTTGATTCATCGCACCACTAGGGCACACAATCATCTGAAAATGATGATGTCATATTCAGTGGTCGTTCGGCATCATCTCAGAACACGGCACGCTCAACCGTCTATGTAAATAATAGAAAGGTCACTGATTAACACTGCAATTCAGTGTCGTGATGGTTTAAAAAAAATTCTGAAGGTTTAGACACCACCCTTCCTCAGACACGCAGAAAAGACTTATTTCTTCTTAAAACTTATTTCTTAAGACAATTAAACACAACAATCTCTCACATAAGAAACACTGGTGGCCTACTTCTGCAAAACTGATTAAGAACAATTGTGATTGGTGGATCGCTCTGTGCAGTGTGTCAGGCTCACAAAAAGTCCAAATGTGTGAATATATTGTCCATCTTTTTTGGACTGACAAAAAATCAGTTGGAAAAATTTTATATATCACCAAATTTTAGTACCATTTTTAACCCAAGCAAAAAGCGAGAGAGAAACCTATGTGGGGTTGATCAAACATCCTGTTTGAAACATGTTTCTTGTAGGGTTCAAAATAGAAAAAATGTGATATTATTTTATAGTGAAGACACCAGCTGTTATAGCCTGTCATACGCACGCACTCGCACACACACACACGTGCGCGCAAGGCTGTACTCACTGTTGGTTCTGCATTTCTTCTACGCAGCAAACGATGGAGGGATATCCAGCCTCCCCGTTCTGTTCTCACAGCTGTATTATTTATAACAATACAGGAACGCTTGTGCTCAAACTGTTATTGTCATCTGATAGGCCTCTCACACAAGTAGATAGGGCCTGTCATGTCCTGTGTCCTCGTCTCCCCAGTCTACTCCATACCCAGCTCCCTTGTCTCTGCTCCCCCTCTGACATAACATTCAGGTTTCTCAGTCATCTCTCTCTCCTGTGTCTTTGATTAGTCCATTCCATGTGTTCTCCCTCCTCCTAGGTGTCCATGTACTTCCTGCCCCTTAAAGTTCCATTTTGTCCCATTCCCCTTCAGCCATCTTGGTTTATTCTTGTCATTCCGTGTTCATGGTTTAGTTTATTTCCCCAGCATTCCTTTTAGTTATCCTCCTCTTGTGTCATTGACCCTTTAACCCCCTGTGTTTCTCTTGCAGGATTTTCCCCTCTGTTCAGTTATGTTTTGTTCATCCCTTTTAGTTTATGTTTTACATTTTGATCGTGTTCAGTTATCGAATTAGTTCTTAGTCATTTCTTGTTTAGATTTTCAATTATGGTTTTTCCCAAGCTCTTTGTGATATCTTGTTTTGTTCCATTTTGATTATTCGTATCAGTGTCCCTGTCTTCAGTTATTCTTAGAATAGTTTATTTCTTTCAGTCCTTGGTTCTAGTATATTGTTTTATTGCTTTAGTTGGTGTCTTAGTGTTATCTGGTTCAGTCTTTGTTTTTGTATTACCTTCCAAACCTCACTCAACTAGTTGCACCTGTAGTCCATCATCAGTAATCATCACACCTGCTCCTTGTCTACTCCCCTGTCTATTTAAACCAGTTCTATTGTCAGCTCCTTGTCAGTTCCTTGTGTGTGTTTGTTACCGTCAGTACTTGTGTGTGTTACATCCTTGCGTTTCCTGCCTGCCTCCCTGCATTTGCACATGATGATTTTTCTTCCTGCTCCAGACCACTGCTTTAAATAAAACATTTTCATTTTTTCAACCATACCTGGCTGCCTCCTGCATTACCTGCATCTTGGGTCCTCCTACAACCACCATTCCATGACAGGGCCGTCCTGAGGCTAGTATGGGCTGTGCCGCTCCAAGTAGAAATTAACAAATAAGCGGCTCAATATTATTTAATAAATTATAGTCGGCCGGCCCAAAATTACCATCAGCACACCGGGCAAATGCCCACCTTTCCCGACGGCCAGTACAGCCCTGAGTGCATCTAAAGTGCATCTACAGATGCCGGAAGCGGGAATTCAACGAAGCTAGAGAATAAGAAAATAAAATGCAAGGGAAAAGACGTGCAGACAAGATGGCGTTTGTTTACAATTTCTCTTCCGGGAAGGACAACTCTGCGCATGCTCAATCTATGGTGCGTGCATCGCGGCATGATCGGAACATTCCAGTTAGTGTCCATGTAAACAGAGATCTGGGATTTCCGATCAACCAAGATTTAAATCGGATTGGGGAAATTTGGCGCATGTAAACGTAGCTAGTGTCAACAGCATCATTAGTAATCTATACAGCCAGTATTCACCTGTGGGTACTAGTGCTTGGTTTAGTTCAGCCCCAATGCCGCTGACATGCCGAATAATTCACCTGAAGAGACTTTAAAGTCATCAACATTACTGTCTCTAATTTAATTGAATAAGATTTAAAAATCCTTGAATGTAATGAATCCAACAGGAATTACTAAGTGATGATCTTTATAACAGAGATTTTGTTTGTGCGTGTGTGTTAAACTAACAGGGTGATGAAGATTACTACATCAGCTGGGGGTCCTCAGCTTGTCCCTGTGTGGAGAGGGTCCAAGGTTCTTTGTTGCTGCCTGTCAAAGTGAAGAGGATAATCACTTTGCTGGCTCGTAACCTCCACCTCTATCAGTTGCAGCGAACACAAGCGGTAAGAATCAGTGCATGAAGAATAATTCTGTGCATCCACCCAGTGATGTAAGTAAGAGTAAGAATTATTTATTGTCATCATGCATAGGCATGACAAAATTTCATTGGTCTCTCAGCTTACAGGCACAAATTTCTACAGAAGATGATAAAACAACAGTAAAAATTGCACACAGTTTTTTAAAAAAAGAGAATAAAGTGACTATAAACCAGACTGAGACACACATGTATGGACACTGATAAACCTACTAAATGGTAACATTACATTTTGGCTCTTGCACTGGGTCAATGTAAACAGACTGTAACAGTAGCAGCATGAACACACAAGTAACTTTAAAATGCATAAATCATAAAGTGTGAATGGTGAAATGTGAATGGCATCTTACTGAGAAGGCTCCTATGTTTGAAACAGTAGAGTCTTTGTGTTTCCAGGAGTCAACGCTGGAATACGAGTGTGTTCTTGTTGTGGAGGGGCGGTTGGTGGTAGTGGATGCTTATGTGGAACCCGATGATCTGAATCCATCAAACTTCTACATCACATGTCAGCTGCACCAGGTCAGATTATGAAAAGTCATTTGGTGTTTAGTAGGAGGGTTAGAGACAGTTGCAGGCCAGTCAGGTTTCATCTTTTATTCTGTTATTTTTACAGCAACATCCTGTTGTACATAGTTACCGTAGGGCTCTGTAGTTGTTAGCAGTTTTGTTTCTCATATTTTTCCTGTTTCCACTTTATTTTTAAGTCTTGTAAAGGCTAAGAGATTTTATCCTTATTATTGCTCAAAAATATTTAGCTAACTGTTGTTACCTTCCAAGGGTCCAAATTCAAGCATTTATTTAAAAATTAAGAATAAGGTTAAAGGAGTGGATTACTTGTTTAATCAATGCATTTGCAGTGATCTGTAGTAGGAATGAATGTCTTGCAGGCAGTATTTAGGGCACAAAAAAGCCCACAAACCCCTGGCTCAGCAGGGCCAAATCTGCGACATCACAGGAGAGCTCAGCATGGCAGGATTTGGAGTCTTCCCTGATAGTTGGACATTTTGCCTTACATTGGATAACAGCAACACGACTCTACCACTGACTTGCAACATGGAAGTTATATCTCCACAAGCCAGGAGGAGGTCTGCCATCAAGTGAAGTTGCTAATACTAATGGTTAGCTTAAACTAGCCGAGACATCCAGTGCTGATTGCCGGACGTTAAAACAACAGCCTTCCCCGTCGTGAGTCGAGATAGTTGAGTCCATGAATGCTAATTTACAGTGTGACGTAGGTCTTTGAGGATTTTCAAATCCTAGGCCATGGTTCTCGACTGGAAAAGGGTGGCTTGCCAACTCTGGGTCGGGAGAGAGGTCCTGCTTCAAGTGCAGGAGTTTAAGTATCTTGGGGTCTTGTTCACAAGGGAGGGAAGAAGGGAGCGAGAGATCGATAGGCGAATTGGAACAGCGTCTGCAGTGATGCGGACGCTGAACTGGTCTGTCGTGGTGAAGAGGGAGCTGAGCCAAAAGGCAAGGCTCTCCATTTACCGGTCAATCTATGTCCCAACCCTCACCTATGGTCATGAGCTTTGGGTATTGACTGAAAGAACAAGATTGCAGATACAAATGGCTGAAATGAGTTTCCTCCGGAAGGTGGCCACATCAGCCGTAGAGATAGGGCGAGGAGCTCGGACATTCGGCAGGGACTCGGAGTAGAGCCGCTGCTCCTTCACATCGAGAGGAGCCAGGTCGACCAAGGACACATTGGAGCAAGTACATCTCCCATTTGCTCCGGGACGCCTTGGGGTCCTGCTGGAAGAGCTGGTGGAGGTGGCCGGGGTGAGGGCTGTCCGAAATGCCCTACTTGACCCGGACCCAGATAAGCAGAGGAAAACGAACGAAACGAACGAACGAACGGTCATTAACGATAGGTGTAGGAGACTATTTTCATGTTTAGTCTGCATGAAAAACTCAGAGTGACCGATTATAATCAGAAAAAACATTTTAAAAATGGGCTTTCAGTCACCCACACCTTTAAAATGTACTTTTACGCCATGAAAAATCATTGTAGGATTTGTTTCTTGCAGGTGCTGGAGGGTCTGAGGCCAAGAACCATTTTTAAACATGAACTCACTTTAAATTGTGGCAAAGTTTAAATTTGTATTAAATATATTTGAAGAACTAGATCTTCTAAACTAAATGGTGTTGTTTTTTTAGTACACATACTCAGCTCCTGTGGAGGAATACAATGCCATGATTTATGTGAAGAGGAGGAACACCTTTCATGTGGACAGTTCTCCAAATCTCTATGGTCAGTTCAACCTTATTATTTATTCTCTGTTATGTCCACAGCTGATTTTATTCCTCTCACTTTGATCAGCTTGACCCTACCTTGAGCCCTCTGCACACATACCTTTCAGGAGGAGCTGCTTCTTTTCCGTCTGGGTTTCTAAAGTGACCATTTTTGAAGGCACTTTTCCTGTTTAACTTTACCTTTAGTCATTGCCTCACATTTTTGATAGACACTTATTATTATTAGTTCAAGTTTCATTTCAGTGAGAAAAGCTAGCAATAGATTATCTCTGTCTGCGGCCATCTGAGGAGTGGATGCCACAAAATCTTTTAATTTTGGAGAAAAGGAGAGGTTGAAAAAAAATTGTTATTGAAGCAGCCGGAACAAAACACGCCAGAGATGGCGCCAATGTCACAGGTGGTTAGGAGAGGGTTAATGAGAGCAGACTAGAGAAGGAAGAAGGATTATGTCACTTCCTTCTTGGAGTCTGTGAACCTAAAATGGCTGCTAGGTAAACTGAGACGGTGCTTTTGACACTAGTGGCTTCAAACGCTGCAGTTTGATTCGCCGGAACTTTACCCCGAAGGGATTATAAGGTTTTTCGCAGTCAGTCGCTGCGGTGAGCTGGCAGATAAAGGCGCTTTGAACTGGAATTCAGATGTGTTTACCTCTGCGGTGCTAACTAGTTAGCGAGGTTAGGCCATAAGGCTTTTTCAGCTCTCAGCTGACGGAATGTTGCCTATCTCTTTCCCGTAGGGTCGTGTCGTTATTCTGGCAAATTGAGTGCACACGGAATATTACATCTTTGCCGCCTTCAGTATTTTAGAAGCTAGAATTTAGTCGTTAGCTTAGCTATGGGCATCAGATAACAGTGGAACTCTGCTTACCTAGAAAGATTCAGTCTAAAGCTAGATTTATACTTCTCCGTCAGCTCCGCGGGCTAGAGACGCATACGCGTTGACGGAGGCGTTTTATGTTTCTACTTCTCTGTTGGCTGGGGGATGTTGCAAAGCAACCCCCCGCCTGGACAGCAGAGGGCGTAGCACATTTCTGGGGTATCCTGCCACCATTACAGCCACGTATCCGGTCTACGATAGTGTATTTACTACTGTGTTTACCTTGTTTTAATGTATTTTAGAGAGTTTTTAACACGGACAAATTTGTCCCTCATTCTCCTCCACCTCTTCATGCGGTCGGCACCTCTAAACCCACGTTTCTCGTCATTTCCGTCCACGAATAAACTTTTTCAGCGAGGCGTTCTTCAATCTGCTCCGTGTCTGCCGCTAAATATCTTCAGCGCTCTTTATTTTTTGAGTCGGCAGTGGCGGTGCTGCTGGTGACGTGTTTCAAGGAAGCGGCGTCCTGACCAATCACAAGCTTGCACTCTCCATGGCTCTCGACGGACAGTTATTTTTGGGGGCATGTCTCCGTCACCCCCCGCGAGCCCGTCCGAGAGCCCTTGCATCGACGCAAAATGGCGCTGCGTGTCTCCGTACTGACGCAGACAGACAAGTATAAATTAGGCTTAACAGAGACTCTTCAGAAGTGTCTGATTTTCAGACTTTGGTGTCGAAGCACGCACCGCCTGGAATACAAACCGTGAAAAACGGTCCTTCGGCAGGGAATAAACACAGATGGATCATATCTGGTTAAGGTTAGCTTCTAGCTGTAGCTGTTAGCATTTTAGCTCTGGCTTAGCTTTAGATAACAAGCGCCGAGCGTCCCCGATCTTCTGTTACCACAAGCACAGACAAATACAAGACAAGAAAAAAGTATACATTCACACATTCAATCCCGTATGTGAAAAACCATATGAGACAAAAAACACAGCTTTAACAACAGACTTGGTTAGACTTGGGATGAGTCAGCGCTCAGTGGTGATGGGAGGGGGGCTCCTGTTTCAACTCACATGGAAATATTAAAATAAAAATTTAGTAAAGTGTTAGATTTGAATTGCCTCCTGGCTGGCTCACCACTTGTAACGTTAATATGGGTAGATACTTTTAAATAGTAATTATCACTATTCTTGATCATTTAATATTTGGTTGATGATTAAAATCCAGGTTCTTTTAGGCAGACCAGTAACCCAACACTCTATAAATAATAATGATGTGAGGCAGAGTCGAGAAGATAGTTTATAAAAATCTATTTATAACTATGTTCTACTACTGATGATGATGCACCACAAAATGATTATAAATGATGGTTCAAGGTAATATCAGGTGAAATCATGAATGATAAATGATGGAAAATGATATTAGATGGTAACAAACTTCTGTTAAGAATCTTAGGACAGTTGTGATGTCTGGGTGTCAAAGTAAGCTGTCTGTTATTATTTGTTTATGTTTAACAAATTATCAGTTATGTTCACCGACGACAGACCAAGAGCTATGAACCCAGGTGCAGAGGTTTCTCAGAGATCCAACGGGTGAAGGGCTTCGTCCTGAGGCGTTACTTCTGGACGTCAAAATTTGTGCCTAACTCTGACTCCCCTCAGTTGGTCAAGAGATATTCTCTAGGGCAGTGTTTCCCAACCCTGGTCCTCATGGCACACTGTCCTGCATGTTTTCCATGTCTCTGCTTCAGCACACCTGATTTAGATTGCCTCCTCAGGAGGACATCACATGCTGCAGATGCCTGTTAATTACTCATTAATTTAAGTCAGGTGTGTGGCAGCAGGGAGACACTGGTGTTTGAAAGGAAAACATGCAGGACAGTGTGCCTTGAGGACCAGGGTTGGGAAACACTGCTCTAGGGCTTGCCAGCAATCGGTTTCTCGGCTGATGAGGTTTTGCCGGATCAGGATTGTTGTTCAAAAGGATGGTTCTTATTTCACTAAAAATATTCCACCAAAAGTCTGGTTTGACTTCCAGTAGGATGAATTTTAGCTCAAGTCTTTGGTTCTGCAGGAACTTCAGGAAGAACTGAACTGTAGAGGAAGTGTCTCCTCTTTTAACATTAGTTGTTTACAAATGTTGGCAAATCAGAATTTGACAAGTGCCACTGGGCGTTTACCAAACTCCCTCAGACTTCACATTCCTCAGATCCTTAAGAAAGAATTATTTCTCTTGATCTGTTAAGAAAATAGATTAAACATTCATTTATTAATATATTAATATTAATATGTGAATATACGAATAATAAACCATTATCATTCATCAAGTAGATAGAATCACTTGTGGTGTTTCAGGTCTGATATAAGCATAAACAACAATGTTGATTCATTGATGTAAAGATTACTGTAACACAGTTAAGGCATTAAATCACTTAGAAAGTTTCTTCTTCAACCTGTAAGTGGAAGGAATCATTTATGAGCAAAAGAAGATTATTTTATTAAAGCTAGAAGGTTAAGAGTTCTGTCCTCATCTGTGGACTGGCGACCGGCTTCTGCAGACTCAGATAAACAATCTGGAGGTGCCACATTGTTTTGGTCTCAGTCTCAGCTGTTGACGTAAACACGGGCCTTGTAGCTGCAGACTGGTATCCCAGCGTGATTACCTTTGCTGGATTATCATGAACAATCATTTGTCTTTGACTGCTACAAAGTTGTGTTCAAGCTCATTTTATTAAGGCGCATTGATTGACAAATGATAATAAACAGACCTTTGACTCATTGAAATTTTTTAACATGGCCCTTTGAGATTTGTATTTGAGTACCCCTGTTCTAGAAGTTCCAAAGACCAGATGTAAAAATCGAGGTGATCGCTCTTTCCAGGCTGTTGCACCCCGACTTTGGAATGAACTTCATGTATCCTTACGTAGTGTTGACAGTCTGGTCACCTTTTAAAAGCAGCTGAAGACACTTTTCTTTAAAACTGCTTTTACTTTTCTTCTGATTTTAATTAACTTTCATCTACATTATATATTTTGTAGTTCTGTTTTTATGTATATCATTTTATGGCTTCATGATTTGTTTTGTTGAACTTTGTGGTTTTTCTTTCTGTGACAAGTGCTATATAAATAAACTTTACTCACTTACTTACTAATACCCACTTGTCCTCCTCTCCAGAGTGTTCCTGTTCTCCAGATGGATCTTTGTCAGATTTGTGTGACACTCTGACAGGTCAATGTCCCTGTCGTCCAAATTTCCTCGGTCTCACCTGTGACGTGTGTTCAAAAGGCTACTGGAAATCACTACTATCCAAACGCTGTGAGCCCTGTGGTTGTGAGCCCACCAGCTCCAACAGTGATAGCTGTGACCAGGTAGGCCCTCCTCAGGAAACCAACCCCTCAGCAGTTCTGACCTATGACTTCTAGCCACAAAAATCTGTTAAAATCTAAGAAAACAGCAACATGGAAGGGACATGGGGAGAATTTTGTGGTTCTGTGGGTTTTACAGTGTTTGAAAGAATTTCATTTTTTGTTGAATGTTGAATGATCAAAGGATGGTTAAAGGTGCGAGTGTAAAGCCAGATTCACTCAGCGGGATTTGTAAATCCTTGAACAATTTTAAAAACATGAAAGACCCCACACAAGTTGATAAAAAAAAATGACAATGATGGAAAAAATCAGGAATAAAATTGTTTTAGTCTTACAGTATTTGGTACAGCAACACGACAAAAACTACACACTACAGACAAATCGATTTCACACACAAATATTCCCCAGTCAGATGGGAAATCTTGCAAGAGTAAACATGACTTCATTGTAAAAAATCATGTCAGAGACAGAGTTTGCAGCACATATTTGTCACCTTGCTAAACGCCACATTGAGCAGGCAGCATGTTTGTTTACCCTTGAAAATCTGACCCAGATAATCCAACACATTTGAAAACATGGATTAAAAGTAGCAATACTTAATTTGGAAAACAAATTNAGGACAGTGTGCCTTGAGGACCAGGGTTGGGAAACACTGCTCTAGGGCTTGCCAGCAATCGGTTTCTCGGCTGATGAGGTTTTGCCGGATCAGGATTGTTGTTCAAAAGGATGGTTCTTATTTCACTAAAAATATTCCACCAAAAGTCTGGTTTGACTTCCAGTAGGATGAATTTTAGCTCAAGTCTTTGGTTCTGCAGGAACTTCAGGAAGAACTGAACTGTAGAGGAAGTGTCTCCTCTTTTAACATTAGTTGTTTACAAATGTTGGCAAATCAGAATTTGACAAGTGCCACTGGGCGTTTACCAAACTCCCTCAGACTTCACATTCCTCAGATCCTTAAGAAAGAATTATTTCTCTTGATCTGTTAAGAAAATAGATTAAACATTCATTTATTAATATATTAATATTAATATGTGAATATACGAATAATAAACCATTATCATTCATCAAGTAGATAGAATCACTTGTGGTGTTTCAGGTCTGATATAAGCATAAACAACAATGTTGATTCATTGATGTAAAGATTACTGTAACACAGTTAAGGCATTAAATCACTTAGAAAGTTTCTTCTTCAACCTGTAAGTGGAAGGAATCATTTATGAGGCAAACAAAAGTTATTTTATTAAAGCTAGAAGGTTAAGAGTTCTGTCCTCATCTGTGGACTGGCGACCGGCTTCTGCAGATTCATATAAACAATCTGGAGGCGCCACCTTGTTTTGGCTACCCCTCAGATGTTGACATAAACACGGGCCTTGTCTTGATGTAGCTGCAGACTGGTATCCCAGCAAGATGACCTTTGCTGGACAATCATTTGTCTTTGAACTTTTGAAAAGGCCTTCTCCTAGTCCTACAAGAGTGACGGTACCTGTGTGATCCGGCTGGCATGAAGTTTCCTCGTGAAATTTTGGGGTGTCACAGGCCATATTCCTTTGACCCCGCATTAACTGGTCAGAGATCACCTCCCGGACTGCAGGCGGACCATTTCACAGCTGATAAGTTAGATGCAGATTGAGCAGATAAAAATTGCTTGATTCAAAAGAGATGGTTCTTTTTGCCGCTAAAATTATTCCACTGAAAAGTCTGGCTTGACTCCCCATATGATGATAATTTAGCATAAGCTTTGAGCTTTTTCATGAACTGAATTTTAGAGGAAATGCCACCACTTTTAATGTTAGTTGTTTATAAAATTTGGCCAAACAGTCCTCAGAAGTCACCTTTCCTTAGACACTTAGAAAAGACTTATTCCTTAATCTGTTAAGTAAATAGGTTAAACATTCATTTATTAATATAGTAATATTAATATGTGAATATAATGATTATAAACCATTATTAAATCCATCTAGTAGACTCATTTGTGGTATTTATGATCTGATATAAGAATAAACAAACATTCATTCATTACTGTAAAGCAGTCAAGACATTAAAATCACTTTAGATGAAACATTCCTTGTAGATAGAACAGAATATGATTGTAATTAACCAGTGAAGTGAAATAAATCATTTTATGAGACAAAATAAGATTATTTTATTAAAGCTAAGAAGTAAGAGTTCTGTCTCCATCTGGGAGACATTGTACTCTGCAGACACGAGTAAACAGAGGCAGGAAACCAGCTTGTCATGACGAATACCCAGCTGGCAAGCATGTAGAGACGATCAACAGGGCCATTGTTTTGGTATGAAGAAGCACAGGGCATTCCGGGCAGACCTTTGCTGGACTTCATGTCTGATGACCTTTCATGCATTAGATGGTCTTAACCTACGCTACACCCGCTCTGGCCCCTGGCAAACATTTCACTATGGTTGTTGGAGTCTTCAATGCAACGTTTCTGACTAGGGAGCTGCCTAGGGTGGCCATTTCCACAACACCAAAAAGGAGGACATTTTTCAACATTGAATAAAGACTAAAACATATCAAACACAGTCATAGTGTGACTGTTGTACTCACCAACGATGTGGAGGTCTACTTTTTATATTTTTCTCTTTTCCTGTCAGCTTCCAACAGTTTTTTGTTTGTGAGAAACTTCCTGTACATGTCTGTGCACTCCAATGTAAAGTTGACACAAATTTGCGGCTCTGCCTTCACACTTTCCACATCAAGACGGTTTTTCTCATTTCTCCATGCTGAGGTCATCATGGAAAAAAATCCGTTCTGTGTGTGCATTGCTGCATGGAATGGAGAAGATGTAGGCGCTGACTTTCTTCAGGTTCACCAGTGGGACATCTGCTTTGGAAAACAGCTTCAGATAGCGCTCCTCGCTCTGACAGCCTTCCATTTCTGGGGAGCTGAGAACAGATTCCACAATTCCATATTCCTCATAAAGTCCATCCATGTCAATGTTCTTCAGTTTGCAGGCCTGGACTGCATCGCTGTGCTCTTTATAAGATACAGCAGCTGTCAGGCTGAGCTTTGACATTTTGCTGTGAAAGCTGTTCTCAGATAAGTCATATCTTTCACTCACATATTTCTTTGCTCTTTCATAGAACTGAATGAAATCAGCCTCACATTTCTTCGCTGCATCAGGAGTTAGCTGTGCGAGTCTGCTGTTCACAGCATAGCCAAAAAATCTGTCTTTTAGTCTCCTCTCAAGTTTCACTTTGAGCTCAGTCATTACTTTAAACACCGAAGTAACGCTGAATGATTTGGCCTCAAGTGCTTCAATGCAGTCTGAAAATACCTTCAGAATGTGACTGAGGAAGAGGAAGTACATCTCAGACACTTCAGTTCTGTCCTCTGCAAAGCACCTCCACATTATCGTGGGACAGTCTTCATCACCAAGGCTCTGAAAATAGCTGGTCAGGGGCTTCCAACACTTCAGCATTCGGTCAATAGATGGCAGCAGAGACAGCCATCTTGTGACAACATGCCGCAGCAGGTTGCACTCATCCACTTCCACAAACTCGCAGAACTCCTTCAGCTGTGCTGTTCTGCTGGCTGAGATGCTAAAGTGGCTATAAACCTTCAACACAACATTTTCAACATCCATCCAATTTGTCAGCCGCAAATCTTGTGGCATTGTGCAAAATGTGTGCTAAACAGTTTGCAGCAAGAACGTCATTTTGAGCTAGTTTTAGCTTCTGAAAAACGCTGTTGTGTTTTCCATAGTTAACACTGGCCTTGTCTGCTGTATATGCTGACAGTTTTTGCAAATCCAGACCAGACGTCTCGAGTTTTGCCAGCAGCTGATTTGTTATAGCTTCTGATGTCTCGTTGCTATCACTGTAAAAATCGAGTAGAGCATGCTGCACGCCCTCTTCAAAGTGAAAATATCTTAGTACTATAGGGAAACATTTGGTCGTACCTTTGTTTGATGCATCAGTCGCCAGTGAGTAATGGAGTTTGTTTTCTTTGCTGTAGTCCATGTGCTCCTGGATGGAGTAGGGTGCTAGGACATTTTCACACAAAGCTTTAGTTTTTCCACACGTTACCCCTTTAGCTACTGCTGAATCGTGGTAAACCTCTCGGTCAACTTTTATTCCACAGTCCACACTCCTGTATGACTGGTGATGCTTGACTAACCCTAACCCTTGACAGTGTGGAAAACTTTACAAAGTTCTGCTGCAGATACTTTGTCATCCTGAGGAGAAGTGGCTTCGCAGAAAAAAGAAAAAAGAGAAGTCCCCGCACTGTTATTGTTGCTCCTGTGCTTCTCCGTGCTAGCATGTCGATCGAGCGCACCTCTCCCTTTGCTGCTTACGTCCACATCACAATGACAAAGCGTACAATAGGCATGACAGTCATCTTTCCTACTTTTGGAGATGAATGCATATTCCGTTGTCCATTCAGGATTAAATGTAGTCTTTCGTTTAGGCATTGTGCGTGCTGGTGACTCGTGGGTTCTCTTGGCTGGTCTGCCTGCGACGATGGGCCTGAACGTGGCCAATTTGATTACGACGGCGCTTCTGACCAATGGAATTTCTGATAGTTTTTTGACGCAGATTTTATAATCTGTCACAAAATCGCCTTATGGAATGCATAATTGCATTTAGACTTTACTTTTTTTTTAATTTATGTAATTTAGGTGCATTTGCTTTTTAATCAGAGACCATTTGAAACGAAAAAAAATTATGTCAGAAGAAGGACAAATAGGCGTCTGTCTCAAGGGTGCATCGAAGGCGGGCACTCCTTCTAAAAACCGGACTGTCCGTCTTGAAGCTGAACGTATGGCCACCCTAGAACTGCCAGTTACCAGAGTCGGCCTGTCAGTGGGTGCGTCACTGAGTGGGGAAAATCTGTTTGAAATGTGGACGGGTTGGTGGTGTGCCACAGGCTGGGTTCTGGGTTCTATGTTTCCTATGTACAGTCACCCAGCCGGCCTGAGGTCCCAGCTACTGGAGGGCCACTATGGGGTAGCTACGTATCTATGGCTATCTATGAGCTTTTCAACAGCGCAGAGCCGGGCCTCGAATTCCGACACACTCACCTCCAAAACTACAAAAATGCTACATTTATTACACGTACCATTATCACTAAAGGAGGCAGAGGAGTAGCTAAACATCTGACACACAGAGCAAGAGATAGGAGACGGAGAGGGAGAGACAGAAGTAGCCATAGTCGCGCCAAGGCTAAGCTATATGCAATCAAACCCTTTCAACACCAAAAATCAAACTACATGTAAACTCAAAGGGTTCCCTAAAAGTTATTGTGCAACAACAGAAAATGTTTGTTTTAACATGCATATGTGCTACAATAACTCAGTACAGAGAAGTCAGATCAATTTTAGCGAGCCACAAACACCGAACAGCTACACGGAGTGCAACACTGAAAACAGGACGTGATGCAAAATGCCTTACCGCAGGAAGTCCAGTAGCTACGTCAATGAAGCACATGCAGACCAAAGAGTAAAAAATACCAACAAAGCTTTGTTAGCATTGATCAAGCTAGCTTTGGGCTTTGTGCGGAGCACAATGACATCTGCTTCTTTTTTTTCCGGTCAAAAATATAATCACCACTGATGGGATTAGTAACTTCAAATAAAATTTAAGTCACAAATCACTCACCATTATCTATTGTGGAGTCCAGAGATAATTATGAGATAGTATCTCATAATTATGACTTAGTATCTCATAATTATGAGATAGCTAAGTCATAATAATGAGATTCTATCTCATAATTATGACTTAGTATCTCATAATTATGACTTAGCTATCTCATAATTATGACTTAGTATCTCATAATTATGAGATAGCTAAGTCATAATTATGAGCTACTATGTCATAATAATGAGATAGTATCTCATTATTATGAGATAGCTAAGTCATAATTATGAGATAGCTAAGTCATAATTATGAGATACTATCTCATAATTATGAGATAGCTAAGTCATAATTATGAGATACTATCTCATAATTATGAGATAGTATCTCATAATTATGACTTAGCTATCTCATAATTATGAGATACTNGTTTTAATGGAAATAGATGTAAAATACTGCAGATATAACTATTGGGAATTATTCTGACATTATTCAGTCAACATCGTTTGGATATCTTTGGTTTTTCACTGTAGACCTCAAAGAAATGACTCAAATCTTTCAGACTGCACTACAAAACAATTCTTTGTGAAATCAGTAATATAGATAAACTACACTATGTACTATGATGTTCAACTAAAAGAGAATAAGCTACAATATAATGTTTTTTTAATTGAGCTATCATAATAATACATGTAGGAATTTCTTAAAACAAATTGGAAATATTTTAATTATAGTCTCATAAAAAAGATTGAAGACTTTAACTGAGCCTAAAGTAAAAAAATCCTTTCAGATGATCAAAATAACATCAATGCAGATCTATCAGTCCTGACTGTCTAAATATCAATGATCAATATCTGCCTAGTGCCATTTGTATAAATGTCAGATTGTTATCAGCAAACAGACATGATGCCAGTGATCCTTTCTAATTGTAACACATTTCAATTGAAATAATCCTGTGATGATGATTCAAATGAGGGTCGATTCAAATCCTTGTTTTTTGTTTTAATTAACAACAAACTACAATTAATAGAAACTCAACAATTATTAGGTCGTCACATCTGGGGTTATGGTTTTGTTTCACTGAGAACCCCGATAAGTAGTTTACTTGAAACACCCGTTTATATAACTCAACATGCTAGCATTACCAATTCAACCAAAATGTAAGGTTTCACTGACACTGAAAGATGCTGGCTAATTCATGCCTCATGCACCATATGACTGCAGGTAGCCAACGAGTGTTGAACACAAGGAGCTGAGACCACTTTATTATGAACAGTGGAACAGCACAGTGGTCCCATTCCTTGGACCGCCCTCCTCACGTATGGTGCCACCATGACAACAACAAATAACTCCACCTTTGCAACACTCAACAAAGCAATAACTAAGAACAACACAACCCCCCACAATAAACATGCATAAACACACCAAAATAGAACATAATACCTAAAAAGATGGCTACCCACAATGCATCTTGCCGACTGCAGCTTTCGCAGTGGGCGGGGTCATACGTTGTGAGGTAGGCAATGTGTGACAAACAGTAGAAATGTTAGCTTTAAAGAAACCACACCTTGAACCTTTTACAGTTCATAAAGACTTTCAGCCACTCCTCCAGCTGCAAGAAGGATATGGCTGCAGGTTCACTCTTCTATTGCTTTTGAGACGGCGCCGCCCCCTTATAGCAATCCAAGATGGAGGACGATCAGAGAGTAAGTTATGAATGTGAAGCACATTATTTGTTTCATAATTCAAAATATCTTTTCTACCAAACTTTCAAAACTAAATGTAATCGTCGAGTTAAATTTGACAACAAAATGAACATTTTCTTGTGTTTAGTTTAAAGTGAGTTGATGCCTTTTATCACCACATGCAGGCCAAGCAGCTTAGTGGAAAGGACTGGTCTGTATCTAGGTCTATGGTCTGAACTAATTAGATTCACACTTTGACAAATTAAACAAAGAATTACATTAATTTTGAATGATGTGACAGAAAAGCTTATAGGCCAAAATTTTCATAAAAGTATGAAATTGTTCTTATTTCCTGAAAGAAATAAAACAGCTGGTTTCCTTTATGCTAAATGTTATTTTTATTACATGCAAAGGCAAAAGTTAAAGAAAGAAGCTCTGTTGAAATGGTAGGTAAGGCTGTTAATGTAAATATAAACTGAATTGGGTTTGCTGTAGAACATTACAGTTAGTGTTTTTCAAGTTTGTGGTTAATATCTTTTTTTTTCTCTGCAGACCACCCCCCACACCATGGCCTACCAGGACCATCCACACAATAAACAGCAATAATGCAGACCAGCTGCTGGGTTTTAAACAAAAAGTTTTACTTTAATAAAGTTTATACATCATTTCAGAGGTCCACTGCATTTTTTCTCCATTTACAGTTTGTTTTTAAAGATAAATGAAGATGAACTTTATTGATCCCAATGGAAAATGAATGTCTAGCAGCTTCTCCAGCACATATAGGAGATTTAAAAGCCTGATGGCTGCAGACACGAAGTGCTTTACAAAATATCATTATGTGTAAATGTATGAAGGAATGCAAAAACACTTGTTTCAGTTAGAAGTAAGAAGACTTAGTTATTTAATAGTTTGATGTGGTAAGCTCTACCAGAAATTAAGTTATGTGGCTGTAATAACATTCTGACTTTTAAATGTCTAACTTCTAATGTCTGCCTTTTGACAGTGAAGTAATAGGCATGTTTTGAATCTGCAGTTGCAGTTGAACAGTCATCCTTCAGAGGGCGCTGTCTCAAAAACAGAAGCGTGAATTTGCAGCAGGCGTGAATCTGCGGTTTCCGGGTCTGCAAGCTGAGCTCTGTGGCTGCAAGCATAGGCTGCAAGTACACCTGGCTGCAGCCGCAGTATGGCCGCAGCTGCCTGATTCTGTCGCATGGCCCCGCGCAGGCGCAGTTCATCACTTTTACCTGACGCAACACAGCTAGCCCGGATATTCCCTTTCAAAACAACAGCGGAAAGAGTTTGCACGATTGTTCAATCAAGCTTGGTAAAAAAAATAACACAGAACACACAATCGCTGTGTTGCACTTTTAAAGCTAGAAGAAATAAACATCTACACTCGTTTTCCTTATAGGCAAGGCAGCTTTATTTATATAGCGCATTTCCTACCCGAAGGCAACTCAAAGCGCTTATAGGACACATTAAGCCTGGTAAGTATCTCACTGCTTTTAGCTTTTAAATGGATGTGATTTTCATGCAATTGCTGCAAAATGGACACAGAAAGTGGAGACTAGCTTAGTTAACGTTTCCCGAATGTTTTTAAACCTCATAGGTGATTTATTAGCCACAACTGCTGCGCGTGCTTAAAGCTGTTAATTGTGCAGTCATTGTTTCCAGGTGAGGGTAGGTGATGGTAGGTGAGCGTTTTAGCTGGAGCTGACGCTCCACCTGTGACAGTAAAACTGTAAGGCTTGTTTGTGGAACTCAGACATGAATTCTGATCGCTTTAAAGCTGGGCAGGACACGGCGTGGGGAAGATCATTTGACAAATAGCGGTGGAAGCTGGAGTTGAATCTACAACCTCTGGGTTTTTTGGGTTTTTCTGCAGATTAACCCCGAGGCCTGTGTTACCCCGAGGTTCTACTGATGATAATAAAGAATAAATATGATGTGAATGAGGTGTTGTAATGATTTTATGTTGCAGAATAAACGAGTGTTGCTTTTATTCATTTAGGTAGGACCTTTGGACTGCCCCCTGCTGGATGGTGAGTGTAATCATTCAACTGGACAAAGAGAGCATCAGTCTTCTTTGGGCCATTTTATGGACTGAACCTGGAATACCAAGAGGCGGCATGTGCAACATTGGAACTAATTCAGAGGTATGTTGGAACATTTGCATGATTAGTGCTAGATGATGACTGAATTATCAACTTAGTCATTTCTCCTCACAACACAGCGTTCCTGTATTATACAGATTTATTATGTCATACTTAAAGGTTTTGTTGTTGTTAGGATTAACCCTGAAGAAGGAACAACTTGGACCTCTAACGCTGGCACGAGCAGAAGGACTGGACTCTGGTGAAGCTAAAGATGGTTCACAACTTTAATCCAGCGGCGGACTGAATCTGAGTGGAACACTTCTAGTTTGACCGTTTTAATCGTTCAAAGCTAATTGTGATACTGTCATTAATTATAAGCTGCAGGCAGGAAGGTGTTAACATGTCATTTTGCCGATATTGGGATATACCTGTCTGTCTCCACAGGCGAGGAAGAACGGAGACAACCTCTCACCATCCTTCAAAGAACAAGCTTTCTCTATTCAATAGAAAACTTGTGTGCAACAGTTTTTTTTTATTTTTTTACCTCTTACCAACACTAAATTTCCAAACGTATTGTGTTAATGAGGAGGCTCCCTCACGTTTGATTTACTGTGGTATGTGTTTAAATGAAATGAAATCAAATAAAATATTAACAGAGTTCATTTTGTTTACATCTTAATTTTATATAAACATATTACACAAGTATGTGCGTGAGTGCACGCACGAGCGTGCGCATGTAAGTGCGTGTATTTTTTTTTTACCCTTTTTTTTACGGTATTTTGCCGTTTATCCTTATCTTGGTAAAATACGAGCGTTAAAAGGTAAATCACCGCGTGCAGGATCTGACGGAGGTGGACTTTTCCGGTACCAGTACTGTGTGATTAGGGTGAGTTAATGAGAAATTATGGTTAAGTACTTTAGAGTGAGTTTACGGTAACTTAACACAAATTAACAGAACCATACCTATTTATCAATCACGGTATTATGCTACTTTGTTGAAGTAATTTACTTTGGAAATATATGATGGTCACTGGCGATCTTCCAGTGAGATACCTCAGAGGATTTTTACAGCGTGTTACCGTCATGCAGCCCTGGGGTATTTTACAACAATTAAATATGCAGTATCATACTGAGATTGACACTCTGCGGTAAGTCACCGTTAACCTGCGTCATGGTATGATGCTGGCAACTGTGACGCCAGTTAGTTACCGTAAACGGGACAGGTAAAGTCTAACAGTGTAGGATGGCATGCCAGGCTAACAATGTGTAGTTTTTACCATTAATCTCTGGAAATATCCATGAAAATGTTGTTGAAAATGAATTAAATGATGCCCAGTTGTTGAAAAATATTGGCAGCTTCATAACATATAACCATAAAAATCGGTCTAAAACACATGGGAGTGGGTCTAAGAGCCGGAATATACTTGCTGTTTAACCTCGCGTTGGCGCAGGCAGCAGGCTGCGTCTTTGTTCATATACTTGCTGCTATACAGCGCTGCACTGGTTGTAGTACCGGAGTGTTCCACTAGGGGGCAAACAAGAGTACTCAGACCGGATAGAGAGCTGGTACAACCAAAACAAACATGGCGTCAATAAAAGAGCTCAAAACTGGTTAATTTTGAGATTACGGCAGAAAAAAGGACAGCAACGGTATCGTAGATGGTGTGAAAGACCTCTAAAGCAGAGATGGAGTCACCATGGTGAGTGTGCCTCGCTCGTTTTGTCAACTCCACCTACCGGTTGCTCGTATATTGCAGCATTCGGGCGCATCGTGTCGCGGCACGTTAATTTTGGGGGACACGCACAAACGACGCTTTAAATCAACGCAAGCTACGCATGGCAACCATTTTAAACACACGTATGCGTCGCTAAACAGCAAGTATATCACGGCCCTTAGGCTCTGGGCAACGCCATATTGGATGCCATGTTTCCTTCTACGGGAGCCCATGAGGACAAAATGCATTTACTGATTTGTAACAAACGGTTACAAAACTTTTGCTATTCATAAACATTTTTGTTTTACACATTTACCTCTTCACTTGCTGCCAGTGATGAAAGGGAGTCTGATGTGCTTGTCATTTTGCTGGAGGTTGCACTCCCAGGGATTTTTGACCCTAATGGCCATCCGTTGGTAAGGTCTTACCACAAAAATATCACTTGCTTGCAATGATTTAGGTATGTACTGCCCCCTATTGCCAGGGAAAATACACAAAGTCACTTTAAGGGCACTCAGGGCCCACACCAATGCGCTCAGGAACAGTTTTGTCTGTCATGCTGTGGACAGTCGGCTTAAAATCAACCACAGAGAAAACAGTTTGAAAGTGTAAAAGAGGCTGTGGGAGGCACAGGGTCCTGAAGGAGAATTTTGTTTGCATTTGAGGACATGAGACAGTTTTTAAAATGTTAGGAATTTTATCTCTTTTCTTTTTATGGATTTTAGTTTATTTTGAACTGCTATCTGACTTTGGTGCCAACGTTTGATTGTGCTCTCAATGATAATAATAAACTATCTCTGTCATCAGTGACCTTGTACAACTGCTCTGTGGACCGATCTGACTGCAGCCGCTGCCACACAGCTGACCAGAAATACGGCTGTGTGTGGTGTGGTGGTCCCCAGGCCAACTGCTTGTATTCAGACTCCTGCAAGGAGCATGTCCAGCAGACATGCCCTGCCCCTGTCATACACTCTGTAAGTACTCAGCTTTAATCTCATTACTGTAGGTTTTAACCAGTGGCGGAGCCAGAACGTAGCTATTGGGTAGGCCTGAAAAATGTGGATGGGCCTGATTCATTTTAAAGACATGTGCGTGTGCACGTAAAAATTACATGTTGTAATAAAATCTGTTGGGCCACTGTAAATTATCCTATGATACAAAGAATATCTGTAGCCTATGAGTATATTGCAGTAGATACTTATTCCATAAATCTCTGTTAAATTAAAATTTTAAGGACCGAAGGAGAAAAAGAGAAATAGAGGAGAGAAATCGCATTAATGTAGGCGACTTTATGACGCTTTACTGTTTTGCTGCTGTTCAAAGAGACTTTTTTTCTGTTGACTAGACTAACAGCACAAAACTTTACACTTCTGCATCAGAGACAGAGAGCTGCTCTGCTCTTGTTAAGTGTGCAGAGCTCTCGGGACAGCGCTGCTATTGACATGAAATATTCATATTGATTATGTGACGCACCTTACATTCAGTTTCACATCTACCACGTCTTCCGCTATTTGTGGCTTTTTTTTACATTCCCGCTACGTCTGTCACCATTAGCGGTGCTTTTACCATCCTTTCTACACCCACCGTGTCCCGAACATGATGGAATAAGCTTGGGATCGTGTGTGCAGCCTGGTGATGACTCTCGTGAAGCACACAGACTCTCTGTTGCTGCGCGCTGTAGCAGCGTCACTTTCCCTCTCACTGGATGAGTGAATATCTTAATCAGAGGGTGAATACTCCTCTTCAGAATCAGAGTCAACCATAACCAGTCAAAGAACTTTGTCAACAATGAACAGACCTGTCAGCAGTGTAGGTTTTTCCTCTTGGTGTTGTTATAGCAACACCAAGCTACTGCCTGGGCCTGTGCCCATTAAGGCCCACCCATAGCTCTGCCCCTGGTTTTAACTTGGGCCCTGTTATAATCATATGCATTTGTTTTCTATTTTAACAAATTAATTATTTAATAATAATTTATAAGCAGTCCTCCCCTAACAAAGACAATGAGCCCAATTTGAACAGAATCAATTTCTGTGGTGCAGGGAAGCCAGTGTTCACACAAGAACACTCAAGGTTTTATTGCCTCAAATGTTATTTTTCACTGAACGCTGTGAGCTTTCATAACATCAGTTCCATATTTTCTTTAGATTGAGCCACTGTCTGGACTTCTGGAAGGAGGTACCTTGTTGACAATTTCAGGCTCCAATCTGGGACAGAAGGTTGAAGACATCCTCCACTCTGTGTCAGTAGCTGGGGTGTCCTGTAATGTCCTCCCAGACCTATATGAGATCTCCTCCAGGTACAGCACACATCAGCTGCTGTTGTCTCATTTTAATCTCTAGCAGAACAAAATCCCCTCATATTATCACTGAAGTCTAGGTTTGCCACATTTCTCATAGAAACACAACAACCATCATGAGCCACCATGAGACTCACCAGTAGTGGGAAATCATCACCTAAATCACAGTCTCAAGAAAATATTGTTGTCCAAACCCTAATGGCTGATGTTTTTGTTACCAATAGATATTAAAAAACTGAGAAAACTGGAAATGTTGATGAAATTAGAGTTTATCCCATAAATTCAGTCAGTTTATCTTAACACTTCATGTGATTATAAATACCAACAGACCCGCCCCCTCCTGCCTCCCATTGGCTAATATCCCAAATAGTAAACCCCAATAGCATCTTATACACAAATAAAAATGTCCAACCATCTGTTTTCTTACATTTGGTTGTAATGATGCTGGCTTATTGCTTTTAAACAGGACACATAATTAAATGAATACAGGATTATCCCATATAATAATAATATTAATTATAATAATAATAATAATAATGATGCATTTATTTATAAGCGCCTTCAGGAAACACATGGGCACTTTACTCACTTGTCTTCTGCCTCTTGGAGGATGCAGTTGCTTTTCTTTCTCCTCCCTCATCTTCCCAAGGCCCTTTGTCCTGTCTACCTGTCTCCACAGCGCTTCTCTGCATTGCTTCTGAAACTGGAAATTATTAAATTGCAGATCTGGTCAGCTGGTCTTTGAGAACGATTGACAAGATCTTTTTGACAATGAGATCGGAGCAGGGGGCTCCTTCATGTCCAGATGAAACGCACCCAGTTGGGCAAATTTTGTATTTGTGGAAGAGGTGGAATGTAATATTCCATTCCCAGCTTCCTGTGGAGGATACTGAAGATGTATGGATTTTTGGATTTATGATTACCGGATATCTGCCTATTGGCGTGGGCGGTCAGTCAGTCAGACACTCTCTCTCTCTCTCTCTCTCTCTCTCTCTCTCTCTCTCTCTCTCTCTCTCTCTCTCTCTCTCTCTCTCTCTCTCTCTCTCTCTCTCTCTCTCTCTCTCTCTCGTCTAACCATCTTAGTGAGGACAATCCATTGACTTCCATTCATTTTTGTTAATTTTTGTGACTGTATTACGCCTAACCCACACCCTAACCTTACCCAGTGCTGATCTATTCCTAACCCTAACCTTAATTAAATTTAATTCACACCATACCTCTAACACTAACAAGTAGAGCTCTGTGAGATTGCACCAAAGTGAGGACCGGGCAAATGTCCTCACTTTGCTACTGATGGTCCTCACTAAGATGGCTAGACAAGAACACACAGACACACACAGACAGACAGACAGACACACACACACACACTCACACACACTCACACACACACAGACAGACTGTACTTTTCCCTTCTGAGCCAATGGTGTTTTATACCGCCTGCCTGATGGCAGCAGTATAAAGAATGCATAAAGAGGGTGAGAGACATCCTTCACAATCATGGTTGCCTTCCTCAACAGTACGCGGTTGTGCCTTTCAGAGAGGGGAGTTTGAGGTGATCCAATTATTTTGGAAGCCTGGTTAACTACACGACACAGTTTTGTTCTGTGTGTAACGGTTAGAAAGTTGTACCAAGATGAGTAATTAAAAGTGAGAACAGATTCAATGAGTGATCTGTAAACCAGCGTTAAAACCTTGCTGACATGAAAGGCTCTGAGTTGCCTTAGTAGATGGAGGTGCTGTTGTGCCTTCTTATATACAGCATTGTTACATCCCAGGCCGTCTAGGTGGCCAGGAGCAACAATGAGGACGCATGTTCAAGATGGTAAAAGTTTACAAACATAATTTATTAACAAACAAAGCGTTTACATGCACATCAGAAAACTGAACTTTTGCCCTAAAAAGACTACCATCAGTTTTTTTAAATGCATGTAAACGCGTTAGTCTGGCTGAAGGTGAACTTCTTCTAGTCGGGCTGAAGCACCCAGATAATGCGGTAGTTATCTGACTTCCTTCTGCATGTAAACGGGTCAGCCGAGCTGAACCGAGTAGACGCTCGCGTTCCGGAAGTGACGCGACCAGAGTAGCGCTCGTCTGATAATATCACCGCCACAACGTACCACGCGTAACGACATCTAACAGCGCAGTACGTACCAATAAGCTGTGCTGCAGCATTGTTGTTGTCCATTCTTTCATCCGCGGTGCATTTCCTGTTTCAATTCCGTCTCATTTACTCCCGCCAGCGTTTGTTTACAAGTTGTGTTGCTACAAGCTAACCGGAACAATGCCCAACATGAAAGGGTGCATGTCGCCCCGTACTGTACCGGAGTGGAACGAACTTCATTTGCGAGGTTGGTTTTCTAAAGCGCATGTAAACGAGGATAAAGACTCGCAGCTTATTATCATAAGTTCGACCTGGATCGACTTAGATGTTGATACTGCCCATGTAAACGCACTAAGTGAAAACCACTAGTCTGCACTTGACAGACATGTTTAAAGACTACACCCAAAAGGGTTAACACACAGTTTAGCTAAAAACTTAACTCTGAGACAAGCTGTTTAAATCAAGAAAACACAGAATATAAACACCGCCAGGGAGTCAACAGGAACTCCTTCCTGTCCTGCCGCTCCCAGAACTGAAGACAGGCTGGCTTTATATAGCAGAGCCAAGCCTGATTACAAGCAGGGACAGCTGGTTCTGCTGAGGTGAGGCAATCAAGGAGAGCAGTGCCAGGTGCTGCAGCTCTGCTCCCTTACACACACAGGGAGGAAAACAGAGAAGGTTAAAAATTACAAAACTAAGGCCAAGGGCTGTAACAATCATCTGCATGCTGTGTGAAAGACAGACAGGTATCAATCTCTGTCCCGAGGTATTTAAAAGTCTGAACCTGCTCCACCAGCTGACCCTGGATACTAAGTGGCTGGAACAGCGGTGATGGAGCCCATCCTTTGGGGCCACAACACAGTTCCTTAGTTTTAGAGACATTTAGCTCCAGTGAGTTTATTGCTAATAACTGAACCAGTCTCTGGACCTCCTGCTGATATGCAGAGAGGGCACAGGTGTCAGTCATATGGGCCACCAGGGCCATGTCATCAGCGTATTTATACAGTGTCATTGCTGCACTGCTGCAGGAAACATTGTTTGTGTAGACAGAGAAAAGAAGAGGGGA
The DNA here is from genome assembly GCA_006937985.1 of Aphyosemion australe. NCBI lineage: Eukaryota > Metazoa > Chordata > Actinopteri > Cyprinodontiformes > Nothobranchiidae > Aphyosemion > Aphyosemion australe. The sequence continues at coordinate 152,529 of SSNS01000669.1, forward strand.
TAGAACGCATCCCTGAGGGAGGCCTGCATTTAAAACGGATGTGCTAGATCTCATACCATTTAAAAACACCTGCTGTGGCCTTTCTGTTAAAAAGTTTTTTACCCATAAAATCAGCATGGTATGTACTTGAAGGTCAGAGAGGCGGTGTAGCAGGATATCTATCTGAACGGTATTAAAAGCAGAGGATAAATCCATGAATAAAATCCTTGTATGTGAATGTACTGAGTCCATTTGTCTAGTGACCGTATCTAGAAGTGTGAGGCATGCATCCTCCACTCCACACTTTGCTTTATATGAAAACTGGAGTGGGTCAAGTTTGTCCGACAACATGCTGGAGAGATGATCACACAGTACTCTCTCCATACATTTACACAAGACAGATGTTAGGGCCAGCGACTTGTAGTCCTTTGGATCCTTGGCATGTGCCTGCTTGGGAATCGGAATTATGGTGGACTGCTTCCACTGACTTGGGACAGAGCTGGAATCAAGAAGGTGTTGAAACAGTCTTGTGATGACCCCAGGTGGGGTCACATGGATTGGCCATAAGTATTACTGATATAACAGATCTCGGTATCTCAGATCATTTTCCTGTTTTTTTCACTGTCGAACTGCGCTGTCCTGTGGAGAAGCCGTGCGCTCCAGCATCTAGATGCAAATGATGCAGCTGTCTCGGACTTTTCCGCCGCTTTTGTAACCTCTGGACTGATAGACTCTAAATCCGATTGTGTTGATGACCTGGCAGACTGCTTTAACAGAACCTGTAATGATATTTTAAAATATGTGGCTCCTCTCAAAGTTATGCGCTCTAGAACAAAACCTGCACCATAGCTTAATGACACCACCCGCGCTCTCAGATGCGAATGCAGACGCGCTGAGAGAAAGTGGAAAAAGGACAGATTGCATGTGTCTCTGCAGATGCAGAGGCTTTTAATAATTCTATACAATTAGCTAAATCCCAGTTCACGCCTCAGCTTGTGGCAACAAACAGCCACAGACCTCAGGCAGCTGATAGGTACCGGCAGTCCATGCGGAATGCAGCTCAGGTGGTCGCGGAGGCAAAAGCCCGGGTGTAGCATGAGGGCTATTGCCACACATTTAAAGATGGATCAATAAAATGTAATAATTCATATAAATATGAATTATTAATCTTAATGATCGTTGAATGTTAATTTAACATTAATCTAGGTTCTTTTACCTGTAGGTAATCCACACACTTCAGAATAATTCAGACAGAGTCAAGAAAATAGTTATAAAAATAAATTTAATACTATATTTCTCAATCAATGATGACACAGGACAATTACTATGACTGATGGTTATAAACAAGACACTGAGACAATTAATGAGGTGATGTAGTGCAAGCTAGATGAGGTTGCCTAATCAGCATTAAGTGTCTTAGATCCTATGATGTCTGGGTTAAATCAAATCTGGATGTTTTAATAAGTTATCAAGTTAATAAAGACCATTTGACACCAGCGTGCAGGGCTACTTCACCTTGTGTGTGGAAGCTCCCGGTGACTCAAGGGTCAGAGAGGTCGTGGCTGACGAGCGTCAGTGAGGAGGCCTCTGAGGTATGAAGAGCTGTAGCAGGCCCTGATACGAACCGATGGTCTGGGTGACTTCCAGGTGACTGCGTCGTCTGGTGGATTTGGTTTAGCTTAGAGGCAGTTCACAAAAATAGTTGATCTCGATCAAAAAGAGAGGATGGTTCCTTATATTATTAATTATTAAGCGTTGCTTTTCCCCAGCCGGCCAAACCAAGGAAGCATAACTTGTTGTCTTAAGCCTAATTTATACCTGTCAGTCTGCGTCAGTACGGAGACACGCAGCGCCATTTTGCGTTGACGCAAGGGCTCTCGGACGGGCTCGCGGGGGGTGACGGAGACACGCCCCCAAAAATAACTGCCCGTCGAGAGCCACGGAGAGTGCAAGCTTGTGATTGGTCAGGACGCCGCTTCCTTGAAACACGTCACCAGCAGCACCGCCATTGCCGACTCAAAAAATAAAGAGCGCTGAAGATATTTAGCGGCAGACACGGAGCAGATTGAAGAACGCCTCGCTGAAAAAGTTCTAAAATATGAAAGTTTATTCACTCGTGACTGAAGGAGCACAAAGATACACAGCGAGCGATTTATTCGTTTACGGAAATGACGAGAAACGTGGGGTTAGAGGTGCCGACCGCATGAAGAGGTGGAGGAGAATGAGGGACAAATTCGTCCGTGTTAAAAACTCTCTAAAATACATTAAAACAATGTAAACACAGTAGTAAATACACTATCGTAGACCGGATACGTAGCTGTAATGGTGGCAGGATACCCCAGAAATGTGCTACGCCCTCTGCTGTCCAGGCGGGGGGTTGCTTTGCAACGTCCCTCAGCCAACAGAGAAGTAGAAACATAAAATGTCTCCGTCAACGCGTATGCGTCTCTAGCCCGAGGAGCTGACGGAGAAGTATAAATCTAGCTTTAGGCTCACCCCTTTGAGAGGAGGTGACCTAGTCAGGACTTGGTTGTTTCAGGACTTGCAGGAACTCCTTTAGGAACTCCTTTAGGAACTGAAGTGTTCTGGCTGAGCCGGAGGTTTTATTATTCTAATTGTTTATAAATTTGAGCAAATCAAATTTGGACACATTAGAGTAGGCGTTACCAAGTTACCTCAGACACCAGTTTCATCAACACTTAAAGATGACTCAGCTTAATGTGGTGTGACTTATTAACTTAATGTGAGTGTGAATTAAATATTCAAACACAATACTATTATTTGTGGATATTTATCAGATGATGATTAGCATTACTTAAATGAATCCTAAATGTGTAATTAAAGATATGAAATACAGGAACAACATTCATTTCAACCATCATTCTTATTATTATATGATGATTCAAACAGTATGATTTATGCATTCAGATTATATTTGTAAAAGTATTTCATGAGTCAGGAAAGGTGAACTTTATTCGAGAAAGATAGGAAAGTCTTTGCAGAATCCTTGAGTTTCTTCCTCGAGTCGTGATGTCGCCTGCTGGATAGCGGCACTTAGACCAAACTAAGATAGATGTCTCTGGGCAGATATCAGAGTGTCTTCTGCAGCCTTGGCATGGTCTGTAAGTTAACGTGTTACATAGTTCATTTAGGAGAGAAACCATGGATTGATGTCACTACAAATCCCCCCCTCCAAGGTCATGGGGTCACGGGCAGAAGACCCCGAGACGTTGGACCAACCAATAGGCCCTGCGGACTCAGCAGAGGGAGACAAAGTCAGTTCCAAGGCTCCATGAGCAGGAGTGAGGGAAGCAAATCTCACTCAGCAAAACAGTCAACACAACTTGCAATCAGCAGCCAGCAAATTGTATTAGAGCAGAAAACCAGAGGCAGGAGGAGACGCAGGCCAGGACCAGGTGAAGAAGCAGGCCGGAACCAGGCGAACCACTGCGAAGCCGGAAGGAAGCCAGGAGACAGGAACCCCCCCCAGCGAGAAGACCCGACCACCAGAGCAGCAGGAGCGAATCCGATGCCAGGAGATGGATGGAGAAGGCAGTGATGTCGTCTCAGCCAACGAGGACCACTGGTAGACTCAGCAGATTGTGAAAGAGGACACACACAGGTATCAGGTTCATAGACCCCACCACTGATGTCATAATGGAAAAGAACAAAGCAAAAAGAAACATATATACCTATATGTACACTATATGTGGAATGTGTATGTTTAACGCTAAGTGTATGTTATGGAGAATACTGAAGGGTGCAGAAACATTAAACTGAGTGTATGGAAAACGTGCAGAAATAAACAAATAAACAAAGTAAACAAAAACCTAGAATAGGAGTAACGTTTATGTTTAAGTGTAAGTGCAACTAAGGAAGAGCCAATAAAAAGTTCAGTGGCTCATAACAACAAAAAAAAACCTCTAAGATAAAGAGAAAAATATAAAAGGAAGTGTGTAAACCTAATAAATGTCAGTAGTGGAATAGAATGTAAGGAGAAAGTCCAAGAAGAGAGGTGTTAGGAAATGCACAACGTTAAAATTAGAAGCAACTCGGTGTTAGTATTAAAACCTATATGTGTATGTTACACATAGGGACTAACAGAGAACAGGAATTAAAATTGAATCAGGAAATCAAAAAGATTAGAAAATCAAACTTAAAACACTCTAAGAATTCAAAATAATAATAAAAAAGAAAATGAATTTGGATGCATCATAACTAGGGGTGGGAATCGAAAACCGGTTCTTGTTGAGAACCGGTTCCCACTGTTTCAATTCCTAGGAATCGTTCGCCATTTTTGCAAACGATTCTCTTATCAATTCCAGGCGGCGCAAATGACGTCACCACGCACGTTGCACAGCATGCAGGAGCCGGGTTTGAATTACGGGGGAGCTGGAAGCCGTCAACCTACACACCCAGGGGAAGCCCGAAAAAAGATCCTGTTTCTACCTATATTACATTATTTATATGGACTCTCAGCGCTCCGGGGATTTTTTGAGCGGAGTGGACAGATGATGCTGATTATTGAAGCGCGCCGGGAAGCTGCGCACGGAACATTCTCAAAGTGGCGCCACCAAAAATATAATTAACACGCGATCGTTCATGTCCGTTCATATAATCTGGTACTTCTGTCTTTTAATCGTATCTTTTATTCGTGTCTGACGCGCTCCGCAGCGGAGCGCTTCACCTGTGCTCAGGTGATTTCACCTCACCTGCGCGGCTGCCAGCGCACACTCCTCTGTTTTTCAGCCAGTAGATTCATTTGACCTGTTTAGTTCAAAAGTAACTCGAGGTGAATCAGGAGGAAGCCAGGAAACAGTTTATTCTGGTGGATTGAGGAGAAGCAGGAAGATCAGAGACAGACAGGACAGGAAAATATTCAAATAAAAACAAGAAAACTAAACCAAGTTCTTGAAAATGAAAATGTTGGCAGATTTATTCCACTACATCTTTTGACCTTCATAAAGCAATAATTCATAAGCGTGTAATATTTATATATTTGATACAATTCAGATCACCTTCAAAATTCAGTCCCACGTCCAGGGCCGTATCAGGGCATTTTGGGGGCCAAGGCAAACAGACCCCACCCCCCCACCCCCCCCCACCCCCGTCACTGGGCTCCCCCAGAGTCCTCTGTGTAATTCAAACCCTGCCCAGGAGTATTAATTATAGTGTTTGCAAAAACAACTCAGTTTACATATAAATTGTTTTAGAGCCATTTTGTTGGCAGAATATGATATTAATTTTAGCTCTAAGCCAGGTGTTCTGACAAAACACTGGGAAAAAAATGGGTCCCAATGTGGTTTGTGTGGCGTCATCGGTAGGCACAGATCCCCTGTCCTCATTTTTGGAAATGGAAATATGGTCACCCTACCTTACATACACATCTCCACACTAGCAGACTCCAGTGACTAAAGTCCGACCTGTGGTAAGATTTTTCCCATCATGCAAAATCTACAGCAAGAAGATGACTCTCATTTACAAGGAGCATAAAGGAGAACAGTTGGAATGATTTTTCCAAACGATACCAGGTACAATTGATTATCATAAATAAACTGACAGTTATAATGCAGGAAACTGTGTGCGATTAATTTTCTTCCACCTATTAAACTACTCGGGAATTGATAAGGGAATTGATAAGGAATTGGATTGATAGACAGAATCGACAATGCCATTGATATTGATAAAAACCTATCAATTCCCACCCCTAATCATAACTACTCTGTAGCAGTCATGAAATCAGTTGTCATCACAGATGTTCAGAACCCACAGCAGGAGAGCATCACAACAACCAAGTCTGTACGTTACGATAACACATGAACAACATTCATGCACACATCACACACACGAACAGAACTTGGGAAACTCGAAACAGAGAACAGAAGACCTGTGAGAAAATCACCCCTCACTCGATGCCGTAGAAGTCGAAACTGGGAGTGGCGGTGGGGGAGGAGGTGTAGGATTTACAATTTGTGATGGAGACCGAGGGTTAATAATCTGTGGCGGAGGTTGAGCTGGCACGGCAGCACTAAGAGGAACCACAGGCTTTAGAGCCATGTTTAGACGGTTCCCCAACACACAGATCGAGTCCCCCACGGGGGTCAACCATGCGGAGAAGTGACGGAACAGTGCGTACGCCAGCCCAAGTGACAGACAGCAGTTGAAACATGTAGTGAGAAAAATAACAGAGTCAGAGGAGGACCATGAGTAAGTCACAGGCTGAAAGCTGAGGCCAGAGTCTAAAGAGAGCTCACGAAGAACCTTGTCTACAGTACTAACTCGGACCATGGTCGGACCGTTGAACTCAACACGTTTCACAGTGGCAGGAGACAGAGCAAAGGAGATGTTATCATAGAAAGGAGAAGCCTCAACATCAGATTTATGTTCCTCTGGATCCAAATAGTACAGAGAGACCTCACCAACATGAACCACGGCCCCATGAGGGACTGACACCCACAGAGTCTGGGATGGCAGCTCAACCCTAGTGGACACATCGTGGCGATCATAGTAAACATCAGCTTCAAGCGCGGGGGTATTAACTAACCAATGCTGACCAACGATAACAGCAGTAGTCTGGAAAATGTGAGAACGAGGTGTAACAGTCACCGGACATCTAGAATTCTTTGCCATTTCCACAATACCACACAAGCTCGCGGTTTGGTTGCACAGAAAAGGGGAACCAGGACAAAGGAAATGAAGGCCACGAGTGAGAGAACACACACACACAGGGACCAGACGGACGTCCGGCGTGTCACCATGGAAGGCGACCACCGGTTGTGCATGCAGTTTAACGTGAGTGTCATCCATCCAATTACCAACATTGACCACGTCCTTAAGGCGGTAGCTGTCCCCTGGGGACACGACTGGCAAATTGATGATGAATGCTAACTCCCTAGCATCTGGGTCAACCCGAAGCGGTATAGCACTGCCCAAAGAGAATGCGAGGTGAGTCTGAAGGGCAATGACATTCCCCTTCGCAGACCTGCTAAGTGCGGTTCGGACCATGTCCAGGGACACCAAATATGGAGGAATCCTCCCCATGAGGAGGGCGTCTATAGAAGCACTAACATCTCGACTAAAGTCAGACAGGCAAGTGGTCAGCATCTGAGTGTGAGCATAATCAACCGCAATGAAGGAACGCAGTTCGTTCGCCGCCTCGATGGTTTTACGCAACATTGCACTGTGCGTGTTCAGGACCACCATGGTGTGATGTTCCGAGACGCCTAGCAGCCTCAACGCCCGCTGTTGGCGAAATGCTAGCTTACGCAGGGAAGGGAATTCCCTGTCGAGCTCGGCAACGTGACGACGAACAGTTTCGATCCTCACAGAGTTGACGGATGAGAAGCCTAAGTCAAAGAGAGTACCGATTGTATTAGCAATGGAGAGAAACTCAGGGAGGAAATGTTTCTCCCTGACGTGGGCACCTGAAAGTTCAGAATTGGAAACCGTGAATTTCTGTAGCTGGCGCAGCATGTGAGAGATGTCGGCCTCAGTGTGCCACATCATAGTGAGTCCAATTGGTACCTGTCTCAGACAGTGCACCGAAGGGACTGAGCAGTTTCCGAGCACATGCCACGTCAGGGTCAAATTTAACGAAAACCTTTTGAGTGAGCAAACGGTAGTTAGTCATTAACAGGCCTGGGCGCTCCCTGAGGGCGATACCCGAGGAGGGCCCTGGCTCATACAATTGTGGTCGTGAAGGCCGAGGAGGAGGCTTAGAATAGAATAGAATAGAATAGACTTTATTGATCCCTCAGTGGGGAAATTCACTTGTCACAGCAGCACCGTCACTCAAAAGGTAAGTAGAAGATAAAAACAAGGATACATCTATATACACATAGGCAGTAATCTAGTATTGTAATCTTAGATCAGCTGCGTCGGATGCCACGAAAACACATGCAATCAGCATAAGGTACCGTGTTAGGCCCGAGATCCTGAATGTCAGACGGCAGAGACTGATAAACTGATACGGGAGTGGTCTGTCGAGAATCCGGTGCAGGGACGTGCACTGGTGGGGGACTCTGACGACGCGCAGATGCCTTCAGAAAGAACGGAGTCGACCTGCAGCAGTACAGGGTGACCTTTAACCCCCCCCATGGCAGGCGAGGAGCCAACCGCAGGGTGGTGGTTCTCAGGTGCAGACTGTAATGGTACAGGCTCAGCGCGACCTTCGACCCCCCCTTCGGTAGGTGGTGATCCAGCCGCAGGGCGAGGGGTCTCAGGGGCAGATGGTGATGGTGCAAGGTCAGAGCGACCTTCAACCCCCCTTCGGTAGGTGGTGGTCCCACCGCAGGGTCAGGGGTTTCAGGCGCCGAGATGACGCAGACGCTGGACCTGGCATTGACCACAGTAACACCAGACCGACTGGCCACATGGGAGGCTCTGACGCTGTTAACAACACAGAGAGAAGAAAGTAGTTCCTGGGAGAGCTCCATGGGCCCCGGTTGAGATAACAGAGTCCAGAGCTTCGACCCACGGAAGTCAAGAATGGGAGCAAAGCGATTGATCAGATCTTTGCCAAACAAGAAAGGAAAGGACTCTCGGTCAGACACAAACACGGGATGGCGCACCGACATGCAACCAACGGAAAGGTCAAGAAAAGACACAGACGACAAGGTCATCGAAGACGCCGAGTAAGGACTGATGTCCACTGAGCAGGGTGTGAGTGTCAAGATACGACCTTGGTCCGCCGCAGCCAAGCGGAGGCTTTCCCAAAGAGAACGAGGCAAAATAGAAATGTCTGAACCGGTGTCTAAGATAGCATCACAGGTTTGTGACCCCATAAGGGTCACAGGAATGTGAAGCTTCAGGTTGGGACCTTTGCGGATGATATCGCAGAGAAGCTTAGGTTTTGGTCTGTCCAGCGGGGAGGTGTTACTCGACCCGTAGACAGGTGTAACGAAAGCATGAGGGCAGGGCATGCTACCTGACCTGGCTCTTGGCCTTGGGGCGGGACTGTGGCTTGCCCTTTCACGGCGCGGTGAATACTGGCCAGAGCTAGGACTGAAGCAGTATCGGAGGAGGATTTACCCACTGGTTTAGTCCTCCTGAAAAGATTACCTGCCATTTTTCTGAGCACACTCATGGAGGTTGTCTCGACGTCCACGGTACCCATAGGGTTGCTGTACAGTGCATGCAAGTTTTCTAAGGAATAATTCTTTGAAACCGATGTTTTCTTCCATCCCCTGGGAAACATTCCGACCCAAAGTAGGCCTCAAATAGCCTCAAATAATAGGTTTGAGGGTCTTCCAAGTGACCCTGTTTTATACCCATAGCTAATTTCAGACCGGCTGCCATTGCAGTCCCAGCATATTCCTTTTCAATAGCTGTTTCCAGCCGGTTGTAATCATTTCTGATTTCATCCAGCTGTCGGTCAATGAAGTCTCCCACAGCGTCGGAGGTGAGTCTGATCAGGAAGAATTTGTCCTGGTGGCTAGCACCAGGATATCTGTCAAAATGATGGCGGAGCGCGCAGAGATAAGAACGAATGTGATGGGAATTTCCCGGACGAGGATCGAATCGTTTAACGTTTTGAGCCATCCGATAAATGTCATCGGTTGTAACAGCCCGAGGCAACACGCTGCTGATAGGATATGGACCTGGAGCAGGTTCCACTGGAGGAGGTGGAAGAGGAAGTGTCCCCTCTTCCCGACCTACAGGAGTGGAGGAAGCGTTTGCTTTTGCATCTGCCAGCTGCTGTTTTAACTCAAGAATCTCACGATCTTTGTCCTTGATCACTAGTACCCCTTGTTTATGCTCTGCAGAAAGGTGATCTAGCTCTTCTGTTAGTTTAATGACCCTCTGGTCTGCAACATGCTTGTCTCTCATAACTGTTGCTATAAGCTTCTCAGTGTTAGTCTTGTCCTGTTTCAGGGTTGCTATTTCACTAATCGACTCAGAGTTAGCAACTCTGCACTTCTGCAACTCCTCTCGTGCACAGCTGTGAGTCTATATTTCAGAGCCTGGCTAGAAGGATAGAAAAATGACCCAAAGCTTCGGTGCGTACAGTTGCCTTAACTTTCTCTGTGCCCTTGAAAACCAGCTCAGCTTGGTCCTTCAACAGGTTCTGTAACTCATATGATGAGCATTCAGTCACATCATATCGCTGAAGTCAGAAAGTGAAATAGAATCAGTCAAAGTTTTAACAGCAGACTCAACAAAATCTACAAATGGATGAGGTTTAAGTGCAGCAGCACTCACATCCTCAATATCAGACATGTTGTTCTGATATTTTTCTTTAAAAAGAATAGAAGAACAGAAACAGAAGAAAGCACAATGTCAAAGACGCCAAGAGATGGCGCTAGAGGGTGCACGGGCGGGTAGGGAAGGGTGCGTCACTTCCGCCTTCTCTCCGAGCGGCAGTCAAAAATGGCGTTTACAGTCCGAGATAGAGATAGACGCGGACGATTTTGTTTTTAGATGTTTTTAAACATGGCTATTGTCGCCGGAGCGGACCCCTAAGGGATCCCGAAATGGATCGCAGTCTGGAGTTGCGACGGTGGGTGGACAATGGCGGTTGAATTTAGAAAATTCGGTCGCGGTTATCAATGCTAGCGAATGCTAGTGATGCTAAGCTAGGTTAGCGACGGCTAACGGGTCAAAAATAGCTTGCCGGAACTCCTTTAGGAACTCCTTTAGGAACTCCTTTAGGAACTGAAGTGTTCTGGCCGAGCCGGAGGTTTTATTATTCTAATTGTTTATGAATTTGAGCAAATCAAATTTGGACACATTAGAGTAGGCGTTACCAAGTTACCTCAGACACCAGTTTCATCAACACTTAAAGATGACTCAGCTTAATGTGGTGTGACTTATTAACTTAATGTGAGTGTGGATTAAATATTCAAACACAATACTATTATTTGTGGATATTTATCAGATGATGATTAGCATTACTTAAATGAATCCTAAATGTGTAATTAAAGATATGAAATACAGGAACAACATTCATTTTAACCATCATTCTTATTATTATATGATGATTCAAACAGTATGATTTATGCATTCAGATTATATTTGTAAAAGTATTTCATGAGTCAGGAAAGGTGAACTTTATTCAAGAAAGAGATAGGAAAGTCTTTGTGGAATCCTTGAGTTTCTTCCTCGAGTCGTGATGTCGCCTGCTGGATAGCGGCACTTAGACCAAACTAAGATAGATGTCTCTGGGCAGATATCAGTGTCTTCTGCAGCCTTGGCGTGGTCTGTAAGTTAAAGTGTTACACAGTTCATTTAGGAGAGAAACCATGGATTGATGTCGCTACACGGGTGTGGGAGGAGTTCGGTGAGACCATGGAACAAGACTTCTGTATGGCTTCGAGGAGATTCTGGTCCACCATCCGGCGTCTCAGGAGGGGAAAACAGTGCACTACCAACACAGTTTACAGTGGGGAGGGTGTGCTGCTGACCTCGACTCGGGACGTTGTGAATCGGTGGGCCGAGTACTTTGAAGACCTCCTCAATCCCACCGGTACGTCTTCCAGGGTGGAAGCAGAGTCTGGGGACTTTGGGTTGGGCTCTCCAATCTTGGGAGCCGAGGTCACTGAGGTGGTCAAAAAACTCCTCGGTGGCAAGGCTCCAGGGGTGGATGAGATCCGCCCGGATTTCCTTAAAGCTCTGGATGTTGTGGGGCTGTGTCGGTTGACGTGGCTCTGCAATATCGCGTGGACATCGTGGGCAGTTCCACTGGATTGGCAGACCGGAGCGGTGTTCCCCCTATTTAAAAAGGGGGACCGCAGGGTGTGTTCCAACTACAGGGGGATCACACTCCTGAGCCTCCCTGGTAAGGTCTATTCAGGGGTTCTGGAGAGGAGGGTCCGTCGGATAGTCGAACCTCGGATTCAGGAGGAGCAATGTGGTTTTCGTCCTGGCCGTGGAACACTGGACCAGCTCTATACTCTTTGGTGGGTCCTGGAGGGTGCGTGGGAGTTCACCCAACCAATCTACATGTGTTTTGTGGATTTGGAGAAGACGTTTGACTGTGTCCCTTGGGGGGCCCTGTGGGGGGTACTCCGGGAGTATGGGGTACCAGGCCCCTTGATACGGTTTAGGTCCCTGTATGACCAGTGTCAGAGCTTGGTCTGCATTGCCGGCAGTAAGTCGGGCCCGTTTCTGGTGAGAGTTGGACTCCGCCAAGGCTGCCCTTTGTCACCAATTCTGTTCATAACTTTTATGGACAGAATTTCTAGGTGCAGCCAAGGTGGTGAGGGGATCTGTTTTGGTGGCCTAAGGATCAGGTCTCTGCTTTTTGCAGATGATGTGGTTCTGTTGGCTTTGTCAAACCATGATCTCCAGCTTTCGCTGGAGCAGTTCGCAGCCGAGTGTGAAGCAGCTGAGATGAGAATCAGCTCCTCTAAATCCGAGACCATGATCTTTAGTCGGAGTGAGGGAAGGGTGGATAGGCGGATTGGGGCTGCATCTGCAGTGATGCGGGCATTGTACCGGTCTGTCACGGTGAAGAGAGAGCTGAGCTGAGCGAATCACCCACTGCCGAAGCAGTCGCGATATGCTGACGTCTGTGCAAAGTCCTGAAAGAGCTGAATTTGAATGGAGACAGAACAGCTGAGAGGACTGGGACATTTGAATCTCCCGGTCTTTTCCCTGTCCCAGGATTTACCCTGAAGTTCTGATAAAGGAAACGAGCCTAATAGTCTATGTGTGTCAACACTTGGTCGTCAATGTCTTCCCCTGTCACATAGTCATTTAGATAATCTGGTTTCTTTCTTATTCTGTCTGGATATCTTCTGGGGTTTTCAGTCATCTCCTTTGGTTCTGGAGTCTGACTGCTCGCCTCTGATTCATCTTTAATGTTTGGTTCCTCATTGTAGGTTTCGGGTCTGTTCACTACTTTGGGTCTAGCTTTTATCTGTATATCTTCATCCTCAGGTGTGTAATCTGTCTGTGTCTGCCTTTCCTCAGTACTTTTGGCTACGAATTTAACCAGTCTGAACTTTTGCACTTTAGTACTATTTGGAAAATACACCAGGTATGCCGGACTGTTTTTATCATAGCCAACAAAAATCCCTTCTGTACACCTTGAGTCCAGTTTTCCTTTGTTTTGTTTGTATGCGTAACATACACAACGAAATATCTGCATCCTAGACAGGTTGGGCTTCTGCCCTGTCAACAAAAAATAGGGTGTTTGTTCAGTGCGGTGGTTAAAACATCGGTTCCTTACTATAGCTGCGGCCTGGACTGCATATGTCCACATATTTTTAGGTAGCCCACTCTCAATAATCATACATCTTCCCATGTCAAAAAGAGTGCCGCTGTGTTCGTCCGAAGCCGTGCGCACCTCATCACTTCGCTGCCTCCTCCTACAGGTCGAGCTTCGGTGTGTGTTGCTCCTACAGTGACTGCACCACTGTTTTTGCCGACACGTCCTGGCCTAATGTCCTCTCTGGCCGCATTTAAAACAAGTGACTTCTGCCGCTGCGTCTCTCCCGTGTCCGACAGCAGCTGCTGCGGGCCTTCCACTGGTCGTTGCTCTCACCCTCATAATGTTGTCTTGTTCCGTCATGCGTATTTTCTCTGTGTCCTCATAACTTCGGAGCTTCGTCTTAAAATCAGCAACTTTTATTTCTGTGTCACTTTGCATTATGTGAACAGAAAAGGGCTTGAAGATCTCCGGTAATCCCTTGAGGACCATGGTAACAAGCAGCCCATCACTCAGCGTCTCTCCAGCGCTCCTCAAGGCCGTAACTATAGTCTCTGTCCGTATGATGTAGTCTGTCACGCTCTCGTCGCTCGCCTTCTGAAGAGAGGTCAGCTCTGTGTAAAGGCTTATAATTCTGGGTTTGCCTTTACCAGCATAATAGTCTCTTAAAATTTTCAGCGCCGCACGTCCATCATCTGTAGCCTCTCTCATAACAAGAGACAAACTTTTGTCGTCGAGGAATTGTATCAATTCCGCATAAGCCTCGGCATTCTTAGCATTGTCATCTGAGTCAACCTCATCAGTGCCCAATATTGTGTCTTTCAGACCTTGTAGGTGTAGGTGACCCAGGAACTTTGTCTCCCACAATTCATGGTGGCCTCATGGAGGGGGCCATCGGCTGGCACGCTACAGTCTTTGGTTCAGCGGCGCGGCGCTTCCTGTGTGACCATTTAACTGCGGCGCTTCCGTGGCGCAGCGCGTCTGTCTCCTGTGTGTCCCAGGCTTTAGCCTCCTCATCTTGTTGTTGCCAGCTGAATATGTAGAAAGTGGCAAACACTACTGCAAGTCCTGCTGCAAATGTTGGCAGGAGCTTCTCACAGATGACATGGCATCAGCACTGACCATCCATCCACTCCACCTGTGGTGGACAGAGATGGAAGTTTTTGTTATGTTTTCTCTCATAGATTTTTATTCACACAATATTTTAGCACATGAGAACTGAATTTAGGGTAATTATGCATATTCCTTTCCAGTAACGGCTTTTTAACTGTTAGGCAAGAACCTTTTTTAGTTTTTTACAAGTGTAAATATTCTTTTTAAAGAATTATATAAGTACGCAGTTTAAGTATCTCGGGGTCTTGTTCACGAGTGAGGGAAGGGTGGAGCGTGAGATCGATAGGCGGATTGGTGCTGCGTCTGCAGTGATGGGGGCGTTGTACCGGTCTGTCGTGGTGAAGAGAGAGCTGAGCCGAAAGGCGAAGCTCTCAATTTACCGGTCGATCTACGTTCCTACCCTCACCTATGGTCACGAGCTTTGGGTAGTGACCGAAAGAACGAGATTGTGGATACAAGCGGCCGAAATTAGTTTTCTTCGCAGGGTGGCTGGGCTCTCCCTTAGAGATAGGGTGAGAAGCTCGGTCATCCGGGAGGGGCTCGGAGTAGACCCGCTGCTCCTCCACATCAAGAGGAGCCAGTTGAGGTGGCTCGGGCATCTGATTAGGATGCCTCCTGGACGCCTCCCTGGTGAGGTTTTCCGGGCACGTCCAACCGGGAGGAGACCCAAAGGAAGACCCAGGACACGCTGGAGAGATTATGTCTCTCGGCTGGCCTGGGAACGCCTTGGGATTCCCCCGGAGGAACTGGCCCAAGTGGCTGGGGAGAGGGAGGTCTGGGTCTCCCTCCTTAAGCTGCTGCCCCCGCGACCCGACTCCGGATAAGCGGGAGAAAATGGATGGATGGATGGAAGATCAAGCTGGTTTTACCCAGAAAAGCAGCAGACACACATTTAGTGTGGTTTAAATCTGCTGTGTCTGTTGAAAGTCAGTGAGTTTACAGTAAATAGTAAATACAGTCAGTAGAACCTTGGACTGGTCCAACACAAGCTTTGTTGTAAATAAGAGTGATTGGAAATGTGTTTCTGGTGACTTCATTTCTGTTATTTTATAATTTTATTTTCTCCTGGTTGTTGTTGAACAATGACATTATCCCAATGTTAATAGAGTCACTCATGTAACCTACTGGAACTGTGAACCGGTCCAAACTAAATGTAGGCCTAAAAAAGCGTTGGTACTGTTGGCCCAAATAGAACAGTGGTCAACCACGGTATGCTGGATAGAGAGTCCAGCAGTGGCACTGATGCACATTGATAAAGTTATTAATGAAATCTCTCAATGAGGAGCCTCCAGTTCAGATGCTAACGCTAGCATGAATGTACAACTAGCTACTCAGAGAAGAAAGACAAAACGTGGTCCTACATGGCTTTTGTATTAGACAAACCTTAAGTTTTCAATCAGTAAATATAAATATTTAACTTTCCACCATCAAATTCCTATAATCTGACTATGGCCCAAAATGGTTACTAAGTCTTGTTCCTTGAGTAAACTATGACAAACAACATCACAGCACAGTCTCTGGTCTAAATATTGACGTTAAACTATGCAAAACCACAATTTACTTTCTCAAGAGTGATAAACTTACCCTTTGGATGCTTTAAAATTGGAGAATGACTGCTGACTGTCGAAGGTTGACGACACCAAAAGAGCATGTGCCCCAAAGGAAATACTGTATTAGACTGTTTTTTGCCGTAATTTTCCAGCCACCGTAATTCAACAGAAAAAAACATAAGATTTAACATCATTCTACCGTAATTTAGAAAAACAGTGTGTTACTGTTGGAATTCTGCCATAAATGTACAGAAATTTTTTACCAACAAAGACAAAAATACTTCTTTTAAGTTATTTATTAAAAACCTGCATGTAACAAACTCAACAACACGTGTTTCAGTGCAACAAATAACTATTCACATGTCCATGATATGCTATTTACATATATGTAGTCACTAGTTCACTTCTTTTTATCTGCCAACATGTTCAATTATTATTATTTACCACCCTCCTAAAATAAACAAACATTTCATTAAGGAGTTCTCAGATTTTGTGGCTGGAGTAGCTCTGGAATATGACACATTCCTGAATATTGGAGACTTTAATATCCATTTATGTTGTGAAGCCAAGCCCTTGGTCAAGGAGTTTTTAAAGATCATTGACTCTTTTAACCTGACTCAGTGGGTTGCTGGTCCTACTCATGAAAAGGGCCATACGCTGGATCTAGTTTTGTCACACGGTTTGGATATAAATATTGCTGACATTATTGATCAGGGCATTTCTGACCATTTTCCGGTCCTTTTTATGTTAGAAGTACACGGTCCACTGGAGAGGACTTCGGTGCAGAGACAGAGGAGATTTTTTAACGATGCAACTGCCTCTGCTGCTTTTTCGATTGTTGGATCTTTGGAATCGGACTTTGTTAACGACTTAGCTGACTTTTTTAATTCCACTTGTGTGAACATCCTCGATGATGTGGCCCCTCAGAGAGTTACACACTCTAAAAAAAACTTGGAACCATGGCTGAATGATACCACACGTGCCTGTAGACGTGAGTGCAGGCGTGCTGAAAGGAAATGGAAAAAGGACAAGCTACATGCATCTTTATCTGCCCTGCCAGATTGTTTGGCTGCTTATCAGAATTGTGTCAAACAGGCAAAATCTGATTTTATGTGCAATCTTGTTTCTGCAAATAGTCACAGGCCACAGGTGCTGTTTAGAGCTTTTAACAGCATTGTGAATCCTAGCATGGGTAGTAGTCTTATATCTACCCAAAAGCTATGTGACAATTTTTTGTCTTTTTTTGTAGGGAAAATTTCACAGATTAGGTCTTCCATTTCTATATCTTCTATTTTAGACCCTAGTTGCTTTCCAGCTTGCTTAACATCTTGGTGTCAATTCCAACCTGTCTCTTTAGAGGAATTATCTGACATTGTCCATCATTTGAGACCTTCTCTTTGTCCTCTGGATTGTATTCCTCCTCGCATGTTTAAGCAGGTCTTTGACAGTATTGCTTCTGCTGTGCACAGACTAATCAACTGTTCTCTCACCTCAGGCTGTGTTCCCTTGTGTTTTAAACAAGCTGTGGTGAATTCCTGTCTGGATTCAACTTGCCTCTCTAACTATAGACCTATTTCCAAACTTAGTTTTTTGTCAAAAGTTCTAGAAAAGGTGGTTCATTCTCAATTGCAGGATTATTTAAACATGCATTGCATTTCTGACAAATTTCAGTCAGGTTTTAAGGCACGACATAGCACTGAAAGTGCTCTTTTACGAGTGGTTAATGATTTACTGATGATCAGTGATGCTGGTAATTCTGCTGCTTTAATGCTGCTGGACTTATCTGCTGCATTTGACACTATTGATCATGATATTCTGTTGTCTCGACTAGAGTCTTGTGTTGGAATAAGGGGAACCGTTCTTAAATGAGCCTCTTTTATAAGACACACCGTGCCGGCAAATCAGCGTAATATTACAGCAACTTGTTTCTTATGAACGCGCCATGGCGGCATCACGTTGCAGGATTTTTGCGGCATTCGTGCCGCCACGCTTGGTAGTAATATGGCGGTAATATTGCGGCTTAGCCGGTCTTATAAACGCACATTAAGCCTTGGCGCAAAAGAGGGAGGTGTCATGACCATGTCATGAATTAATGCTGCGCTCCGGCCGAGAACTATGTTGAAAATGAAAGTAAACACGCGCTTAAGTTTAGTTTTTGTAAACAGAACCAGCTGAGATGATAAACTGGAGCGATGCGAAGCTCCAGGAGCTTTTCTCCGTTAGATCTGCAGCTCAGATCATCTGACAGCTCACAGGGATGGTGGAGCACACACCTGTAGCTGACTGGGGAAAAAAACTTAAGGAGCGCGGCTTTGATCGCAATAAAAAGCAAGTTATGTCCAAAATACACGGAAGTCCGCGACAGCGTAGAGACCGCCCCCATACCTCCTTTTTGCCGCCATCGCGCAATCTTTTATAAAACTGACATGATTGCGCAACATTACCGCCATGGTCTGAGCTCTTATAAATGACCTTAGACTCCCTGATGCCACCTCGACGTTGCGGCAAATTGGCGGCATTGTTTTATAAAAGAGGCTATGGTTTCAGTCTTATCTACAGATTTTCTGTGCATTTGGGGATTTTTAAATCTCAAGTGGCACCTGTTGATAGTGGGGTTCCCCAGGGTTCCATTCTGGGGCCTGCACTTTTTTCTCTCTATATTTTGCCCCTTGCCTCCATCTTTGCCAAACACAACATTACTTTTCATTGTTTTGCAGATGATCTTCAGATTTATTTACCACTAACTCCAAATTCATCTGCTTCTCTAATGGCCTGTTTGGAAAATGTTAAACAGTGAATGTCATTTAACTTCATGAAACTGAATGACTTGAAGACCGAGGTTGTGGATTTTGGTTGTGGAGACCAGTTAAAGGGACTATGTGGACTTCGAAATTTTTATGCTCGCTATCGCCCCCTCAGGCCAAACGTGTAACTGCAGCTTCAATAGTAAGCTCGTGCACGAGGCATGCATGCTATACTCCTGAATGAAAACAACAGCTGAGTCAGTCCTCCTGATGGCTCTTCTAAATTGTCTTTCAAGTCTGCCTCCACACAATCAGCAATGTCCAATACAGAATATAATATAATATAATATAGTATAATAGAATAGAATAGAATAGAATAGAATAGAATAGAATAGAATAGAATAGAATAGAATAGAATAGCCTTTATTGATTTTGTACAGGGTACAGCGACATTGGAGTGCCACTCCCTTTGGTGCAAAATGTAAAAGAATACAAAAAATAATGCAGAAATAATATAAATATAAAATCAACAATAATATGTGCAAATATACACAGAGTAGCAGCATTAGTTGGGTTCTGTGCAGGTCACTATTGTAAGCAGAATTTTAGCATATTGAGTGAAACTCAAATAGCACATATAATTGTTAGCCTATATAATAATTATAATTGTTATATAATAATTATAATTGTTATAATTGTCAGCTTCATCCAGGCCAATGCAAGGAAGTTGGTCAACCTCATCCTGTGATGCACACCTATTGCACAAGACAAATAAATGTTATATAATCAGTGAATAGAAAGTGAGAGTGGGATGTTACTACGGTATTAAAAAAACAATAATAAAACATACCTTATTGATATTGGAGGTACATAATCTGAATCATACGGGTCTAAAGCTCCTTCCTTCTCTTTCCAGCTCTAATCTGGAAGTAAAAACAGCAGCAAAACATGATTATATATACTGACATATAGCCATTGCATTTCTATGAGAATAGTTTGTTACTTACACACTGTTTCCAAACTATTGGCTTGTTCCTCATCTAAAGAGTTCTTTCAGCTCCATCGATTTGATGCTACAAAAACAAACAGAATACATCAATTACAAAAACATAGGTTATGAATCAAATGATAAAAGCTCTGCATGTTTCTGCATTTACCAAGACTTCTCATACATGATAACCAGGACTGCTGTATAATTTATTCTCCACATCCAGACACAATTATCCTATCTTCTGTCTCATGAACAGAAGCTGGGATGTTTTTGCCCACTAAGTTTTTCTTTTTTGCTCCAACAACACACTCCTCTGGTTATGACTTTTACTTTCTTGTGCTCCTGATCTATATTTCCTCTCCACCTGCATGGATCCACCTGTCTGTCGGCACATCTGGCGCTGGTCAGATGCTGCGTGTTGTCAGTCATTGAGGGAACGTGCACGGTGTCGGATAATTCGTCTTTTTTCTCTCTCTCCTCTTGCCTGGGCTGACGGTAGCTGACGGAGCTGTACGCGCAGCGCACAGAGAATGTGCTTGGAGGCGGACATATATTTTGCAGAAATCTCAGAGATTTCCACTACTAAATGAGCGGTAATGGTACCGGTACTCATAAGCACCCACAACCCTTACCCCACACGTATTTAGTAATAATTTCTTACCTGTCCAGCAACAATGATGCCAACTGCGGGTCTTTTGTCTCAACATTTTCCACTACTCAAATGCCGGCAGGACCGATGTTTATCCTCGTTCTTTGTCTTCGGCGACCAGACTCGAGTTTTGCCCTTTTTGTCGTGCTGGAATAAACTCTTGGGTTCTTTGTCTTGTTTGGGGTCTGGGCTGGAGTTTCGCTGGTGCTTGAAGCAGCTCTCTTCTTGTTCTTGGCTGAATCAGAGCTACTAAAACCACCTCTCGCTCTACCGCTAAGCCACAGCTAGCAAACAAACGCTGCGGGCGCGTGAGCGCGCATGACGTCATCACACATTACACTGCCTCTGGAGGACACTGGGGAAGCCTGCTTGCTCGACCCGAGCAAGATCTTTTCTGTGAGTGTACAGGCCTACAGAGGCAATCACAGTGAAAATGCCAGGGCTCTTCTACAGGACCAGGGCATTGCAGGAGAATGTATGAGGAAGACATTTTAAATTTCTATACTTGTATTAGCTGTTAAACTTCCACATACTTATTGTCAACTTACTCTCCTGCCAGGAATCTGAGGTCAGGTTCCCAGTCTTTGTTGTCAATTCCAAATGCTCGCCTTAAGACGCGAGGTGATAGAGCATTTTCTGTCCAAAGCTTTGGAATAACCTTCCTCTGCAGCTCAGGTCATCTCAGAGTTTGGATGCTTTTAAGGCACTACTCAAAACGCATTTCTTTGACCTGGCTTTTAATGTTGGTTAATTTTTATTCTCTTATGGATCTTTTATTAAACTGTTTTATATGTTGTTTTATTTTCTTCTTTTATCTTGCAGTTTTATGTTTTTAGTCTATTTATTGTGTTGGCATGTTCATCATGAATGTGTATGTACAGCACTTTGGGTTGCGTGAGCTGAGTGTTCTTTAGACTTCCTCTCTTTCTGCTCACAGAAGATCTGCATCATGGTATTAAACTGTTCATCTCTCTGCCTCTCCTGCTCAGCCTCTGACCCGAGCATCTCCTGCACAGCAGCCAGAAGTGTGTCAGCACTTTATTTCCTTCCTGGAAACAAACATGAGGATGGAGATAGAATTAACACACAACAAGTGCCATATAACACACTAAATACTAATTCTGTGGATTTAGATGTTTGTACCAGGTCTGGGGTGGCAGTGGGTGCTGGCTGCTGGTGGGTGCTGGCAGGTAGTAGGTTGTAGGTGCTGTCTAGATGCTGAAGGAATACATATTTTAGAATTAAACCATTTTGTTGACCACAGAGATTGCACATTTGCATATATAATAAGGTGTAGGGTGGCAGAGGGTGCTGGCTGAAAGAAGTTGATGCCACTGCAGACGCTGGCTCTGGTGTAGCTGCTGGACGGATAAACATTTCAGAATAAAACAGAAGTTATAGAGATACCTCTATCAGTAACATGCAATGTCCCAAACTAACTTTTTGGCTCTGTGACAAGTTATAAACCACACATATTAATCAAATAAGCCCACCATAAAAACGTAATAGATAATAACAACTCTGTACTGCTTATACCATAAAATGAATGCATACAAAATGTATTAAATAAACGTAATTGCGTGCGTGTTTGCGTTCTTTGCACGTGGTTCACGTGCAAAGAACAAAGGAGAAATTCACCGAAAAGAAAACTAAAATGATGCCATACTAATTTTGGTACAAACATATGCTCGCTATCGGCAGCTATCGCTCTGAGATTTAATCCCGAAATGGAAAATTTCCTTTTGCAAACTTCTGTTACATCAAGAAAAGCGGCGAAACATTTGTAAATGCATTAAGTCTGTTTTCTTTACCTGTTCGATTTTGGCGAGGTGTGCTGGCGGCGGCAGGAATATCTGGGATGCAGTCCAGGTCTGTCTCTAAATAATCAAACGTGAATTGGAACATCGACCGTAACAGAAAAGATGCGGAAATATAGCAGATACAAGAAGGGCCTATTGATGCTGCGCTCTGGACTCTCTGTGGCAACGAGGATCCCAGGTAAATACTAAGTAATCGATTGTATTTTAGAGAATTGTAACAGATTTTATTTTATTAAAATGAAAGAAATACTAGTGCAGATGTTGCTGTGTTCACAATCGGCGATATAGAACGCTAGCTTGAATGCTAACATAATCCTGCACCGAAGTTATGTCAGTCTGTAAAATAATAGCTAACTGGAAATGGAGAGTTGAACGAAAGGGGATTTCATCATTTGTGTATTTAACCCTCCCGCTGTCCTATTGGGTGACCCCACCAGGAAAGGTGACGTTTGAGCAGGGTGTGATTGTTTATCCCTTGGGGTCCACGTGGCAGGGGTGAGGTGGTGCTCAGTCCTCACCTCTGCCACGTGGACCCCAAGGGATAAACAATCACACCCTGCTCAAACGTCACCTTTCCTGGTGGGGTCACCCAATAGGACAGCGGGAGGGTTAAGCTAATGATTAGTGTAGGCTTTAACCATACGCCATATCAGACTATTGTTTAAATTTGGATATTGAAGTAGCATTAGTGCTAGCTAGCGATTAGTATCGCGGTTGTTGTTTTCATTCCGTTTTTAGATGTTTCTCTGTTAAAACACCACAGATTTGATTAAGCAAGTGACGATAAAGTTCTGCAAGGAAATGCTAAAGACTGAGAAGATAATTCAGCTGTTAGAATCGGGTCTTTCTGAGCAGAAACGTATCAGAAACATCAGCTGTTCTTTAGTGCTTCCAGGCTACATTGGCCTTGTTAGCATGGTTTTGGTTTGTGTCTGCTTTAGAGTATTTCTGTTTGAATACTACAGATTTGATTAAAATGAGTGATTAGCAGCTTCTGCAGAATCTGATGAAGGCTGCCTAAATATCTCTGCAAAGGAGATTATCTTTTAGCCTGTGATTGTTTATTATAAACAAAGTGTGTGTCTGCAAAAAATGAAAAGGTAAAGCACATAATTCTGACAGTATAGCAATAAAGCTGGAATACAACGTGTAACTATATGCCACCAAAAAGAGTAAACCCAGGAGTTGAGGAAGAGTTGGAGGAGATCAGGAAATCACTTAATTTCATGTCAGATGAACTGAGCAAAGTGGCTAAACAACAAGGAATGTTACATGACTTAATGGATGAGATAAAACAATTAAAAAACTTAATAAAGGAGAAGGACAAGAAAATACATGATTTGGAACGGAGAATCGAGGATCTTGAACAATACACAAGAATGGACGACTTAGTTATAAGTGGACTGGAGACGCAACACCGAAACTACGCCAGAGTAGCAGCTGGAGGAGGTAAAGATGGTGAAGATGCCCCGGTAGAGGAGCTGCACACACTTGAACAGCAAGTGATAAACGTCCTTCAAACGAAGAATGTAAACATCCAGAGCCATCATATTGCAGCATGTCACACACTCCCCAGAAAAGACAGAAAAGCAAAGCCGGTAATTATTCTCTGGTTTGTGAGCCGTAAAACAAAGATTGAGCTACTGAAACAGGGAAAGAAGCTAAAGAGGACAGGTGTGTATTTAAATGAACATTTAACAAAAAAGACTGCTGAGATTGCAAGACAGGCCTGAGAAAACAAAATAAGATACAAGCGACATGGACGAGGAATTGCAAAGTAATGATAAGATTAAACGGCACTCCAGAAGAGGCAAAAGTGGTAATGATAAGAGAACTCAAAGAACTAGAACAATATAAATAATAAGTATCTTTTATGGGACATGTGATGATTGGTCAATGAATGGGAAAAAGGAGAAAAGAAACAAAATAAATGACATGTTTGGACACAGATTATATGTTTCCATTCAGAGATATTGAAGAGGAAGACTTTGATCACGAAATGGACTATCAAGGAGGTTCTATTACCACACATGTTCAGAAAACGAACTTCAGAACGTTTAACTATGTAGAACATAACATGCAAGACCCTGAAAATAACATTGACCCAGATAACTACTTCTATAATAACAACAACACCTGTGAGTACTACACAGAAGACCAATTTAATATAAATATTCAAATGGAAAACGCATTGTCAGTCATACATTTTAATAGTAGAAGCCTCTATAAAAATTTCTCTAGAATTACAGAATGCTTAAGTAAGTTAAAAAAGTTTAATATAATCGCAGTATCAGAAACATGGCTTGATAATGAGAAAGTTAGTGAAATGGGACTGGAAGGATATGAACTATTTACAATAAATAGGGTAAATAAAAAAGGAGGTGGGGTTGCTGTATATGTAGATAAAGTTTTGAAATGTAGCCGGATTGACTGTATGTCAAGTTCCATAGATGATGTACTGGAATGTGTAACTATTGAAATCCATGTGGAAAAAGCTAGCAATATAATTATAAGTTGCATTTATAGGACACCAGGATCATGTCTTGATACATTTAATGAAAAATTATCAGCAATGTATAGCAACTTAAACGATAAAAAAGTACACGTAATTTGTGGTGACTTTAATATAGATCTGCTAAATCCAAATGGACATTAGAAAACAACAGATTTTATCAATACAATGTATAGTAACTGCCTTTTCCCCGTAATTACAAAACCAAGTAGAATAACAATTGATACAGCTACATTGATAGACAATATATTTACAAATAAAATTGACTATGAAATAGTAGGTGGACTTCTTATAAATGATATTAGCGATCATCTTCCTGTTTTTGCCCTTTATCAAAATTATTTTGGGATCAAAACTAAACAAAAGAACCAATCATTTGATATGATACGATATAGAACAACAAAAGCCATGGCTGCCCTCCAGGTGGACTTAAAAGAACACAATTGGAATGAGGTGTTTGCAAATGAAGATCCAAATAGTGCATATGAGGTTTTTTTGTCAACTGTTCTCTCACTATATGAAAAACACTGTCCTTTAATGAAAACAACTAGAAAGCAGCATAGATCAAATAAACCATGGATTACAAAGGGTATAGAAGAGGCATGTAAAAAGAAAAATTATTTGTATAAGACATTTATAAAACAGAGGACGAAAAATGCTGAAATAAAGTACAAGTCATATAAGAATAGATTAGTAAATATTATAAGAACAAGTAAGAAAGAATATTACCATACACTGCTGGAGCAAAATAGAAGCAATACACCAGAAACATGGAGGTTATTAAACAGTATAATCAAAAAGGGATCAAAAAATAAAAATGATCCAGTTTTCTTTAAAAAAGATAAAGATATTGTGCTTAATAAAACAAAAGACATTGCAAATGAATTTAATAACTTTTTTGTAAATGTTGGTTATAATTTAGCAAAAGAAATTCCAGAGTCGAGAAATGATAACGAACCAACTAAACATGTTACTCGGAATTTGTCTTCCATGTTTATTGGTGCTGTAACGCAGAAAGAAATACTGGATATTGTGAAAACATTAAAAAATAAAAAATCCAAAGATTGTTTTGGTATTGACATGATATTAGTTAAAAATATTATTGAATATATAGTGAATCCTTTTACATTCATTTGTAATCTGTCGTTCCGAACTGGTGTGTTTCCCTCAAAGATGAAAATAGCAAAAGTTATTCCCATTCATAAAAGTGGAGAGAGGTGTCAATTTACAAATTACAGACCAATATCACTACTTCCGCAGTTATCAAAAATTTTAGAAAAAGTATTTGTGAATTGACTTGATAAATATATTGAAAAGCATGATCTTTTAAGTGACAATCAATATGGCTTTAGGGGGAATAGGTCCAATTCAATGGCAGTCATGGAACTTGTAGAAGGAATATCTACTTAAATTGATAAAAAGGAATATACTGTTGGTGTTTTTATAGACTTAAAAAAGGCTTTTGATATGATTGATCATACAATATTAATGAAGAAATTGGAGAGATATGGTATAAGAGGGATAGCATATAAGTGGATGAAAAGTTACCTGGATGATAGATATCAATATGTGGAAATCAATAATGTAAAATCTAATCAGTTGAAGACAACTTGTGGTGTTCCTCAGGGCTCTGTGCTGGGCCCTAAATTATTTATATTATAAATAAATGATATATGCAATGTTTCCAAATTGTTCAAAAGTGTGTTGTTTGCTGATGATACCACACTGTATTGCTCAGGTAAAAATCTAGAACAACTTCTGACTATAGTGGAAGGAGAATTAAATATATTGAAAAACTGGTTTGATGTAAATAAGTTATCACTAAATATAAATAAAACTAAATTTATTATTTTTGGAACTAGACAAATGAAAAATGTCTCTAAAATTAGGGTAAATGGAATTGAAATTGAAAGAGTATACGAAAATAAATTTCTTGGAATGATAATAGATAAGCTTAACTGGAAGTCTCATTTAAATCATGTGAAAACAAAAATGTCAAAAATCATTGCTATTCTGTATAAAACAAAGTATGTCCTGAACAAGAAATCATTATACACGCTTTATTGTTCATTGTTGCTTCCATACATGACTTATTGTCTAGAGATATGGGGCAATGCATATAAAACCAATTCGCTTCCTATTTTTAAGTTACAAAAAAGAGCCATAAGAATTATAAATCAAACAAACTATACAGAACCAACTAATATCTTATTTATAAATTCAAATATCCTGAAATTTTATGATTTAGTTGAATATAAAATAGCACAGATAATGTATAAAGCACAAAATAATTTGCTATGCCGCAGTACTCAAAAGCTGTTTGAAGTGAGAGACAGTCAATATGACTTAAGGGGAACAGATTTAAAAAAAAAAAAAAACAAGATAAGGACAAACATAAAACAGAGGTGTGTTTCTGTTAGAGGAGTCAACTTGTGGAATAGTTATAAAAGTGATTTAAAAAGGTGTAGTTCACTCTCTGTGTTTAAAAACGTGTTTAAAACTAGAATATTAGAAAAATATATAAAACAGGGATAAAAGAGTCATAATTAAAAAAATTCATTACAATAATAATAATAATAATATTGAAACTTTTGGTTGTTTTTTGATTGCTGTCATGGTATTTAATTTAATTTGATTTATTGTATTTACTTGTCTATGGTGGAAGGTTTACTTTTTTATTTTTTGTTTTTCAAGTCTTATGTACATGGACTGAATATTAAATGATTCTTCTTTGTAAAAAGGGTTGGCATAATAAGCATGTGCTTCAGCCAATACCTTTTGATTAGCCTTGTTAGATTGCAATGATGCTTATGATGGATTTGTGTTGAAATGTTGCAGTACTAATCAAAGAATAAAGGAAAATAAATATATATATAAACATTGTATATACAGGTAAAAATAGATATAGGTGCTGTCCATAAAATGAAGAGTTACAACTGTATAAAATAAACAGATGTCTAATCGCTCCAGTGTATCAGAAAAAATGTGTATTTATTCTAATCATATTCTAGTGACCTTTATGATTTCTTGTGACTTCTGGTTTTCTCCCAGTGACTTCCTGGAATTAAACCCCTGTGTACTCGCCCAGGTTCTTCTGCCATCACCACCAGTATCTTCCTGGACCTCACCTCCAACCACGCCACACTGCTTGTCCCCAGCAGTAAAGAGGAGAGCAGAAGGGTCCGTACAGTACGTTTGTCTTGTTAAAAAAATACATTTTTCTAGCTGATTAGTTTGCTACTACAAATAACTGCATGTCTCATTTCAGATACAAGAAATCACGGTGCTGGGGGCTGTATTATAAGGTGGCCAAAGACGACTCGTACATCTCAGAGCTTCAGACCATAATGGTAAACAAACGCTTGGCTTCCTCACCACTACAAACCAAGGCCTGAGGATGGAAGATGCTATGGTTCATTGTCTGGAGTCCCAGGACCATCAAGACAGGAACTGCTGGAACATCAACAGACTTATGGAGATATTTAAAATATATTCTGCCGTGTGGGGAGATCTGCCATTTGTGTTAAAGCTCCTCAGGCCTGGAATACATTACCTGCTGATTTAAGATCTATTTCATCTTTTCGTTTATTTTGTAATTCCATTTATGAGCATGTGATGCAGACTTGTAATTGTTTTATCTGTACTGCTTAATATCGTGTCTGTACCCAATTTAGCTGCAATGTTGTTTTCCATTGCCCAACTCATATTTGCAAATGGATTTTTGTATGTGTATTCTATGTTTGTACACTGCTCAAAAAATAAAGGGAACACTTAACTCATTGACTGCCAGCTGTTTTCTGATCAGAAAGCCCCTGACTGACAGCGTTTTTGAGCGTTTTTACTGTTTTTTGAAGAGACACAGAACATTGTGCTCTATGATCATGTAAACACCAAAACTACCAAAAGAAAGAGTAGACTCACTTCTTACATCAGGTAGAATCACCGTATTTCTAGCGTTATCCGTTCTTTCACAATCTGGTGCCCAAGCGCTGCTGCAGAAGCATTTCTGGTTCGGTGCATCGTTTTTTCACAGCAGCGTCCCAAAACAAACTCGTAATCCATTGATTTTCCGCTTCCTGATCACGTGATGTGTGACATACACGGATGAAGATCCGCTTTAGGCACGTGATGTTTGTTCTCACGGTGCGGGGGCTCTTTCCAACGCCCACCCTGTGAAAAAATGCAAATGACGACTAAAGTTAAACAACACAATGTGACTCCAAGTCAATCACACTTCTGTGAAATCAAACTGTCCACTTAGGAAGCAACACTTATCAACAATCAGTTTCACCTGCTGTTGTGCAAATGGAACAGACAACAGGTGGAAATTATAGGCAATTAGCAGGACATCCCCAATAAGGGAGTGGTTTTGCAGATGGTGACCACAGACCACTTCTCAGTTCCTCTGCTTTCTGGCTGATGTTTTGGTCACTTTTGAATGCTGGCGGTGCTTTCACTCTAGTGGGAGCATGAGACGGAGTCTACACCCCACACAAGTGGCCCAGGTAGTGCAGCTCATCCAGGATGGCACATCAATGCGAGCTGTGGCAAGAAGGTTTGCTGTGTCTGTCAGCATAGTGTCCAGAGCATGGAGGCGCTACCAGGAGACAGGCCAGTGCATCAGGAGACGTGGAGGAGGCCGTAGGAGGGCAACAGCCCAGCAGCAGGACCGCTACCTCTGCCTTTGTGCAAGGAGGAACAGGAGGAGCACTGCCAGAGCCCTGCAACATGACCTCCAGCAGGCCACAAATGTGCATGTGTCTGCTCAAACGGTCAGAAACAGACTCCATGAGGGTGGTATGAGGGCCCAACGTCCACAGGTGGGGGTTGTGCTTACAGCCCAACACCGTGCAGGACGTTTGGCATTTGCCAGAGAACACCAAGATTGGCAAATTCACCACTGGTGCCCTGTGCTCTTCACAGATGAAAGCAGGTTCACACTGAGCACGACAGACGTGACAGAGTCTGAAGACGCCGTGGAGAACATTCTGCTGCCTGCAACATCCTCCAGCATGACCGGTTTGGCAGTGGGTCAGTAATGGTGTGGGGGGCCGCACAGCCCTCCATGTGCTCACCAGAGGTAGCCTGACTGCCATTAGGTACCAAGATGAGATCCTCAGACCCTTGTGAGACCATATGCTGGTGCGGTTGGCCCTGGGTTCCTCCTAATGCAAGACAATGCTAGACCTCATGTGGCTAGAGTGTGTCAGCAGTTCCTGCAAGATGAAGGCATTGATGCTATGGACTGGCCCGCCCGTTCCCCAGACCTGAATTCAATTGAGCACATCTGGGACATCATGTTTCGCTCCATCCACCAACGCCACGTTGCACCACAGACTGTCCAGGAGTTGGTGGATGCTTTAGTTCAGGTCTGGGAGGAGATCCCTCAGGAGACCATCCACCACCTCAACAGGAGCCTGCCCAGGTGTTGTAGGGGAGGTCATACAGACACGTGGAGGCCACACCCACTACTGAGCCTCATTCTGACTTGTTTTAAGGACATTACATCAAAGCTGGATCAGCCTGTAGTGTGTTTACACTTTAGTTTTGAGTGTGACTCCAAATCCAGACCTCCATGAGTAATAAATCTGATTTCCATTGATGATTTTTGTGTGATTTTGTGGTCAGCACATTCAACTATGTAAAGAAGAAAGTATTTAATAAGAATATTTCATTCATTGAGATCTAGGATGTCTTATTTTTGTGTTCCCTTTATTTTTTTTGAGCAGTGTATATGTTGATACAATTATGTCCATATACACATGAGGCAAGCCACTGCAGGTGTTCTTTTTTGTGTTATTTCAGTATATGATGGTGTAATGACTCTGCCATCTTATTCTTTACTTGTTGTATGGTAGGAGGACCTGCTTGAAAACAAGATGCCACATCTCAAGCAGTTTATCCTCCTGAAAAACACAAGTTAAAGATATTGTGGACTTCTTTACTTCCGGGTGGATCATCTAACCATTGGTCCGCATAACTATCAATCATTCTGGTGAAGCCAATCCTGAGCTAGTTTTCACTTCCTGCGCATGTGCACTCTGTTTGTGCAGAACACATTCATTACACACACACACACACACACACACGGGTTTATGCTCAACAGGTAAGCTAAAGTTCAGCATGCTTTTTGCAGAAAAGCATTTCAGATTTCTGCACTTACAGCCGGCGGCTACTTGTAAGCGGGCTGGTAGTGTGTTGTGCAACGTGGAGAGGGCGGTTCTTTCCTGAAATTCAGAAACATCATATGCATTACCTTTAAATAAATAAATAATAAAATATAAATATTGACTAATTGACTTTATTTTTTAGGTCACACTTTGATGCAGAAACGGGTTTTGGGGGCAACAAAACATTCTCTGTTTTTACTGTGTGCCATTATTTTGAAAATAAAGATTACTTTTGGTAAAATTTGGACTAATTATTTAGAGATGTATGTAAAATGTTTGAGGTAGATGTTGAGAAGATTCTGTTGTCATACAAAAGGAGTTTCACATTTACGGTAGTTTACAAATGTAACACAGAGGAGTTATGCTTTATAACACTTTATTATAAAACACTGAACACATCACAGTAAAAGATAGATTAGTTAGAAAAAGTTAGATTAGTCATATCAAACAGACAATAATGTAAACTACTAATTAGATACAATTATTGCTTAAAATCTTCTTGGAATAAATCCAGCATAATTTCCATTGTGGTCAGGGAATTTTTCCCTCATCCTCAAACTACACAACTAGGAATTACTACTCTGTAGCCTCCCTCAGGTTTGTCAGGCTGCCATGCTACATATTGTCTGTAACATGCAGCTCAAAATGTGTTCCACAGTGTCCTGGCCAGGCGAAGAACTCTGTTTTGAAGTATAAACTCCATGTGTGGGACAGTTGCATGCAGTTCTGGGCAGACTACTGGCAGCGTTCCTTTTCTAAATCAGTTGACGTCTCTAGCAGGAATATACGGACCAATAAGTTTGATTTGATCATGCAGTTGTTCCACGAGGACCAGAGGGTAAGGACATCAAACAACACCAGCGTCTTCGTCCAGCTCGTCGTTCACCTGCTCAGGGTTCAGGTTCTGTAGGCGTTGCTATAAAAGTGAAAGATCTGTTACAACAACAGTATTGAGTATTACTTTTGTTGTAATATTATTGTGCTTACCCGTTCAAGCTATGCGTTCTGATCCAAGATTCTGAACTCGAGGTAAATCTTTCTCTCCACGGTTCACAGCTGCTGCACCACAACCTCAAAAGGCTGATGGCTGGCTCTGTTTTGAACCACGTCTGCTTGATGAGGTGACAGGAGGTTCAAACTCTTCATCAGCTGACTCCTCCATCACTGAGCTCTAAATAGTGTTAGAATAAAAATATATAAATGTAAAACAATATTCCTGCGTAGTAAATTATATTTGACACACAAAGACATTTAGATCAGGTTTACACCTAGTCCAAATGAGGCCTAAACCAGTACTGGTTGTGTTGTAACCCAGCACCAAACACACAAAGTAACCAGTAAACCTCTGGTACCAACAGGATTATAGGAGGACTACACAGAACGTGGTGTTTACTCATGAGTTGTGCCTGAATAATTCCTATGCCATGATGTACATTCATCCCTTCTTGAATGACATATCAGGATAAAATGTAAACTAGTCCATGGAGCTAATGCTAAGATAGGCTAATAATATGCTAGTGACTCCTAATAAAATGCTAACAATTTGATAGTAGTGGGTTTATTTATAATGTATATTATGTCAACTGTTACTGGTCTTTTTAAAACATAAATTCATAGATATTATCTATAAAACGCCTTTTGTTAACAGTAAATAGCTCAAGTTTTGGTTGAAAACAACATCCTTATCTTAGAAAGCTCCATTGCTAAAGCTAGCTCAGCTCTGGGTCAAAGTAGCGACGCTCTCTGTTGACTCGGCTTTACTGCGCGTGCACGTTAGGAGGCGTGGCTTTCGGCTGTTTCGGGAAGGGCGGGGGAGTGAGCGACTGCCTTTCGAACTTTAAAATCTCCTCCTCCTCGCCCTGACGACGTTAGCTTATGGACCCTGCCTTTAATAACTCCTGGTTAGCCTTCCTACCTACTCAAAGTATTGAATTTCTGTTTATGTACTAATTTTAGCAGCTGAAGCGTCACCATCAACCTGGCTGGCCACATTTAGTTCTCTACTCAATGTTTTACGACACAAGTTCTGCTGTTTGGTTTGTACTATTTCTGTTTTGCCCCCTCTGGCCCCCTACGCCCTCCCCAAACTGGTTGCCACCCACCTTTAGTCTTCTAGCTTCAGATTTGGCTGTCTTTTCCATAATCCCTCCCTACCACTAGTCACCTACAAATTTTATTGATCATTGAAAGTTTATTGTAAGGCTGCTGGTTTATTTAATGTTTTACTGTAATTCTGTTGTTCATTGTATGTTTGATTTTGTCTGTGAAGCACTTTGTGAATTGTGTTATAAAAAGTGCTGAATAAATAAACTTGTTCTTCTTCTTCTTATATCTAAGGACTGATGTTTGTCCTCCAGAATTGTGTGCAGGACCAAACCCAGCAATGAGGAGAAGGAGGAGCCTGTTTCTGTGTCAGTGAGTGGAGGAGAGCTCGGCCTGTCCAGACAGAAATTCAGCTACCTGGTACACCAGATTTACATTATTTGATGCACATATTAATAATTATGTTTTTAGCTGCAGCATACAAAGGCAATAACCTAATAGTAAAACTAAAGCCTCTTTCATAAAACAATGGCACCACTTTGCTGCAAATCTGACGCAGTATCAGGGAGCCTTTGCTTGTTCATAAGTTACAAACCTGTAACAGCAATGTGGTGCAATCATGTATTTTTCACAAAAGATTATGCAATGGTGGTATAAAGGAGGTGTGGGGGTGGTGTCCATGCTGTCGACGCACCGTCATGGACATCATTACAACTTGTTTTTTATGCTGATTGAAGTTCTGCTCTGGTCGCGAAAGGAGGCGTAAGGACATGTTGCTTACTTTTTGAGGTCTATTTTTTATGCTCTACACTTCCAGAACACATTAAACCACTTTGTGGTTTCTAACTGAGAAAGGTGCTATATAAATGGTCAACCACCTAAAGGGAAAATTAGCAAGGGTGCTCCCTCCCCCCTGGTCACCAAGTGCCAATGCCTCTGATTTATTGTAATTCATTTTATACCCTGAAAAGCAGCCAAATTGATTAGATATCAATGTGGGAATAGATGTTTCTGGTTTAGTAATAAACAATAACATGTCCTCTGCATAAAGGGAGATTCTGTACTCAGTGTTTCCTAAAGTTACTCCAGAGATGCCAGGGTGAGTTCTAATAGCTTCTACCAATGGCTCCAATGCAAACACAAACAGTGAAGGGGAGATAGGACACCCCTGGCATGTCCCCCTACCCAGGGGGAAATTATCTGAGGCAGAGCCATTCACCAGGACCCTTGCACTAGATGCCCTATAAAGTAGATCGACCCACTTGACGAATGCATATCCCAGATCAAACCTGTCCAAAACATTGAATAGATACTCCCACTCCACCCAGGCTAAGGTTTCTTGGCATCCAACGAAATGCGAGAGCCCTATGATTAGTGTTCTGAGAAGATAAGACGATGTTCATAAGTTGACGCATGTTGGAAACCTTTGATAAAACTCACCTGGTCTGGCCCTATCAGAGCCAGGAGAACCCCCTCTAATTTTCTAGCCAGAATTTTGAACAGAATTTTACAATCCACACCAAGTAAACTTATAGGTCTATAGGATGTGCATACTTCCTTCAACCAGCCTCGACATCCCTTTGTGTCCCAATAGTTTTATCTCCTCCTTGGACAACACTTGCTGCAAGTTATTGGACCTTGTAGCTCCAGTTAAATTCAGGAGGCCCAGAAATAAGGCTGAGCCTTGGTTGTATAAGGAATCAGTTCGTAATCTCAGACGTCGATGCCGCAAAGCTGAACGTCTGTGGAAAAAAGACAGATCACATTCCTCTCTACTCTCTCTGAGAAACTGTCTGGTTCATTTCCAGAGATCTGTCAAAATGGCTAAGTGTCAGTTTTTGTCTGACACTATAACTAGCAGCAGTCATTGTCCTAGGGTGTTATTTAATACAATTAGCTCTGTTTTAAATCCACCTACATCTGCTGTGCTCAACGCTTCTTTTTCCACCTGTGAGAATTTCTTGTCTTATTTTATAGATAAGGTTTCAACTGTCAGACAGGCTATTGCTCCACCTGTTGTTTTGGCTCCCCATGTTGCTTCCTCAGGTTCTGCTGTTTTTCAGCAGTTTGAACCAGTGTCTTTTACATTTTTAACTGGACTTGTGCGGCGTATGCGGCCCACTGATTGCCCTCTTGATATTCTCCCCACTAAGCTACTGATAGAGGTTTTTGATTCTATTGGTCCTACACTTTTGTCCTTTTTTAACTCGTGTCTTATTTCAGGCATTGTGCCAACAGCCTTTAAGCATGCTATTGTGCGGCCCCTTCTTAAAAAGCCTAACTTGGACCCCATGGTTTTAGCCAACTTTAGACCTATCTCTCATCTACCTTTCCTGTCTAAGGTTCTTGAGAAAATTGTTTGCGCTCAGCTGTTGCCTTTTTTAGAGGATAACTCTATCTTTGAAAAATTCCAGTCAGGCTTTAGACAGCGTCATAGCACAGAGACGGCACTACTTAAAGTTCATAATGACATCGCTATGTCTGTTGATAGTAGGTGTCCCATTGTGCTGGTGTTATTGGATCTCACGGCAGCGTTTGATACCGTGGATCACTCTGTCCTTCTCTCCCGCTTAAACCATGATGTTGGTATTCGTGGCACAGCACTTGACTGGTTTAAGTCCTACCTGACAGACAGGTCCTTTTCAGTTAGTATTGGCAGTGCCTCCTCTTCCAGGGCTCCTCTGTTTTGTGGAGTCCCGCAGGGTTCCATTCTTGGTCCACTGCTTTTTTCCCTTTATTTGTTGCCACTGGGTGCTATTCTAGCTCGGTATCACCTATCCTACCACTTTTATGCTGATGACCTGCAGATTTACATGTCTTTAAAACCTGGCATTAGTAATGCCCAACACCTGCTCACCGACGGCATTTCTGCAGTGAAACAGTGGTTAAACCAGAACTTTTTGTTTCTGAATGAAAAAAAGACTGAGTTCATTTTGTTTGGTGAGAATGCCTCTGCTGACACCAGTACTCTGAACTTTCACTTTGGCAACTCTGTAAAAAATCTAGGTGTGATTTTTGACAAGACTTTTAATTTTTGCAAACAAGTCAATTCTGTTGTCAAATCAAGCTTTTATCACCTTCGTCTTTTATCTAAGGTTAAACCTTTTTTATGCCAAAGTGACCTTGAGAAGGCCATGCATGCATTTGTCAGCTCCAGGATCGACTATTGCAATGCTCTTTACTTCGGTGTCTCACAGGCGACCCTTAGCAGGTTGCAGCTGATCCAAAACACGGCTGCTCGAATTTTAACTGACACCCCTAGACGTGAGCACATCACTCCAACTTTGTCTGCCCTCCATTGGCTGCCTGTTCGCTTTCGAATCGATTTTAAGCTTTTATTGTTTGTTTTTAATGCTCTTAATGGTTTGGCCCCATCCTACATCTCAGATTTGCTGAGTTTCAGCACTAGCGGTAGATCCCTACGGTCTTCTTCCCAGTTTCTACTACACATTCCAAGGACAAGATATAAACACTGGGGTGACCGGGCTTTCTGTGTAGCAGCACCTCGACTGTGGAACCAGCTCCCTCTGGACTTACGCTCCATCTCTGACCCTGGCCTTTTTAAATCTAAACTCAAAACCTTCTTTTATAGAAAAGCCTTTAATACACAGTAATGTGGATTTTTTTATTAATGGTTTTCTCTTATTTGCTTTTTTATCTGAATTGAGTGTTTTTTTGCTTTTATGCGACCTGTTAAGCACTTTGGCTGTCTAGTTGACTGTTTTAAAGGGCTATACAACCAATAAATGAATGAATGAATGAATAAATCTGCTGTTTTATCCTTCTTAAAGATCAAGGATATGTGAGCAAGGTCCAAAGTGGGAGGGAATGTTCCTCTCTGAACAGATTCCAAATACATATTTAGAATGGGGCTTACAATATGTTTAACCATTTTCTTATAAAATTCAGACAGTGTAGGCAGGTTGATATTATCCAAAAACACCCTCCCACAGTCTGCATTATTTTGACACTCAGAGAAATATAGTTTTCTATAGAACTCTTCCATTATTTTACTGTTAAGATTTGTCTTAAAGTGTGTGTCCCTGTTCTTACATTTAAGAGAGGGTATTGCATAGGACCCTCTTTTCCCCTGGGCAAGTCGGGCAAGTAGGCATATTTTGCATAAAATATTGCAGTTTCCACTTTTTGAGTCAGTAATTGATCCAGGACTGATCTGGCTGCATTTTTTGAGCACAGATTGTTTAAACCTTCTGTCCAGACTAATAATGTCCAGTTCAAGTTCTACTTGTTTAGCTAAGATGCTTTTCTTTTTTACTGCTGTAAAATAAATATTAGAACCCCTGAGATATGCTTTTAGATTAGAAGCACTGACCTCTGGTGTACCATTTGTAGAAATAAAGAGTTACCATTGGTCTTCTAAATATTTTAAAAATACAGGATCAGTAAAGAGAGTTAGATTTAAATGCCATTGTCTAGATAAAATATCATAATAGGGCGGTAACAATTCCATTGAAACCGATGAGTGGTCTGAGAGAGCACATGGGTTCATTGAACAATACCATGTTCTATGAAGCCCAGATCTAGAAACAAATATATAATCAATTCTAAAGAAGGAAAGATGGGGATGTGAAAAAATCTTCACACGTGGATTACAAGTTCTCCAGGCATCAAAAAGGCCAAGATCTGAACACGCCTCTTAACCATCTTTGAGGGTGGCTGGCATCTTGGCAGGCTATAATCGGCCTCAGAGCCAATCCCTGTTGTTTGGGCATTTAGAAGAAACCTCTTTCAGAAATTTTGACTTAAACTTACTATCAAAAGTATTTTGTGTGTAAACACTTTCCAAAAGAATGTGTTCACCATACAAAACCCCATTATTATTCAGAACAAATTGTCCGTCTGCATCTAACGTCACCTTATCCAAAGTGAACGGTAGATTTTTATGGATCAGTATTGCCACTCCCCTGCTTTTAGAGTTAAAGCAACATTTCGCAACTTTTACACCTTAAAATTATGCTTTTTTGTAAAGTTTTTGCGTCATAGTATCATCTATTATGTTCATTTTCAT
This sequence comes from Aphyosemion australe, assembly GCA_006937985.1. Taxonomy (NCBI): domain Eukaryota; kingdom Metazoa; phylum Chordata; class Actinopteri; order Cyprinodontiformes; family Nothobranchiidae; genus Aphyosemion; species Aphyosemion australe. The sequence continues at coordinate 190,279 of SSNS01000669.1, forward strand.
ACCTGTGATAATGTTGGGGGATCCCACATCTGTTTACTGCGCTATACAGTTTTTGTGCTTCGGGTAGCGCCGGAAGGACTGACTGGGTGTCGTTTTATGGCAGAATATGGCAAGCCAAAGGGATAAAAAAGCACGCGTTCTAAACGCGCGTTATGTCCGCCAAAATGCGCTTCTTGAACGCGCGTTTTGACGCCAAAGGGGGCAAAAACTCACGTGTTCTAAAAGCGAGCATTATGTCCGCCAAAACGCGCATCTTGAACGAGCGTTTTGGCGGACATAATGCGAGTTTAGAACGCGTACTTTTTTTATCCCATTGGCTTGCCATAATTGTATAACGTAGACTCGCTGTAGCAGCTGCAGATTCACCAACGAAAGCTAGAAATCCCTTATCAGAGGAATCTAGGAAAAGAAAAGAAGAACGTGAAAGAGCAAGAGCAAAGACCAGAGTTATTATTGGGCCGTCTTTTCCTCGCTGGAGAGCTCTTTTAGAAAGAACAGCATGAACTACGGACTCTAACCTAGCCATGCTGCTAATGGCTAGGTCAGTAATAAATGATTTCACCAGGGTTATTGTGTTTGGTCGGGCATAAAGTTGTTATACAGTCCTGATAAAACTATTTATTCAATGTGTGGAGGTGGAAAAGTTTGTTTTCGTTGTTTTGCCTGACATTAGGAATGTAAACATGCCTCTTATGCCCCAGAGAGAGATTTAATGTTACGACAGTGACGTTACGCAGCAAGCCTCTAGAGGGCGACAGAGACCATATAACTGCAAAGTTGCGGAATGCTGCTTTAAAAGAGGAATAGTAAATTTGTCCCACCCAGTCATGTTTAACTGGAAAGGATCAGGTGAGTTTCCTGTAGTAATGCAATGTGCACCCTGTCTCTTAAGCAAGGCAAGTTTTTTTTACTCCTCGTAATAATGTGATTCAATCCCTTGACATTAATTGTTATGATTTTTGTATTACTCATTTCACAGATTGTCTGTTATTTGATGAAAAGCTGGTAACCCAAAGTAAACGAAAAGACCCATCATAATAAACATATTCTACAATCATAAACAAAATAGAGGGGAAAAAAACACCACCAAAGTGGTGTTATAGGACCGAGTTTAACCAGAAGTCTCACTCCACAGGAAGATTAACATCCCACCTCTGATCGCCCCAGCTAGAGCATAACGCACTCACAGTCAATAACCAGGGCAAATTTTAGACTGAGTCAAAAACATGCAAGTAGAAATTTAGCTAAAAATGCACAGCAGAGAGAAATAAAGGTCTCTTTTCTGTAACTGTAATGTACACAACAGACTTATCCCATAGAGAGCCGCATCAGTGAAACCACTAATTAAATCCAACAATGCTGGTTTGTGTGGGTCTCGTATCCATGTTTAATTTATTCCAGTGCCTTGATAAAGCCCTCTGCATCTGTAGGTGAGTGGAATTTGTGTTCAGTATCAACATGAGTCAGAGTGAGTGTCGCTGGATAACGATGCTGAAGTGGACACCCTTTTCAGTCAAGGTGCAGCAAGTGGTGTTAAATCCCTGCCACTTCTCACAGACAGCGTAGGTAGATCTACAGCAGGGTTCCCCCTCGTCCTGGAAAACCTGGAAAATGATAGACCTATTTTCCAGTCATGGAAAACACCTGGAAAATGGGGAAAAAAGTAAAATGTCCTGGAAACGTTTGAGTTGTCCTGGAAAATAATTTTCTCTCTTTGTGGATGAACGCAAACGGCTAAACTTTTACGCATGAATGTCTGTTTTTAGCTGTCTTCAACGAGCGATATTGGGCTGTAGCGCTTGTCTGCTTTCAGTTCTGCATCTAGCCGGCACAGCGCCCCACGTGACGCTACCAACCAATCAGATTGATTATTCCCTTAGAACAGTTCTGCTTCCCAGTGTTTGCATCTGTCTTTGTTACTAGATTTATACATTTTTCAGACCCAAGTAAAAAAAAAAACTAGCAGTTTAAGAGTGCTGCTGTATCGCAGTATATCTAGCGAGAGGTTTTTCTCCTCTCTGTTGAGTGACGGAGGAGCAGCAGAGAGCTGTGGGCGTGTCATCACTCATGCCTTTGGTTTGGCGCCGTAGCAAACATGACGACAGCGTCGAGATAGCGACAGGTAACAGGTAGTCTCACCGGGCCACGCTCCACTCAGTTTTTCATACTTGTTCTATTGTCCAATAGCAGAAACAAAAAACATGTGAAAGAGAAAAACTTTATGAATTCAGCTCTATCAAAATACTGTGTATGTGCACAGAGAGTAGCTGTTTTAGCTCCATACTCAGACCCTTAGGCAGCGCAGAGCCAGTGAGAACTGAAGACTGGCATGTTCATTTGAAGAAAGTTGTTAATGTAAATAAATTGAATTCAACATGGATAAAATTAATAAATAGAAGGATTTTAAGTGGTAACCATAAATTTATCATAGTAATGCTACATACAAGCCAGACTAAAAAGGTAGCTAGCAAACAATAAGTACTACGTATCCCTGAGAGAAATAAATATTTTTCAGGTTCAATATGATTGTGGCGCTAGCGAGAGATATTAGCCTGGTCATCTTCCCTCAATCTTGTTTCTGGATGACTGGACTAACCTAAAATGACCAAAACTGGAACAACAAACTGCAGTTTAGCATCTAGCTCTGTGAAATAATCAGTAAAGTGTAATGTGGTGTACAGTAAGTATAATACATAGAATATGAAAGATATGAAAAAGCTAAGGTATGAAAGGCCTAATTTATTGAGTAAGCAGTCAATATACATTCACCGGCCACTTTATTAGGTGCACCTTGCTAGTACCAGGTTGGACCTCCCTTTGCCTTCAGAACTGCCTTAATCCTTCATGGCATAGATTCAACAAGGTACTGGAAACGTTCCTCAGAGATTCTGGTGCATATTGACATGAGATTTGTCAGCTGCACATCCATGACGCGAACCTCCCGTTCCACCACATCCCAAAGTAGCGCTATTGGACTGAGATCTGGTGACTGTGGAGGCCATTTGAGTCCAGTGAACTCATCGTCGTGTTCAAGAAACCAGTCTGAGATGATTCCAGCTTTATGACATGGAGCATTATCAGAACCAGAAGGGTTTTATTGCCAGATGTGTGAGAAATCACAACATTAGGAAATTGATGCGGTACTTGGTGCAAAAAGAAAGATAAAAAATAAGAGATAAGCAAATATAAGAAGTAATAATATACTCATGATAAAATTATTATTATACAAGTGGCAATAGTTAGAGAAGCAGCTACTATAGACACAGTGCAGGTACTAATCAGAGTGGATCAGCTTCAGGTACAAACACAACACCGGGTCATGTGACTGGGACCAAGCGACTGGAGTGGGCAGCCCTAGGATTGACATTCATGAGTCCAACAGCAGAGGGGAAGAAACTGTTCTTGTGGCGAGAGGTTCTGGTCCGAATGGATCTGAACCTCCTGCCAGATGGGAGCGGGTCAAAGAGACAGTGTCCAGGGTGAGTCGGGTCAGCTGTGAGCCGACCTGCACGCCTCAATGTCCTGGAGGTGTACAGGTCCTGTATGGACGGGAGTTTGCAGCCAATGACCTTCTCAGCAGAGCGTACAACACGCTGCAGCCTCTTCTTGTCCCTGGTGGTGGCTCCAGCGTACCACACGGTGATGGAGGAGGTGAGGATGGACTCGATGATTGCGGTGTAGAACTGCCTCATCCACTGTGCTGGCAGGTTGAATTTCTTCAGCTGCCTCAGGAAGTACATCCTCTGCTGGGCCTTTTTTATGATGGAGGTGATGGTGGGCTCCCACTTGAGGTCTTGGGTGATGGTGGTGCCCAGGAAGTGACATGAGTCCACCATCGTGATGGGAGTGTCAGACAGGGTTATGGGGGGAGAGGAGCTGTGTGCTTCCTAAAGTCCACAACAACCTCAGCTGTCTTCTGGGTGTTTAGCACCAGGTTGTTGTGGCTGCACCAGGACACCAGCCGTTCCACCTCCCTTCTGTAGGCAGACTCATCCCCATCAGAGATGAGTCCAATCACGGTGGTGTCGTCTGCAAACTTGATTAGTTTGACAGACTCGTGGTTGGAGGTGCAGCTGTTGGTGTACAGCAGTGGTTCTCAAATACTTTCGGTGAAGCCCCCCTAGGATACATAGATTTTTTCGTGCCCCCCTCCCAATGTGCGGGGGGGGGGTTGCACAATGTTCATTGTGTACAGTATGATTGATTTTATGGATTTCTGGAATGTTAATTTCTGCTAGGAACAACAGAATTATAGATATCTGAATACACGTCATCCAGTCGGCTTAAATGTTAAATCGGCTTGCCATACCAATGCGCTGATAGTCCGTCGGCAAATGTCGGGCGGTAGGGGAAAGTACGGGGGAATGACCTTGTTGCCCACAGAAGAATCCATCGTGGAGGTAACATCATGGAAAGATTCACATCGGAGCATCTGGCAGTGCGCACAAAGCGGCGCTCAATAGGAGCTCAGAGCGCGTCTGACAGACTTGTGCACCAGAGCGCAATGTCGAGAGCTTCCAGATCTAGAAAGTGGAAACCCTTCTTTCAGAGAGTCTGGTAGACTTCTGGTTATTTCATTTGGTGAAATGTTTCCTGACTTTAAAACTCTGGCTGAAGTAGAATTCGTTACTCCAGTAGCTGCTTGGATCTTTGGATCCAGCGTGTCAGCGGAGCTCTGAATCATCACATTTTAACAGCCATGAGCCATGAAGCGCTTTGAGTTGCCTTCGTGTAGGAAATGCGCTGTATAAATAAAACTGCCGTGCCTTGCCATGAGTCTGTCTGAGGCAAAAGTCCAGAACCTCGTTAGCCTCTTCAGCAGCTCCATAGAGACACTTGATTACGCACAAGCAGGTGACCATCAGGTTTACGCCGGAGCAGAAGGAATGTGCGTTCAGGCGCAGCAGGTGAAATGTTGATCATTTAAGTGAAATTGTTTAATTGCATTGTTTCTATGTTACTGGGGCTCTCTGGTCAGCTTGTGTGGACTAAATATTAATTAAAAAGAATGGATATTTAACAGTTTTATTGAATGTTTATTATTATTATTTTTAAAATGAAAGTGAAGGGAAAATGGATCATGCGGCCTCTGGCTGCGAGCAAATGCGCCCACCTTAGCGTGTCCAAATGCAGCAGCGATTCTTTCAATTTCTCATATATGAAAGAAAGTTATGTTAAAAAACATTTTATTTAAATAAAATACCACTATGGTGGACACCGCAGGGAAACAAGATGAGGCTTCTTTTTAACATAACCTGTTTAATTCAGGCCGTTCATACGTCACTCTACCAAACAACAAATATAAAGTGAAACAAAAAGTAAGAAAAATCTAAATGTCTCTTCCATCTAACACATGCACTGCCTTTCCATTGAATAAAAATCATGTTTGGACTTTTTCTGTGTTCACAAATCAGTCTGATCCTCATTTATTGGACTGACAGTGGAGGTTGGAATACCCTTGTATTNGGACGTTTGTCCAATTGACAAACAGCACGGGTAAGGCATCTAGTGATATACAGGTCCTTTTAAAAAATTAGCATATTGTGATAAAGTTCATTATTTTCTGTAATGTACTGATAAACATTAGACTTTCGTATATTTTAGATTCATTACACACAACTGAAGTAGTTCGAGCCGTTTATTGTTTTAATATTGATGATTGTGGCATACAGCTCATGAAAACCCAAAATTCCTCCATCCATCCATCCATTTTCTCCCGCTTATCCGGAGTCGGGTCGCGGGGGCAGCAGCTTAAGGAGGGAAACCCAGACCCCAAAATTCCTATCTCAAAAAATTTGCATATCATGAAAAGGTTCTCTAAACGAGCTATTAACCTAATCATCTGAATCAACTCATTAACTCTAAACACCTGCAAACGATTCCTGAGGCTTTTAAAAACTCCCAGCCTGGTTCATTACTCAAAACCGCAATCATGGGTAAGACTGCCGACCTGACTGCTGTCCAGAAGGCCATCATTGACACCCTCAAGCAAGAGGGTAAGACACAGAAAGAAATTTCTGAATGAATAGGCTGTTCCCAGAGTGCTGTATCAAGGCACCTCAGTGGGAAGTCTGTGGGAAGGAAAAAGTGTGGCAGAAAACGCTGCACAACGAGAAGAGGTGACCGGACCCTGCAGAAGATTGTGGAGAAGGACCGATTCCAGACCTTGGGGGACCTGCGGAAGCAGTGGACTGAGTCCGGAGTGAAAACATCCAGAGCCACCGTGTACAGGCGTGTGCAGGAAATGGGCAACAGGTGCCGCATTCCCCAGGTCAAGCCACTTTTGAACCAGAAACAGCGGCAGAAGCGCCTGACCTGGGCTACAGTGAAGCAGCACTGGCCTGTTGCTCAGTGGTCCAAAGTACTTTTTTTGGATGAAAGCAAATTTTGCACGTCATTCGGAAATCAAGGTGCCAGAGTCTGGAGGAAGACTGGGCAGAGGGAAATGCCAAAATGCCTGAAGTCCAGTGTCAAGTACCCACAGTCAGTGATGGTCTGGGGTGCCATGTCAGCTGCTGGTGTTGGTCCACTGTGTTTTATCAAGGGCAGGGTCAATGCAGCTAGCTATCAGGAGATTTTGGAGCACTTCATGCTTCCATCTGCTGAAAAGCTTTATGGAGATGAAGATTTCATTTTTCAGCACGACCTGGCACCTGCTCACAGTGCCAAAACCACTGGTAAATGGTTTACTGACCATGGTATTACTGTGCTCAACTGGCCTGCCAACTCTCCTGACCTGAACCCCATAGAGAATCTGTGGGATATTGTGAAGAGAAAGTTGAGAGACGCAAGACCCAACACTCTGGATGAGCTTAAGGCCGCTATCGAAGCATCCTGGGCCTCCATAACACCTCAGCAGTGCCACAGGCTGATTGCTATGGAACTCCAAAGTATTCAAAATTAAATAAATAAATAAGACATTATGAAATAAATATCAACATGAATAAATACTAGACAATTATGTAATCTGACAATGAAATTGTGAAATAACAGATTGTTATGTAAAATCTAAGCTCAATATTATGAAATAATTTTCATTTTTCTATTAAAATGTGTTTATTAATATAACATTTTATTTCAAAAGTCATTTTTACATAATAATCCAAATTATTATTGAGGCGTTTTTATTTAATTCTTTCAGTTTTTATTACATAACGTCTTTTTAACAAAGTCAGCTTTTATTTCATAATTGTGTTTTTTCCATGGCTGATTTATTTCATAATGAGAATTTACAGCAGAACGTCTCAGTCAGTCAGTCAAGGCAGTGGGTGTGGCCTGCAACACCATTGGCTAATCCTTAAAGATCGATTAGTTTTCCTGCCTATCTGCTCCCTGAACGGTGACGTCATCGCCAGCGCGCGATAGTTTGCCGACAGAAAGTGAAGTGAATGTTTTACTGAGCGGCGCCACCGAGAACAAAAACAAGAGTTTCTTTGGAGGACCGAAGATTGTTGTCACTTGTACAAAATGAAGAGAAAATCTTCCTTATTTAATAAATTGCTACACATCATTTGGCCTGAGAGCCTGGCAGAGTTTCAGCTTTTAAGCCTCTCAAGTGTTTGTGTTTTTTAATAACAAAAANTAGAGAAGCAGCTACTATAGACACAGTGCAGGTACTAATCAGAGTGGATCAGCTTCAGGTACAAACACAACACCGGGTCATGTGACTGGGACCAAGCGACTGGAGTGGGCAGCCCTAGGATTGACATTCATGAGTCCAACAGCAGAGGGGAAGAAACTGTTCTTGTGGCGAGAGGTTCTGGTCCGAATGGATCTGAACCTCCTGCCAGATGGGAGCGGGTCAAAGAGACAGTGTCCAGGGTGAGTCGGGTCAGCTGTGAGCCGACCTGCACGCCTCAATGTCCTGGAGGTGTACAGGTCCTGTATGGACGGGAGTTTGCAGCCAATGACCTTCTCAGCAGAGCGTACAACACGCTGCAGCCTCTTCTTGTCCCTGGTGGTGGCTCCAGCGTACCACACGGTGATGGAGGAGGTGAGGATGGACTCGATGATTGCGGTGTAGAACTGCCTCATCCACTGTGCTGGCAGGTTGAATTTCTTCAGCTGCCTCAGGAAGTACATCCTCTGCTGGGCCTTTTTTATGATGGAGGTGATGGTGGGCTCCCACTTGAGGTCTTGGGTGATGGTGGTGCCCAGGAAGTGACATGAGTCCACCATCGTGATGGGAGTGTCAGACAGGGTTATGGGGGGAGAGGAGCTGTGTGCTTCCTAAAGTCCACAACAACCTCAGCTGTCTTCTGGGTGTTTAGCACCAGGTTGTTGTGGCTGCACCAGGACACCAGCCGTTCCACCTCCCTTCTGTAGGCAGACTCATCCCCATCAGAGATGAGTCCAATCACGGTGGTGTCGTCTGCAAACTTGATTAGTTTGACAGACTCGTGGTTGGAGGTGCAGCTGTTGGTGTACAGCAGTGGTTCTCAAATACTTTCGGTGAAGCCCCCCTAGGATACATAGATTTTTTCGTGCCCCCCTCCCAATGTGCGGGGGGGGGGTTGCACAATGTTCATTGTGTACAGTATGATTGATTTTATGGATTTCTGGAATGTTAATTTCTGCTAGGAACAACAGAATTATAGATATCTGAATACACGTCATCCAGTCGGCTTAAATGTTAAATCGGCTTGCCATACCAATGCGCTGATAGTCCGTCGGCAAATGTCGGGCGGTAGGGGAAAGTACGGGGGAATGACCTTGTTGCCCACAGAAGAATCCATCGTGGAGGTAACATCATGGAAAGATTCACATCGGAGCATCTGGCAGTGCGCACAAAGCGGCGCTCAATAGGAGCTCAGAGCGCGTCTGACAGACTTGTGCACCAGAGCGCAATGTCGAGAGCTTCCAGATCTAGAAAGTGGAAACCCTTCTTTCAGAGAGTCTGGTAGACTTCTGGTTATTTCATTTGGTGAAATGTTTCCTGACTTTAAAACTCTGGCTGAAGTAGAATTCGTTACTCCAGTAGCTGCTTGGATCTTTGGATCCAGCGTGTCAGCGGAGCTCTGAATCATCACATTTTAACAGCCATGAGCCATGAAGCGCTTTGAGTTGCCTTCGTGTAGGAAATGCGCTGTATAAATAAAACTGCCGTGCCTTGCCATGAGTCTGTCTGAGGCAAAAGTCCAGAACCTCGTTAGCCTCTTCAGCAGCTCCATAGAGACACTTGATTACGCACAAGCAGGTGACCATCAGGTTTACGCCGGAGCAGAAGGAATGTGCGTTCAGGCGCAGCAGGTGAAATGTTGATCATTTAAGTGAAATTGTTTAATTGCATTGTTTCTATGTTACTGGGGCTCTCTGGTCAGCTTGTGTGGACTAAATATTAATTAAAAAGAATGGATATTTAACAGTTTTATTGAATGTTTATTATTATTATTTTTAAAATGAAAGTGAAGGGAAAATGGATCATGCGGCCTCTGGCTGCGAGCAAATGCGCCCACCTTAGCGTGTCCAAATGCAGCAGCGATTCTTTCAATTTCTCATATATGAAAGAAAGTTATGTTAAAAAACATTTTATTTAAATAAAATACCACTATGGTGGACACCGCAGGGAAACAAGATGAGGCTTCTTTTTAACATAACCTGTTTAATTCAGGCCGTTCATACGTCACTCTACCAAACAACAAATATAAAGTGAAACAAAAAGTAAGAAAAATCTAAATGTCTCTTCCATCTAACACATGCACTGCCTTTCCATTGAATAAAAATCATGTTTGGACTTTTTCTGTGTTCACAAATCAGTCTGATCCTCATTTATTGGACTGACAGTGGAGGTTGGAATACCCTTGTATTCTCCGTGGGGAGGCTCCGAGCGGGGTGGGGGTGGGGGGTGGGGGGGGGTTGGGTGCGTCCGCTGTGCCCCCCCAGCTCTTCTCCCCACTAATTGAGAACCACTGGTGTACAGGGAGAAAAGCAGAGGGGAGAGAACACACCCCTGCTGGAAGTAGCATCAGAAGATGGGTCCACTGTGGTCATAAAGGGATGGACATGGTCAGCAACAATACTCGGGTAGGCTGTGGCGTTGCAACCATGATCAGTTAGTACTAAGAGGCCCAAAGTGTGCCAAGAAAATGTCGCCCACACCAGTACACCACCACCACCAGCCTGAACCGTTGATACAAGGCAGGATGGATCCATGCTTTCATGTTGTTGATGCCAAATTCTGACCCTACCATCTGAATGTCGCAGCAGAAATGGAGACTCATCAGACCAGGCAACATTTTTCCAATCTTCTATTGTCCAGTGTTGGTGAGCCTGTGTGTATTGTAGCCTCAGTTTCCTGTTCTTAGCTGACAGGAGTGGCACCCGGTGTGGTCTTCTGCTGCTGGAGCCCATCTGCCTCAAGGTTCCAGAGATGCTCTTCTGCAGACCTTGGTTGTAACAAGTGGTTATTTGAGTTACTGTTGCCTTTCTATCAGCTCCAACCAGTCTGGCCATTCTCCTCTGACCTCTGGCATCAACAAGGCATTTTCACCCACAGAACTGATGCTCACTGGATGTTTTCCCTTTTTTGGACCATTCTCTGTAAACCCTAGAGATGGTTGTGTTCCCAGAAGATCAGCAGTTTTTGAAATACTCAGACGAGCCCGTCTGGTACTAATGCCACGTTCAAAATCACTTAAATCACCTTTCTTCCCCATTCTGAAGCTTGGTTTGAACTGCAGTGGATCGTCTTGACCATTTCAACATGCCTACATGCATTGAGTTGCCACCATGTGATTGGCTGATTAGTCATTTGTGTCACTGAGCAGTTGTACAGGTGTACCCAATAAAGTGGCCAGTGAGTGTAACCAGTAATAGACTTTCAAATTTGTGTTGTTCTTTTTAGGCAGGTGTGACGATGTCAGGAAGACAAATTGCAAAATAAAATCTGAGTTGAAGAAACCCCCAGTTCAGGGATTGGCTAGGAGATGTCTAGAGATGTGCATAGAGCGTCTCAGCGCTCAGGAGTCATGCATGGGGACAAGGCCAGCCCTAGTTGGGATAACTTGACTTGTACTGTAGCAGCTGAAAAAGTCTCGGGAATGTCCTGGAAAAGTCCTGGAAAATCATTTCAAGAAAAGAGTGGGAACCCTGTACAGGTCCTTCTCAAAAAATGAGCATATTGTGATAAAGTTCATTATTTTCTGTAATGTTCTGATAAACATTAGACTTTCATATATTTTAGATTAATTACACACAACTGAAGTAGTTCAAGTCGTTTATTGGTTTAATATTGATGATTGTGGCATACAGCTCATGAAAACCCAAAATTCCTATCTCAAAAAATTAGCATATACCAACCAATCAATAAAAGAAAAGTGTTTGTAATACAAAAAAGGTCAACCTTCAAATAATTATGTTCAGTTATGCACTCAATACTTGGTCGGGAATCCTTTTGCAGAAATGACTGCTTAAAACGATTGTAAAAAAGATTCAAATTGTTTGCAACTTCTGAATCAGACTTGCCAGGCAGGAGTATTTGACTCTTCTTTGACTGCATTCCCATAATGGATTTCACCCCCTCCAATGCAGGGAATATATATACAGGTCCTTCTCAAAACATTAGCATATTGTGATAAAGTTCATTATTTTCTGTAATGTACTGATAAACATTAGACTTTCATATATTTTAGATTCATTACACACAACTGAAGTAGTTCAAGCCGTTTATTGGTTTTAATATTGATGATTTTGGCATACAGCTCATGAAAACCCAAAATTCCTATCTCAAAAAATGAGCATATCATGAAAAGGTTCTCTAAACGAGCTATTAACCTTGTCATCTGAATCAACTAAATAACTCTAAACACCTGCAAAAGATTCCTGAGGCTTTTAAAAACTCCCAGCCTGGTTCATTACTCAAACCCGCAATCGTGGGTAAGACTGCCGACCTGACTGCTGTCCAGAAGGCCATCATTGACACCCTCAGCAAGAGGGTAAGACACAGAAAGACATTTCTGAACCAATAGGCTGTTCCCAGTGTGCTGTATCAAGGCACCTCAGTGGGAAGTCTGTGGGAAGGAAAAAGTGTGGCAGAAAACGCTGCACAACGAGAAGAGGTGACCGGACCCTGAGGAAGATTGTGGAGAAGGACCGATTCCAGACCTTGGGGGACCTGCGGAAGCAGTGGACTGAGTCCGGAGTGAAAACATCCAGAGCCACCGTGTACAGGCGTGTGCAGGAAATGGGCTACAGGTGCCGCATTCCCCAGGTCGAGCCACTTTTGAACCAGAAACAGCGGCAGAAGCGCCTGACCTGGGCTACAGTGAAGCAGCACTGGCCTGTTGCTCAGTGGTCCAAAGTACTTTTTTCAGATGAAAGAAAATTTTGCATGTCATTCGGAAATCAAGGTGCCAGAGTCTGGAGGAAGACTGGGCAGAGGGAAATGCCAACATGCCTGAAGTCCAGTGTCAAGTACCCACAGTCAGTGATGGTCTGGGGTGCCATGTCAGCTGCTGGTGTTGGTCCACTGTGTTTTATCAAGGGCAGGGTCAATGCAGCTAGCTATCAGGAGATTTTGGAGCACTTCATGCTTCCATCTGCTGAAAAGCTTTATGGAGATGAAGATTTCATTTTTCAGCACGACCTGGCACCTGCTCACAGTGCCAAAACCACTGGTAAATGGTTTACTGACCATGGTATTACTGTGCTCAACTGGCCTGCCAACTCTCCTGACCTGAACCCCATAGAGAATCTGTGGGATATTGTGAAGAGAAAGTTGAGAGACGCAAGACCCAACACTCTGGATGAGCTTAAGGCCGCTATCGAAGCATCCTGGGCCTCCATAACACCTCAGCAGTGCCACAGGCTGATTGCNCTATGGAACTCCAAAGTATTCAAAATTAAATAAATAAATAAGACATTATGAAATAAATATCAACATGAATAAATACTAGACAATTATGTAATCTGACAATGAAATTGTGAAATAACAGATTGTTATGTAAAATCTAAGCTCAATATTATGAAATAATTTTCATTTTTCTATTAAAATGTGTTTATTAATATAACATTTTATTTCAAAAGTCATTTTTACATAATAATCCAAATTATTATTGAGGCGTTTTTATTTAATTCTTTCAGTTTTTATTACATAACGTCTTTTTAACAAAGTCAGCTTTTATTTCATAATTGTGTTTTTTCCATGGCTGATTTATTTCATAATGAGAATTTACAGCAGAACGTCTCAGTCAGTCAGTCAAGGCAGTGGGTGTGGCCTGCAACACCATTGGCTAATCCTTAAAGATCGATTAGTTTTCCTGCCTATCTGCTCCCTGAACGGTGACGTCATCGCCAGCGCGCGATAGTTTGCCGACAGAAAGTGAAGTGAATGTTTTACTGAGCGGCGCCACCGAGAACAAAAACAAGAGTTTCTTTGGAGGACCGAAGATTGTTGTCCGCAGAGGTGAGAAAAATAAAAAGGTCTCAGAACAACGTAGGAAGAAAATGGAGCGAGACCTGCGGTCGGGAGGAGCAGAACCTGTAAATGGCCGTGTCTGCAGCAGCGACCACTTTGTCAAAGGTATGTTAGCTAGCTAGCTTTGTTTAAATAGCATCACGTTGTTGTTAAATGTAGTCTAATATGGACGTCACTTTGACTTTTTAGGCTGGGCCTAAGCAGAGGATGGAGCTGAAGGAGGACAACAGACAGTCAGAATGAGCAGAGGCCATGTTGGGTCTTCAGCAGAGAAGCTAGTGGAGAGCTTCGACCTGAAGCAGACAGCTGACAGCCCTCAACCAGAGTGCCTCAGTGGGAATGAGACTATAAATGATCAAGGTAGGTTTGTATTAAGAGGTGTAACCTGCAGAGGAGGGTAAAGTAGCCTAAGGAGCTGCTACTTAAAGATAAAATGACTCAAAACTAAAAATTAGTCTCCTACCAAACACAGGGAGTTCATTAAGTCTGTTGAGAATTGAACAAATGTATTAATTAAATTTAAAATGCATAGACATATATTTTGAAGCTTTTCCAAAATGAAGAGAATGTCTCCTTATTTAATAAATTGCTGCACATCATTTGGCCTGAGAGCCTGGCAGAGTTTCAGCTTTTAAGCCTCTCAAGTGTTTTTAATAACAAAAAGGTTTTGTAGACAACCTGTTTTATTGGACCAGACAACTTGCTTGTTTGTAAAAAGATAAAATTTCACCTGATTCATATTCATGAATGAACTAACTATGCTCCCTACTGCAGGCTCTGCAGATGCCAGACTGAGCTTACGATGGATGACATTGAGAAGATGGAGGATGTTCAGAACAACAGAGCTGGGGGATCTGCAGACCACAGCGCTGGACCCACTGTTTAACCAGGGCTCCTTTGGAAACAACAAGACCAAGTTCTACACAGGGCTCCCTAACTTTTTAGTTTAAAGGCAGATTTCTGAGCTGTTGTGAGCCCTACATCACCTGTGTCTGTGTTGTCTACATCTGAGCAGCTCAGTTTAGTTTTGATGAGGTTGTGACTAAATCTCCCATTGAAAGATTTCGTTTTCAGGGTCCAGATTTCTCTGTCCTCTGCTTCCAGAGTTTGTCATAAAGCAGTTTTCAGACCTCATGAAAGGTTAGAAATTCAAATCAAGTAGCCAGATCCTGTTGGTCAGGAGCTCCTGTTTGTCTCACAGCAGACAGAAGGGAAGGAGTACTGTCCATGACCTGATGGAGTAGTGATGACACACATCAGGCAGTAAACAGTATTTTCCTGTAATGGTCCAATTATGTGTGTCTGTTACAGAATTATTCCAGTTTTTTTTATCACTATATGTTCTCAAAGTTGTTTAAATAATTGTTCAAAATCTAATCTTGTAAATAAACATTTGTGTTATTCTGTCTCTGAATCACATTCACCATTTTTATTAATTTTCCAATTTGTGTAACTTAATGTACATTATGACACTTAGTGCTCTCACAGCATATGAACATACGGTAAATAATGAGCTTAATAACTAGTATGTACGGCAAATAGTAAAACATCCAGGACTCAAATACCACACTCAAGTCTTTACTATTCAACATGGGGTCCTGTGTCATACAGAAGTATTGATATTAACAGCCATAAATCACACGGCCCACTCCTAAGAGTGCCTGGATGTAAGTTCATTTCCTTTAATCACATTTCAAATGTAGGTTTGTAACTTGGTGTTCCAGTATTTCTGGAAGTAAACTGTGTCTAAAAAAACTCAACTAGGAGTTCCATCATCCCAAAATTTAAGATCAGGCAAAATCCTTTCAACAAAAATGTCATTGTGGTTCCACACCAAAGTCACAGTCCTCTACTTCTACGACGTGGAGCTGAGGATGAACATAGAAGGTAGTAGTCATGATGACTCTGGTCCAGCATGACTTCATCTCCTTCATCGAGGAGGCAGAAGCCCTTTCTCCCTTTAGTGTGGACACTAAAATCATGATAAAAACATGTAAATAACAAATGATTATATTTCTGCTCAGTCCAATGATTCTTATAAAAGTACACGTATATGGCTCCAGCAGTTACTGTCATTTTTAAACCTCAAATGCAATCAACAACAATATTAGACAACAGTAAAATACTGATATTGTTGCCTTAAATATTTAGATGCATTGATTAAGGAGTATATAGTAATGAAAGGAAACATCTGGAACATGCAGTAGTTGCTAACACCGTAGCCTGAATCACCCTGTCATGCAGCTGCAGTGACTTCTCCATCCTCCTTCACAATAATCCAGGTCTTCAGAGGTGTTTCCCTTGATCTCTGAGAGTGGTTTACCTTTAGACATAAACGATCCTCAGGCTTACGATGTCATGAAGGTGTGTAAGATGTTTGTTCACATTATAGCCGCTAATGCTAGCTGTTAGCATCTTGTCCCATAAAACAGGATAAAAACAAACACTCACCCTGACGAGGACCAAGCAGTAATCATCACGGAGCCGTTTGGTACCGAGTTGTGGACCCACCTGCTGACAAAACAGTTAAATGCCTCCAAACTTTTAAATGTGTTCATTTGTTGTCTCGTGTAGAAGAATGCTGAAGGACCAGCGGTAGTCTCATATCAACAGCCTCGACTGTTGGTAAAAATCCCGGTTCAGTTGAAAACTCACTAATGTTCGTGATATACGGGTCACGTCCAGCACATCTGTTGATTAAATCCGTGTACCTTTGTCTGGAAATTGGGTCTAAAGCCGAGTAATACGGACTTTGCTACGGTTTCCTCCATTGTCTATCTGTACAGTTGAAACTATCATGTGTGATTGCTTTTGTCTGACTGAATGAGTAGCCAATCACAAACTAGCTCCACCCTGTTTGTCTTGACTGACCGACTGAGACGTTCTGCTGTAAAATGTCATTATGAAATAAATCAGCCATGGAAAAAACACAATTATGAAATAAAAGCTGACTTTGTTAAAAAGACGTTATGTAATAAAAACTGAAAGAATTAAATAAAAACGCCTCAATAATAATTTGGATTATTATGTAAAAATGACTTTTGAAATAAAATTTTATTTTAATAAACACATTTTGTTAATAATGAAAATTATTTCATAATATTGAGCTTAGATTTTACATAACATTCTGTTATTTTACAATTTCATTGTCAGATTACATAATTGTCTAGTATTTATTCATGTTGATATTTATTTCATAATGTCTTATGCATTTATTTATTTAATTTTGAATACTTTGGAGTTCCATAGGTTGCCTCCATGCCACGCCGCATTGAAGCAGTCATTTCTGCAAAAGGATTCCCGACCAAGTATTGAGTGCATAACTGAACATAATCTAGCCCTGGTTCTGATCCATATGCTGGTTCTGGTCTGGACCTGGTTCTGGTGTTGGTTCTGATCCTGGTTCTGGTCTTAAACCAGATGCTGGTTCTGATACTGGTTTGCTGTAACAAGCAGGCTGTGGTCCAACCTCTTCTTAAAAAGAGCAACTTAGATCCTAATGTTCTGTCAAACTTTAGGCCCATTTCTAAGTTACCTTTTCTTTCTAAAGTCTTGGAGAAGGTAGTTTACCTCCAACTGCAGGATCATCTCCAGATGCATGAAATTACTGAAAAATTTCAGTCTGGTTTCAAAACTGCTCATAGCACTGAGACAGCACTTCTTAGAGTTTTTAATGATCTGCTTTTATGCACAGACTCAAGAGACTCTGCTGTTTTAATTTTGTTGGATATGGCTGCTGCATTTGACACTGTGGACCATAAGATTTTATTATCAAGGCTGGATCAGTCTGTTGGTATTAAGGGCACGGCTCTTACCTGGTTCGAATCTTATCTCTCTGACAGACGTTTTTCTGTCCATTTGGGGGAGTTCTCCTTGTCTGAAGGCCCCTTGGCCTCTGGGGTTCCTCAGGGTTCCATCTTGGGACCTATACTATTTTCCCTCTATATGATTCCCTTGGGGTTGATCCTTCGGAAGTATGGAGAGAGAGAGAAAACGCGTTATCCAACACCGTGCACGTTCCCGCAATTATTGACAACACGCAGCAACTGTGGTCAGATGTGCCGACAGACAGGTGGATCTATGGAGGTGGAGAGGCAATATAGATTAGGAGCACAAAGAAAAAAGTCATAATCAGAGGAGTGTGTTGTACAAAAAAGAATAACTTTGAGGGCATAAACATCCCAGCTTCTGTTCATGAGACAGAAGATAGGATAATTGTGTCAGGAAGTGAAGATAAACAGCAGCCCTGGTTATCATTTATGAAAAGTCAAATGCATAAACCTTCACCTCTGTCTGATATCTTAGGTTCATAGCCTTTCAATCCAGTACTATTAATATTATTATTGGTGTACATATAAATAATATGTAGGAAAACATCCTATATATATATAAACATCCTATATATATAAACATCCTATATATATATATATATATACATATATATTATAATCATATTTATAGTTGCTGTAGTCAATAATTTAATTGTTTAAGTTCCCATTTAGACCAGAACAAATCTTAATCTGCTAGTATGATGGATTTCTGGTCATAACCGGGTCAATGCTGAGGTTAGAGGTGAACCCTAGCTCTCCCTGTTACAGTTGCTTCTGCTGAGTGAAGTTTCTCAAACTGAGGCTCATCTACAGTAGAACAACAACAACACCTGAATGGTCTGGCTATCATAAGTTCAGCATCAGATAATAGGTCATGAAGTGGGCCGGTCTGGGGTCTGAAACTCCAGGGCTGAAAATGTGCCCTGATATGACAATATTTATATGGACTCAGCGCACCAGGGCTTCTATTGAGCAGAGAGGGAGAGCGCTGATGGTTCATGCGCTCCTGACGCGCGCCGCAACCTCAGTAACACTCTCAAAGTCACGCCACCAAAAGAAAACAATTAACACGCGATCGTTCATGTCCGCTTATATTCTCGTATCCTTTTATTTGTGTCTGACGCGCGCTCCCCCAGCAGAGCTCATCTGTGCCCCGGTGACGTCACCTCACTGCAGCGGGCGCACAGCGCACCTTTCGCTATTTCTGCGCTGGATCCCTGAACTGATTAGTTCAAAATGTGAAAAAGTAGGAAATCCAGGAAGCCGTTTTTCTGGAAGATTGAAAGGAGATGCAGGAAGATCAGAGACAGACAGTCAAATAAAAAACGAGAAAACTAAATAAAGTTCTTGAAAAGGAAAAAGTAGGTAGATTTTTACCCACTACACAACAATAACAATATAAAGCAATAATTTATAAACATGTAATGTTTATTTATTTGATAAAATTCAGGTCACCTTCAAAACTCAGGTCCACACCCAGGGCCGTATCCAGGCATTTGGAGACCAAGGCAAAATACAGGGTGGAGCCCCCCCCCCCCCCCCCCCCCCCCCCCCCCCCCCCTACGCACACACACTCAATTAATTTAAGCTAGCAGCATACAATATGTTGTTGCATTTATTTAATAAAAAATAATTTTCTGGGGGTCCTGGCCAGCTTTGGGCACTTTCATGCCTAGGGACAATCATCCTCCAGCCCTGATGGAGGTGATCAGAAGGACCTGCAGAGCAAAATCTTTCTGCTTCTGCTACAGTGTGTCTAGATTTCTAGGCTACACAAGATCAGCAGAAGAGAAATGTTCACGCAAAATGTTTCACTTCCTGTAGTCAGACAGAGCAGAGGTGAGTGAACCTGCAGCTGATCTAACGTTAGAACATTCTCCAGATGGGCATAGGCCCGTTAATTTAAGTTTGTGAAGAATGAGGATATGAAGAACATTGTAGTCAAATGCACTTTATGTGCTACATCTAAAGAACTGTTAATTATGTTTGACTGTTTTAACAACAACCCCTAGCCCAGTTAAATAACACATCACCTTCAACTGGATGTCTACTGAGCTACATTTAGATTCCCAAATCCATATTATTTTGGTGAGAGTAACTTAAAGTAATGCAAAAGTAATGTAATGCCTTACATTTTAAAATCAGTAATATTGTAATGTAATAAATTACTTTAAAATGAGAGCAACAAGTAATAAATAATGCATTACAGTTTTGAAGTAACTTGCCCAACACTGATTAACGTGAGGCTGAGGCCTTCCCTGGAGCTAGCCGCTTATGCTAGCTATGATGCTCATGCTAGATGTCAATCAAATCTAATTATCATAATTTCAAACATCTAATTACACCTAAACTTAAGAGTGACAAAAAAATTCACCCCTTCAGAGTTGTCATGACCGTAAACTAGACCTATTAAACCTAGAATGGTTTTTTGAACCAGGCTGTAAACATGTTTATTTCAAGACAAGCCTACCCAGCTCAACAAGAGATAACTGGTTAAAAGAGGCCAGTGCAGCAGAGGGTGTGGTCATTAATGCAGAATCAGGATAGGAGCCTGACATTGATGATCTGATGATTGATATCTTGTCAACAAAGAACTTGTGAAACTCATTACAATCACCAGCAACAGTAGGGGTTAGACCAGGCTCTTGATATTCTAACACAGAGTTTAAAGTGCTGAAAAGAAACTTTGGATTATGTGAGTTTGTTCAAATAACATCCGCAAAATAAGCTACCCTAGCTTTCTTCACAGCCTCCTGATATTCCATCAGGGATGTTTGAAAAATAATACGGGTTGTGGAGCTTTATTATCAGCTTGTCCGGGATGATTGTCTTAAATGCTGAGATGAAGTCCATGAATAGCTTCCTAACATAGGTGTTGGGTTAGGGTTAGAGCTCAGAGCTTCCTCGACGGAGAGTACAAGGGTATTCCAACCTCCACTGTCAGTCCAATAAACGAGGATCATGCACTGACTGGTCTGTGAACACAGAAAAAGTCCAAACATGGATTTTATTTAATGGAAAGGCAGTGCATGCGTTAGATGGAAGAGAAATTTCGATTTTTCTTACTTTTTATTTCATTTTACATTTGTTTTAGTGATGTATAAACGGCCCGTATTAAACACGATTATGTTAAAAAGCCTCATCTTTGTTTTCCTGCGGTGCCCACCATAGTGGTATTTTATTTAAATAAAATGTTTTTTTAACATAACTTCCTTTCTTATATGAGAAATGGAAAGAATCGCTGCTGCATTTGGACGCACGACGTGGGCGCACGCAGCCAGAGGCCGCATTTTCCCTTCACTTTCTTTTTTAAAATAATAATAAACACTCAATAAAACCATTAAACATCCATTCATTTTAATTAATATTTAGTCCACACAAGCTGACCAGAGAGCCCCAGTAACATAGAAACAATGCAATTAAACGATTTCACTTAAATTAGGAACAGCATCCTTCTGCTCCGGCGTAAACCTGATGGTCACCTGCTTGTGCGTAATCAGATGTCTCTATGGAGCTGCTGAAGAGACTAACGAGGTTCTGGACTTTTGCCTCAGACAGACTCATGGCTGTTTAAATGTTGTGGTGATTCAGAGCTCCGCTGACACGCTGGATCCAAGCAGCTACTGGAGTAACGAGTTCTACTTCAGCCAGAGTTTTAAAGTCAGGAAACATTTCTCCAAATGACATAACCAGAAGTCTACCAGACTCTCTAAAAGAAGGGTTTCCACTTTCCAGATCTGGAAGCTCTCGACGTTTGCGCTCTGGTGCACAAGTCTGTCAGACGCGCTCTGAGCTCCTATTGCGCGCCGCTTGTGCGCACTGCCAGATGCGGAGAATAACACCGACGCTCTGATGGAAATCTTTCCATGATGTTACCTCCACGATGGATTCTGTGGTAACGGGTAAAATATCTGCACACCTGAATGGATCATTAACACACTTACTCACGGACAAATAAATAAATAAACAATAAATCGCCTCTTGTAAAAACAAGAGTTGAACAACTCAGCCCATCATAGATGGTTGAATAATTTGTCTAATCACCTCTGGCATCAAGATCATTCCCCCGCACTTTTCCCTACCGCCCGACATTTGCCGACAAACTATCAGCACGTGTATATGGCAAGCCGTTTTAACATTTATTAAGCAGACTAGATATGTATTCAGAAATCTATAATTCTATTGTTCCTAGCAGAAATGAACACTCCAGACATCCTTAATAACAATCTTACTATCCACAATGAACATTGTGCAACCCACCCCCACACAATGACCAGGATTTGAACCCCGATCTCCCAGTCCCGGGGCGGACACTTGTACCACTAGGCCACTGAGCTGGTAAGGTGCCCAACACTGGTTATCACTCTAAGTTCTTCATTGTTTTCCTTTTTCTCAGAACCCGTTTTTAGTGTCAGTGGCTCCTGAAAGGGGTCCAAAGGCTGGAGGAACCACACTGAACATCACAGGCAGAAACCTACAGACGGGCCGCCCCTCTGACCTCACCATCACTGTGGGGGTGGTCCCCTGTAAAATGTAAGCCATGCATGAGGCAGTAAGTCTGAATGAGAGAGAGGACAGACAGTACCACTCATTATCACTGGATATGTGTTGTTTTTTTTTTATCTGTCTCAGTGTGTCGGAGGTGCACAGCTCCAGTGTTCAGTGTGTAACAGGCAGCAGTAACAGTACTGGGCTTTACCGGGTCATTCTTCATTTTGGCAGCAACAAGTATGTCAGTGCTTATTTCTACAACTACACCCATAATCCTTACATCGACCATGCGCTGCCAGACAAAAGCTTTGTGAAGTAAGTGTGGCCATTGTCTCCTCTACTTTAAAATACCTTAAACAACTAAATCATGTTGTTTAAAGACAAACTGTTTCCCTCTCATTTAGTGGTGGCCGATTGATCTCTGTGTTTGGTCATAACCTGGATGTGGTCCAGAACCCACAGATGGTGGTGAGCTTATTCCCTCACAAGGCTGTGAGGCAGAGCAGCAGCAGGAGGATCACAGAGCAGAGGATGCTCCAAAGGCTGGCCAGGATGGTTCCTGACCTGGTCTGTTGTAGAGGATCACTCTGTCCTGTCCAGCAGGTGTGTGTGTGTGTGTGTGTGCGTGTGTGTGTGTGTGTGTGTGTGTGTGTGTGCGTGTGTGTGCGCGCGCGTGCGTTTTCTGATCCCAAAATGAATATTCTCTTTTTTCTTTACTTCTCATCAGTTCAAGGAGCATTGTGAGGTGAATTCCTCCTCACTGATGCTCTGTCGCTCTCCGATGGTGAACTCTTCAATTCTGGGGTCAAAGGTCACAGTGCAGTTTGTACTGGACAACCTTTGCTTTGACTTCAGCAGTTTAAGCTCTCAGACTTTCAGCTATGAGCCCAACCCCATCCTACAGCCCCTGAACAAGAAGGAGCCCCTGAAGGTCTACCGCTACAACCCTGGCAGCTTCATCCAGCTGGAGGTCAGAGACAATAGTGTCCAATTCTGTCATTCTTTGTAGTTAGAGCTACACAGGTGCTGTGTTGACATTGTGCAAAAAGGATAAAGTCTTAAAGACTGAAATCCTCACATTATTGCACACCTCAGAGTACCTGACTTCTGCAGCTTCCCACTCTTCCATAAACACATCATCCACCATATTTGAATCATGTTAGAAACTGTTGTGTAAAACATTTTTGTGGGTACTAGAAAACAGTTAAAGCACATACATACTGATGCTGCACCATGATGATGTAATGTTTTCTATCTAATTTAACAGAGTAACAGATAAGTAAACACTTAAAATCCCAGTGATACCATCCACCAGCTTTGACTTAGGCTACGTTCACACTGCAGGTCTTGATGCTCAATTCTGATTTTTTGAGTAAATCAGATTTTTTTGTGGCTGTTCACATTATAACAGAAATGAGACATCAAACACTCTCCAGTGTGAACGCTTCACGGCCCCAAAGCGACCCGCATGCGCAGAAGACAAGAAGTCCCAGTCAGAACCAGGAGAGGAGGAGTTGTGATGAGAAAGCCTCACAGACAGTTCAGCCACAGGATCACACCTGAGTCTCTCGTTTTGGGCTGGAAACTATTTTAAAAACTATAAACTATTTTACATCTTCCTGAGTTAGTATTCCCTGAAAATGTTCCTGAATTAAGTTTATCCACGGAGAACCCCCGCTGTCACGGAGACCGAGACCGGAGATGCGCTTCGCTCCAGCAGCACCTCCCGCTCTCATGCTTTCTTGTATTTTTAATTCCAAAGCTTGACAGGATGTCCCACAGACCCCTGAATCCCTCTGTCAGCGCTGCTCTTCAGCGCTCCTCCTCAGAAAAGTCCTGACACGACGCTCACCTCCACTGAGCAGTGACGTAGGAGGTGGATTTAATGCGACATGACCGTTCAGACTGCTTTCAAAAAATGCGCATATGTGTCGCAATCAGTACTACATATTGAAACGACCTGGATCGGATTAGGAAAAATCAGATCTGCTGTTCAGACTGTCACAAAAAAATCGGATAAGGGTCACAGGCAGGTCAACATGCGGATTTGATGCGCTTTTGCCTGCAGTGTGAACATAGCCTTAGACCTGGATGACAGAGCTGAAAGATGAAAATGAACTAAAAACATAACACACTTGTGATATTATACTTGATATTATTCATACTTTAACCCTTTTAAAAGCCACTGTAATATTTTTATTACAGTGCATGAGTTGTGTTCAGAACTTTACTGACCTTCTGTCAGTGTGTTTGGACAAAGGAGGTTTCCTCATTGTGTGATCTTGATGGATGACTCTGCCATACTTGTTTATGTGGGAGAAATGGGGCTGGTATCCTAAAGAGTCGAGGAGAGGTCAGTGACTCTATATCTAAGAACCTGGAGTTAGAAGAAATTGTTCATTGAGCTGCTTAGTTTGTTGTCCCTGCCTGCCCATTAGTTTGAGGGTGGTTTCCTGAGGATGAGCATGCAGCTGTACCCAGCACGGTGCAGAAGTCCTTCCAGAGTTGTGAAGTAAACTAATGGCTGTGGTAAGAAGCAATGTTGGAATTAGAATCCAAGATGGTGCCACTGTTGGTCCTTTTTCTGCTCACTGGTTAACTCTACTAACATCTTCTCGTGCGATTGACATTCCATCCTGACTATCAGCCAAAAAGATGGTTTTCTAATGATCAGAAGCAGCAAATACAGAAGTCCTTTCTCTCCGCTGTTTCAGTCCCGGCATTTCTGCTCAGGGTTCCACGCCCAGTGTGGCTGCATGGGAGGTGCTGTCGGGGGAGTGTTGAATCGCACTCAAGTTCTCCCCGGTTCAGAACCGAAAATTACTCGAGACCAGCTCTCTGTCTTTAAAGGAGACATATCATGAAAAACCCACTTTTTTATCCCTTAATACAGTGTGTTTCACATTTTAAGTGTCTAAGTGTGCAAAAAGGTATTTAATCATAAAGTTTTGGTCATATTTGTCCACCGGTTCAGTTTGACTATTACGTATTTTTACTATGTCGTCACGATAACTTCCAAATATGGTCTTGGACCTCCGGATACACAGAAAGTAAATCCACCATTTTTTCTTCTCGCTAAGATTTTTGTAGTCCAACCTGGAGAATGAATAAGTCAGGAGTGGAGAGTCCCAAATGTTCGTTTTTCTGAGCCACACAAATTTTTAAGTTTTATTCCCTTTAAGGACGAGAGCTGTGGCAGTATTTTCACATGTCAGGCTGGTGACTACCGATAAAAAAAACCACAGAAGGAGACGTGGACCGGCTGTGACCAGGCGGAGCCGGCAGAGCCAGCCGGCAGACTCCCAGTGCAGGGCAGCAGACAGACAGACAGCATATGAAGTCCTCCAGCACGGTCCAGAGAAGGACTTTGAGGGGTCATTTCTTCTGAATATGGCAGTAACGGACACAGCAGCAAGCGGTAAGCTTCATATAACTCTAAAATGTTGGCAAACTTTACTTTAGAATTGTATTTATGGGCAACTGTTTTGCTAGCATTAGCATCGGGCCTGTTTAAGCTAGCGCTATGTGCTAGTAATTTAACTAGATAAATGTGGATTTGGCTTTGTGGAAAAAAATGTGATCTGCAAATTCTCATGAACGCCTTTTATCATACCAGATATCTGCTCACACTAGACTCTCTGTCTTACTTTTTGAGAGTGAAGTAAACCTAGCATGCTGCAAATGTCATGCAAAAATACAGCGCGAAATAAGGTTGTTAAAATGCGTCAACACAGTGGATTTAATACAAGTTTTAAAGAACAATCTCTGGGTGAAGTGAGGTGAGGTTTCATGGCTCACTGCAGAAATAAAAACTAACTCGGATCAAGTCAGACACAGCTAAACTAACACTCTGTATGAGCGTGACTGTCAGAAAGCTGCTAAAATAACCTGTAAAATAATTATAACAAAAGTAAAAATGCACCTTTGCTTTTTTAGAGTCCACATCCAGGAGGCTGGAGCATCTTTCACTGACAGGATGTCAGACTAAAGCCCAGATGTGCTCAGTTGGGACACAGCTGTTCATAAAATCTGATGTTTAGGTAAGTGAAATTTTGGCACTGCAAGGCTTTGAAATGTCTGTAGAATAAAATATTTTAGCAAGCAAACCTATCCATCTAGCTAATTTTACTTTATTCCCCCTCAAAGGAACACAGACAACCACAGAATGCTCAGATGTTGGAACCAGCACTTCCAACTACACACCAGGCATAGAGGAAGAAGTCTGGAGCAGATCAAAGTGAGTGATGACACTTTAGCCCTACACCTCAGACCTCTAAGAAGCCACTATCATTAGAACATCACACCTCCTGAATCACTCCATCTGATGGCAGCAGAGTGATTTATTTTATGTTTTATTGGTTTAGTCGCTGTTTGGAAAGACAACATTCTGTTGAAATGATAGAATTACATTATTTTCTGTAGACAACCACCTGATCTGAGCAGCATGTGTACAGAATGTCTGTCCCCAAGCTAAGTCTATAAAACAGCTGCAACATTTAATAACTGTGCTGTTCTTTAATATGCTTATTTTGATTCCAATCATTTGAATAATTGTAGTGGCAGTATTTTATTAACATTTTTTATAAATTGTTAAATCACTGCAGCAAAGTGAACTTATAAGCAAAGTAAATAATGAACCAAAACAACAACAAAAATGTCTCTATAAACATTAGTAGAACAGAACCAACT
The DNA here is from genome assembly GCA_006937985.1 of Aphyosemion australe. Classification (NCBI taxonomy): domain Eukaryota; kingdom Metazoa; phylum Chordata; class Actinopteri; order Cyprinodontiformes; family Nothobranchiidae; genus Aphyosemion; species Aphyosemion australe. Next base: position 216,703 of record SSNS01000669.1, read on the forward strand.
TTCCAAAAGCTGCTTGTAAACAAAATAGGTCATTAAAGTTATTGTTTATCATTTCAGCATACGTCGATGATGTCATGAAACTGGTCTTTGTAAAAGTTTTCCCTCAACCATCTTCGTTTCTAGATGAGGTAGAAAAGATAAACACCCCACCAACCCTCTCATCTCAGTATTCAGACAACGGAGGTCTCTGCCTACGTCTCCTGCTTTAATCCAGGACCGGTTTGAGGCCCTCATCATCAGGAAACTCCTGCCATATCCTTGAGGACAACACAGGATGACAGGAACTCTGAGACCTACATACCACCATCACCAGGACACAAATCACCTGTGTGCACAACGCCTGGAACAACTAAAACCAAAAGGGGAGACATTAAGTGTCCAAAGCCTATTATTCAAATATTTTTATTCATTCTTTCTATTTATTATATTTATTTGTTTGCTGTGACATTACTGCTTTGTAAATTAATATAAACAAATAATAAAAACATTCACTGATTGTACAATTCTTCTTAGTTGTACTGGTCCAAACTGGGCTTGTAAACATTTATTCTGTAGTTGAACACGGGACAGCCTCAAATCCAGGATGATCCAGCATGCATTTCATTTGGCTTCATGTTTCCTTCATTCTGGCTTTAACCTCACGGTATTTATTTAGAATCAACTCAAGTCAAGTCAACTTTATTTATAAAGCGCTTTACAACAGCATGAAAGCTGACCAAAGTGCTTAAAAAAACCAAAATAAAAACAGTAAAAACAACAGCAATTTGCTAAAATGCTGAAAGGAGGCAGATCTTTTAGCTATCAGGCTCCTCTCCTGTGGAACCAGCTCCCAGCTTTAGTCCGTGAGGCAGACAGCTTGTCTACTTTTAAGACTAGGCTCAAAACTTTTCTATTTGATAGGGCTTATGGTTAAATTCTGATGTTAGCCCAGGTTTAGACGAGTGGGGAGCAGTGTCGTCACTCATAAACCAGGCTGATAGTTGAACAAGATGAACCTTTTATTAACGTGTTCAGTCTCACACCGCAGCTAACTTCCGTTTTCCAGTATGCTCCTTCTTCTAGTGACATCATCATTTATAGCCTGTCATACAGGGACCTCTAGTGGTAGCACATTGCAATAACTACTGATTATAACATCCCCTTTTCTTTGAGATGAGCCCTCCACCAGGGTAACATTACAAGGTAACATAGTTTTTTTTTTTTATTATTTTTAATTTAGACTCACATCATAAACACTGTAAACATATCAGCAAATCAACAGATATTACCAAACTCCTCATGTATTTTTTTCTCAACTTCTACAAGTCCAGCCTGTCAGGTTTCTTTATTTCCCGTCTGGACCTTCTTAGTTCTGGTATGTCTGAAAGAAGGTTTGCATTGCAGTCCACAGGAAGCGTGGTTGCAGATGTCTCAGAATGGGCATTACTTGGCTCCCTGGATGATTGTGGAATCTTCAGGAGACTGCGACGATTGCGCCTGAGAATCTGCCCATCCTCAGTTTTAACTGCAAATGATCTTGGGGCCACTTCCTGTAACACCATTCCCTTTGTATTCCATCCAGCCTCGTCTTCAATCCTGACTGTATCACTGTTAGTCAGAGGAGTCAGCGGCTTGGCTGACATATCATAGAATGTCTTCTGTCTCACTTTCTGTCTGTTCAGCCTGTTCTTCAGTTTGGCATGTTTTCTGAGTACAGTAGCATTCGAGTAGCTTTCTGTTCATTAGCAGTTCTGCTGGGGACAATCCACATTGGAGCGGAGAAGCACGGTAACTCAGCAGTGCTAAGTATGGATCCGAGCTGCTGTCCGCTGCTTTCTTGAGCAGTTGCTTTAGAATGTGAACGCCTGTCCATTTGACTGTGCGTAATGTGGACTTGATGTGACATGGCGAAAGTCATACTGCTGTGCAAACTTTTGCCATTCTCTGCTACTGAAACACGGTCCGTTGTCGCTCACCACAATGTGTGGAACGCCATGCCTGGCAAATATGGATTTAGTGTGCGTGATCACACATGCTGATGATGTGTTTGTGAGTAGAGCCATTTCTGGAAAGTTGGAGAAGTAATCTATGACTACAAGATAGTCTTTACCTTTATGATGAAATAGATCCATCCCTACTTTGTGCCAAGGCGAAGTAGGCATTTCTGGTATCACCATTGGTTCTTTGATTTGTTTACTTCTGTGTTTTTGGCACGTTTCACATTTACTCACAAATGTTTCAATGTCCTTGTTTAGTCCAGGCCGGTACACTGTTTCCCTCGCTCTCCTTTTACATTTCTCAATCCCGAGGTGTCCTTCATGTATCCTGTTACACAACTCTGGCCTCAGAACCTCTGGAATGACCTGCCGTTCTTCAGCAAAAGACCATCCACATAACTAAGATCTCCAAGAACATGATAGTAGTGAGGGCACGATCCTGCTGGCCATCCTTCATCCATGTTCAGAAGGACCCGCTGTAACTCTGCATCTTGTGAGGTAGCTTCTACTATTCGTTTTGACTTGTCATCAGATACTGGCAGAGCACTATACACCATTTTAATGTGGCTGTCCACATCCTCATCTGTTGTACTGTCACAGCCTCCAACAGGTGCTCTCGACAAGACATCTGCGATGAACAGGTGTTTTCCAGGTGTATAAATGAGTTCGAAGTCATATCTTTGCATTTTCATCATCAAGCGCTGAATCCGCGGCGACATTTCATTTAAATTCTTTTTGATGATGGAAACTAGTGGGCGGTGATCAGTTTCCACAGTAAAGGATGGCAGTCCATAGACATAACTGTGAAACCTCTCCAAACCATAGGCTACACCCAAGCATTCCTTTTCAATCTGTGCATATTTGCATTCCGCTTTTGTCATGGACCTTGATGCGTAGGCTACTGGTTTCCAGTGCTGTTGTTCAGCTTGGAGAAGCACTGCTCCAATTCCATCCTTGGATGCGTCAGTTGACACCTTGAGCCTCTTGTTGTGGTCATAATAGGCCAATATTGGTGCTGTGGTAAGGGTCTGCTTTAAGCTTTGCCACTCTTGCTCATGTCTGGTTTCCCATCTGAACTCTTTGTCATCATGTAACAGTTCACGAATGCATGATGTCTTTGCTGTAAGATTGGGAATAAATTTGCCTACAAAGTTCACCATTCCCAGCATGCGCAACACACCTGTTTTATCTGTTGGTCTTGGCATGTTCAGTATGGCTTTTATCTTGTCTCGATCTGGCGTTACCCCTTTTGGTGACGGTGGCAT
>SSNS01000669.1:224943-248085 GCA_006937985.1 Aphyosemion australe
GTGGTGAAGTTATTCCAGGAGAATAGACATGGTAGCGCATCCGAGTTAAGACGGCTAACACTTAGCCCCAGCACGTAAACATAGCCGTGAAGTGTCTGCTGCAGACTAGGATTTCCCCTTTAATTAACAAAATTGAGCCTCTCCTCACGCGTGATCGCCCTTAGACAGTTTTGTCTTACATCGGTAGATGTTGGAAACGAATGGAAATGGAGATAGGGCTGCTTCAGAGCATGAGAAAACAGACTGATCCCCATAAGTAACGCTGCAATCATTCTTATTTTCCGCTGCACTGACGTATTTCCGTTAAAAAACCCCGGAAGTGTGAAAAAGGTCTATACTCCATCCAATCCTTTCTTCATTAGCAGAAAATCACTCTCCTTTCCGGTGGTGAAACTGATCAGACTGGGTTTAGGAATGCCATAGGAAGAGGAGATAGCCATCTCCATCAGGTTTGGTCTCTGAGGTGAAGGCAGAGATGAGGAGTATTGTGGGCTGATTCAATCTACACCATACTGTAAACTGGCCGGTGGCTGAGCAGCTGAAACAGGATGCTGGTTGACATACGGTGGACTAACAACAGAGGGCAGGACTGGTGTAACATATGACGGACCGGGAGGTGGGCCAGCCATCCACGGTGGGTAACCTGGAGTGGGTATAGCAGACGGCAGCGGTACACTATACTGCATAGTGCCAGGGATACTATACAGAGCAGCACTAGGCGGCACTGACCCCTGCGTGGCTGAGGTAGGCCAATTCAGGTCTCTTTGTTGATGCCAAGAAGGATGTGGTTGATCAGAGGCTGTTACTGCAGATCGAGGTAACACTGGTGTTGACTGAGCTGCAGATGGCATAGAAGAGTAGACGTATACCGGAGGCTGAGAAATAGGTTGTGTAACAGTGAGAGCAGGTACTGTTGACTGCAGTATTCTTGGGTTATCAATACAAGGTGCTGCGGGAGGAAAGGTCGGCTGTACAATCGTCAACTGAGGTCCGGGTATCAATGGAGACATGGTTGGGTTGCTCTCCAAACGGCCCATAGAAAGATCACCTGTAGGATTATAATCCACAGTAAGTAAAGGCATATTATGGCTTCGGGCCTGGGGGTGTAACTGTACTTGGGATGCTCTTTGGCCAAGATTCAAAGATGCTTGTATTGCATTCTGTAGCTCCCTCATCTTCTCCTGTACTTAACACACTGTTCCATCCTCCTTATTCTCTCTATCTCTGGTGAGCTGTCGACACCAGATGCTGGATGTATTGGAATAGATGTTTGAAGAAATGGAGTATTCATGGCCGTATCAGGTGGGGCTAGGTTAGTCGGCTGCGATGGATAGGTCAAAACAAAGTCGTCCAGATATCCTGGGACCCGATAAGTCCTCCTGGGTCGGGCACCTTTTTGTTCTTTATCATATCGGGATGTCGCCATGTTAGGAAAAGCTGCAAACTACATCCGGCTTGAAGGACCACTTGAACTGGACATGTGCGTGCTTAATAAACTGGCAAGTTGCAGCTGGATATTCCTATCCTCAGTTAGAAGGCACAGGTGACTTTATATGATGAAAGAGGGACCCACAATCATGATTGCTCTTGTTCCTTTAATCCAAAACCATGTTCACCAACATTTGTTGCCTTAAATATTTACATGTGTATAGGTATATGTGTGTGGTTCTGTAAAACAATAGATACATTACAATTAGAATACACACTCATTAAAGTGCACTAAATACTGTCTAAATAATGCAGAAAAGGTTTGGAAAGAGCAACCAACTCAAACATATAATAACACCACCCTCTGGTGGACACAAAAGCTACTGCACAATGATAGACTCCATCTTAACTTTCGGCAATGTGGTCGCTAAGGGTGGCTCCATTTTGGTCAGCCCAACCTTTATAACTACGATGCCTCGTGGCTCCACCAACTAATGGTGAATTCTATCTAAGTATCACTCAACATGCATGGGCTAGTATATGATAAACCATAACTCTAGAACAAATACAAGGCACTTATGTATCTTTTCACGCACACGCACGACACATGTTCAGCACAACAAACCACTCCACTGGCACTATCACCGTGAACTAGCGCGAACAAACCCAAAAAGGATGGGCTGTACCATCTTAGCGGTAACTAGAGGGATGCGTGGAACAGTCCAAACACACAACACAAAAATTCTCCTAAAATGAATAAAGCTGAAGATATTTTGAATCAAATACAAGCTAAATGTGATGAAAACACAAAATTCTAAATAGTTTGAACTGAAGTAAAAAATGTAAAAACAGAAAAAACATTTCTTCCTGCTTTCCTGATTCATTCAATCATTTTTATGTTATTTTATGTTATTTGTTTTTTTTATTTTTTTTGCTCATATAAGTTACGTTTTCTTCACTAGTGAGTTACTGCAGGTAAAAGGTGCTGAGCTGGTTTTTTGTTGACAATATTAAAATAAGGTTGGAGGTTTGTCCTTGTTCTCTGCCTCTTCATCAGCTGATGACGTCACGGCTGCGTGGAGACGAGCGAAGGGTGGGGGGTTCAGACTTGTGTTTTATTACTGAGCCTGTTGTGGCTTATTATTAAAATGGAAGACTCAGCTGAAACATTTGAGGTAAATTTATTGAAACTAAATCACAGGAGATGTCCAGAGAGTTTAGAAACGCGTTCATCATGTGTTAATAAACGAACAGCATTTAAGGTCATTTTCGTTAACGAGTTATTACCGCATAGGACTTTACTGTCGCCCAGAATACTTTACTGAGGATGTTTTCTGTTTAACATCAGAATCCAGAAACCAAAACCAGGTCTGTAACTGACGCCACCCTGTCTTCTTTAGAAGCGCGTCTCCATCACCGCTCCAGCTGCAGCCGCTGAAATCAAAGACAGAAACGGGGATTCCGTGCTGGGGTAACCCCTGCAATGAATCTGCACATTTCCAGTAGTACAGACTTGAACAAGTTTGTTATTATTATTTGTGCAATAATCAGTTTTTATTTTATTTCCACAAAATGCAAATTCTAGATAGATATTATAGAAAACGGGACTGCTTGCCATCTAATTTTAAAGCCGTCTCTCATTTGTCAGGCCATAATTTTTGACGTCAGGTCGTCCTAATGATGGCGGAACAGCTCGCTGGCTAAAGAACTTAAAGACAAAGTTCACTGAGAAACCATTTTTCACTTGTTATTTTTGACTTATCACTATGAGTTTAACATGCAGGCTAAATGTGAAAATAGTCCTCTACTCTCTTATTTATCCTGCATTAGCCACCGATAGAAAATAGATAGGAAATACTCAGATTAGAAAAACCTGTAACAACTGCACGTCACATTGTCAAATTAGCATTTATGGACTCAACCTTCTTGGCACGCAACGGGGCAGGACACCCCCACCCCACACACACGGTCCGACTATCATCTTAACGGGAAGGGCCGAAAAATGCTAATTGCCCTGAGGCACAGTGACAGAGGAGCAGCTGCCGAGCACAGGCACCACCAGTCCCTCCGACCACCACCAGCACGCATTTGACTAATGTCTTGTCTTGTTTTCGGTCTGGTCTTGTGAGGTGAGCGCAGAAGCAGACAGGAAAGTTGAATCTTTCTGTGATTTTTCAGGGAGACAACCTGGACCTGGCCATCCAAAAGGAGGAGGTGGTGGTGTTGATAGGGGAGGGGGTGTGTGCTGTTAAGACCCTGACCAGGAACCATCTGTACTGTGAGCCTCCACCTCAGCAGCCTCTTCCAGGGAAAACGTGCAGAAAGTGTGAGGGCTTCGACTTCCTGCCTGAGTTCATAGTGAGTTCACCGTGTTTTCCCTTCTCAAACTGCTTTATGTGAGCATGTTACAGTCTGCTGCTGTTTAAAGTCTCTTCATACTAAATCAGATTGTGCATTCTAGGTAAAAATGGGCAACCTGAACTTTTCTCTGGGCAAAGTTCAGTACGACAACCTTAGCCTGTCCGTCTTTCCTTTGGAGGCTCAGATTGGAGTCGGGGTTGGGGGTTCTATAGTCGTTCTGATTGTCCTCATCATTGTGCTCATCTACAGGTTAGTGTGTGTCTGCAGCCACTGGCATGTTGGCTGTATAGCTGAGGACTGAAACCTGTGCCAATAGCAGTGCTAAGAAGTACAAAGCTTGTTTCTGTTCTGTTGTATTCACTTTAGAGGTTAACATCAGGAGGGCGAGATCTCTCTGGTCAGGCAACATTAAAATGTAATGTCCTAGATTCTCAGTTATCCTCACCACTCATAAAAGGAAATTCCAGTTGACTTTGGTACTAGCACCTGGCCACACTGAGATGCAGCTTTATTCTCATTTCAAAATGAAAAGAGCAGAGTGAGTCTGTCACTTCGGTTTGAATTGAGAAAACTCAGATGAGAGGTGAAATGTTTTCATAAACGGGTACACTGATTGTGCTGTCTTTGTTTCTGTGTGCCTGCTGACTGTTGTGTGTTTGCTCTTTATCAGGAGGAAGAGTAAACAGGCTCTCAGAGACTACAAGAAAGTCCAGATCCAACTGGAGAACCTAGAAACGAGTGTGCGAGACCGCTGCAAGAAGGAATTCACAGGTTAGACTGTGAGCAGAGCAAAAAATCATGGACATGACAACAAGAATCAACAATTCAAGGGAAATTCTTTTTCACAGGACTATAAAACAATTACACTTCATACTTTACAGAATACACCTAACAAACACTTACCAGCCACTTCTCTGTAAACCCTAGAGATGGTTGTGCGTGACAATCCCAGAAGATCAGCAGTTTCTGAAATACTCAGACCAGCCCGTCTGGCACCAACAACCATGCCACGTTCAAAGTCCCTTAAATCACCTTTCTTCCCCATTCTGAAGCTGGGTTTGAACTGCAGCGGATCGTCTTGATCATGTCAACATGCCTACATGCATTGAGTTGCCACCATGTGATTGGCTGGTTAGTCATTTGTGTCAACGAGCAGTTGGACAGGTGTACCCAATAAAGTGGCCGGTGAGTGTAATTCTCCCTCATCTTGCCACCTTCCCACTCAGTGTGGCCTGTTGTCCTGCCATGTGTACCTGCACCCTGAGGGCAGTTTGATGCAGGTGTGTCACAATCTGTTCTATTAAAATACAAACTGGTCTCTTTAAGATGAGAGGTCCTGCTACGGGAACCAAGGCAGTCCAAGCAGGGAGTCTGTGTACTGTCAGAGGGGTTGATAAATGGACACAGAACATTTTTTCACATAGATCATATCCCACCTGGGTCTTTTGCCCTCATTCTGCCATCTTTGCTTGTAATGATTTATTAAAATACTATGAGATGTGCACAGTTCATTAAACATGAGAGAATAGAATAGACTTTATTGATGCCTCAGTGGGGAAATTCACTTGTCACAGCAGCACCATCACTGAAAGGGTAATTAGAAGAAGATAAAAAAACAAGGATACATGTATATACACATAAGCAGTAATCTAGTATTGTAATCCTAGATCACTAAAAAAACACAAATAAAGATAAAAACAAACTTGGTACCAGCACTATGCAGCATACTGTAAGAGACACAGACAACAATGAGAATCCGGTATTGCACAAGTATAGAACACATGAATATTGCATTGGTGTTATTGTGTACCAGGATGATACCAGTACAGCTTAAACTGAGGAGTTATACACTCTTACAGCAGAGGGGATGAAGGATCTGCGATAGCGCTCAGTTTTACATCTGGGATGTCTCAGTCTACCTCTGGAGGAGCTGTCCATGACCTCCACAGTGGAGTGCAGTGGGTGGGAGGGGTTTCTTAAGATGGAGGTCATCTTCCCCAGCATCCTCCTTTCACACGTCTCCTCAACAGAATCCAGCGGGCAGCCCAGAACCGAGCTAGCTTTGGTAGCTAGCTTGTTCAGTCTCTTTCTGTCTCAGTCAGAGCTGCCTACACCCCAGCAGACCACAGCAGAATGAATAACAGAGCCTACAACAGAGTGATAAAAGGATTTTAGCAGCTGGGAGTTAACTCTGAAGGACCTCAGCCTCCTCGTGAGATGGAGGCAGCTTATAAGGAATAAGAGTATGCTTACAATACAGAATGTATCAAAATCATTTTGAAAATGCATGTTGTGGATTTGATTGTATTTGTGATTGTTCAGATTAGGGATGGGAACCTTTGACATTGGAATCGATACGGTACAGATTCCTAGTACCTAGGAATCGATACCGGTACTTAACGGTACCAATTTTCGATACATTTGACTGTTAAATAATTAAAGGGACACTTTGCAACTTTTTCATATTTTAAATCATGTTCTTGAGCCAGTTTGTGCTAAAATGACCCTTTACAGGGTTAATGAAAGGCCACCCAGCCCCTGTCGCCCCCTGTGGCCAGAATACCACACTTGCAACTTCACAGTTGCCAGTCCAGTCTGTTGGACTTAGAAAAATTCAGCTTGACCTACCTGGATCTGCAGTCTGCTTCCAGCATGTTTCCTGCATGTTTTAGATCATGAACACAGCTGATGTGTTTGATTTAGTGATGAACCGCTCCTGTAGACACCAATGAAGGCTGAGGAGACATTTCAGCTGTTAGATTAAGGTGTTAAAAAGACCAACGCACAGCCAGGAGAGATAAGTTTTACTTTTGGTTTCGCCAATGAACACTAGGGGGTGCTAAAAACAAGCCCAAACTGACTAGTGTCCCTTTAATTAAATCTCTTTTTTAATTAAATATTTTTTTCTCAATATATAACCCTATTTGATAAATATCACGATAAATGACATACAACTATTTGTATTTTATCATCGTAGTGTTGTACAAAATTCTTCAATATGAAAACCTTTAACCACAACTGTTTCTAAATGATGCAAAAACTAAAACCCAGCTCCATGTGCTCCTATTGCTCTCCTTTCCCCTCTGGACCAACTGTGTGATGGTGGGTCCTTGTAGGATTAGAAACTGCAAATTAAACTGAAGCAAACATCTTTGCTGTGAACTAAGGCTATGTTCACACTGCAGGCAAAAGCGCATCAAATCCGCATGTTGACCTGCCTGTGACCCCTATCTGATTTTTTTGTGACAGTCTGAACAGCACAGATCCGATTTTTCCTAATCCGATCCAGGTCGTTTCAATATGTAGTACTGATTGCGACACATATGTGCATTTTTTGAAAGCGACTGCAGTCTGAACGGTCATGTCGCATTAAATCCGCCTCCTATCCGAGTTTTTTGCAGTCTGAACGGTCATGTCGCATTAAATCCACCTCCTACGTCACTGCTCAGCGGAGGTGAGCGTCGTGTCAGGACTTTCCCGAGGAGGAGCGCTGAAGAGCAGCGCTGACAGAAGGATTCAGGGGTCTGTGGGACATCCTGTCAAGTTTTGGAATTAAGAATACAAGAAAGCATGAGAGTGGGAGGTGCTGCTGGAGCGAAGCGCATCTTCGGTCTCGGTCTCTGTGAGAGCGGGGCGGGGGGGTTTCGTGAATGAACTTAATACCAAAACATTTTCAGGGAATACTAACTCGGGAAGACGGCGGGAATAAGGAGTAAAATAGTTTTTAAAATAGTTTCCACCCCAAAACGAGAGACTCAGGTGTGACCCTGTGTCTGAACTGTCTGTGAGGCTTTCACAAAACAACTCCACCTCTCCTGGTTCTGACTGACTTCTTGTCTTCTGCGCATGCGGGTCGCTTTGGGGCCGTGAAGCGTTCACACTGGAGAGTGTTTGATGTCGCATTTCAGTTATGATGTGAACAGCCAGACAAAAAAATCGGATTTACTCAAAAAATCGGAATTGAGCATCAAGACCTGCAGTGTGAACGTAGCCTAAATTTACTGTGTATCTTCATTCCTTTAGCCGTTCTTTTTCAAACTGTTGATTTTTCCTACTAGGACATCAGAATTTCCAAGTTCTGAGGAGATAGCAAACACACCATTAGCTGAACGAAAGCTAAAATATCAAGCTAATGTTATCTTAAACCGTTTATTTACCTGCTGGAGCAGTCTTAAGCCTGCCGCACACGAGAGCCAACAGCTGAGCTAACGGTCGTTCGAGGCCGTTTGCTCAGCAGATTACTCACTGTGTGCGCCTAATTTTCATTGAGTTTTCTGCCTCACAAGACGCTGAGGTGAAAATCAAACCGGTTTGATATTTTTTGCCTCATGGGGGGGCAGAAACTGGCCGTGTGCGTTAGGGGTGGGTGCATTTCATCAATGTGGCGATGCATCGCAAAGCTTCACGTGAGGATTCAGAATCGATTAATGAACGTCGATGCTTAAAAAAATAAATAACGTGAAGCTTTGTTGCAAAGCCGGTACTAAAGAAAATACACGTAACTGAAGCCTTAACAAATGTAAGTTATTTGTTTTTGTGTAAGGAAGATGCTTTTTACTGGCGCACAATGTGGTAATCTAGGTGCTGTGGAGGAAAATAGAGGAACCAGCAGAAACGGTCCCAAGTTTGGGATCAAACGCGCAGCTACGGGCAGATTGGCTAATGCTAACTAAACTAGCGGATAGCAGACTCACGCCGTGGGTCCAAAGAACACGATGATCTTGGAACTAAGAATGACTAAACTCTACAAGCGGAAGAAAAGTCCCACCATCCTGTTTATTCGTAGCTGTCTGCAGTAGGGATGGAGAGATTCACCGATATGAACCGGTGGTTCGTTCATGACGTTAGCGATGCGACTGCACCGATAGCTTCAGCGCGCATCAGTTATAACTGACGGCTGTATCGCAATGTATCTTCCCGTACGAGTCTCTCATCGGTTAAAACTACGGTTACATCGATTACTTCATTGTTTTCCTGCTATGTCCTCGTTTTTTGAGGCGCATTGAACGCACCATCCTTCTCTTTTAGCGGAGGCCAGGTGGTGCGCAGCCGCAGTTAGAAAAACCATCGTGGGACAATATTAACCGACGTACGTGCTTCCTGTCTTGTCAAAATAAAACTTTCTAAAGTCCGTGTGACCGATTTCTGCAGCAGCGTATTCTTCCAAGCATTCTTGTTGATCTGCGCAACTAAAGCTTTGTGTGAGGTAATTTAAGATAATTCCTTATTATTGTAACATTTGTGCAGAACTAAACAACAGACAGAATGACATTTTAGTTCAGAGAAGTTCAATAAACAGCTGAGATGAACTGACATCTCAGCTTGGACTTTTCTCTTAAAGGAACAGTAACATTAGGCTACAACAGCTTTTAATATTGCCACATATGGATCATTACAATATTTAGAAGTGTTTTCAAATTTTGACTGAGTTTCATAATAATTCCAAATAATTATATGATGAACTCTAATCATTTTCTGATTCTGTTGGTTTATTTTTCTGTCTAAACCTAGTTTCAACCCCCTTATTTCAAGTATTGTAGCAATAATGTTATGTATAATATGTAAAATATCACTGATGATGTGCATTGTCTTTTAATGTTGAATTTATTGATTAATCAAAAACAATAGAGGATCAAATACATCCTTCACAGAGGAGAGGGAAAATCATTTTGATATTTAAAAATCAGATGTGGGCTGGAAAATCTTTTTAATGTGTTGAATCGTTTCAAATTGCATCATGAAATGTATCGAATCGAAAATCGTTTTCAAATCATTAAAGAATCGTCAGCAGGGATGAATCGTATTGAATCGTATCGTCAGAGTGTTTGACCGTATCGTTAATGTATCGTATCGCTGGTAGCGTATCGAGATACGTATCGAATCGGCCTCAGTGCTGGAGATTCACATCCCTAGTCTGCAGCACTATGGAGCAGAGCCACAGCAGCTACCGGGACTCACGTTGTTGTTGCTTCGAGATTGCACAACACACCGCTCCAGGTCTATGGCAAGCCATTGTAGTATGTAATTCACAAACACTTCTATCTGTGAATGTAATTTAAACTGGATTAATGCCAACCCGTACATTATAGACATGCCACCATTACATTGTTACCAGTAGAAATGAAATGTTATTCAATATCTCAAAAGCTGTAAGACAGTTGAGGTGATAGCATGTTGTTTTGCATGTTATTGAACTGTTTTCTAATAATGTTCTGTTGTTAAATAAAGTAAAGGAAGGAGAGAAAAAATGTTTCCCTAGCAGGTTTTAAATGTTTAAAGCTTTCCCTGATCGAAGTTAAGTTGGTCAAAGTGCAAATATTTACACACGTCATACAGTCATAAAATAAGATTTTGTCTTTGAAAAATAGTTAAATGTAAAAAAAAAAAGTATTTAGTTACTGAGAGTAGTTTTAGAGGAACTGAGTTAATTGATAGATTATTTATTTACAAATGTAGACAAAGAAGAAGACAATCAATCTCGTATGAAAAAAAGCATTAAAAATGTCAATAATCAAAGAATCGTGGCACCAGTAATCGAATCGAACCAACAACCATTATGATCGAAGCATCGAAGCATCGAAGCTCCCATAATCGAAATCGAATCGAATCGTGACGTACCCTTTTTGGAACACCCCTAGTGTGCGTGCTACGTGAGCAGTCGGCTGAGGTGAAATCTTCAAGTGACCAATCACAGCGCGTTCTCCCCTCACATTATTCCAAGGTGGCAGCCTCCTGTCTGCATGTCAGAAAAATAAACAAAATGGAGACGAAGCTGGATATGGAGGAAATGCTTCTACTTGTTTTGTTGATGAGGCGTCGCCGCCACCGTCGTTTGAAGTTTAGGAAAGTATGGGTATGGTCATGGCTGAAAAGACAGGCCAGGCAAGAAGTTTATCACTGTGGCTGCACCCAGTCACCCATCGCATTTAGTGAAGTGAAGCCAAACTTTAGGGCACTTTCTCCTAGTTGGAATTTCCGAGTTCCAAGAAGAAAGCGAACGCACCATTAGCTGAACAGACGCTAAAATATCAAGCTAACATTATCTTAAACAGTTTATTTACCTGCTGGAGCAGATTGAGATGATGATGCCTCACTTAGATCGTTGTCACTGGTTTCATCATCACCCAGTTACTCATCCCATTTAGTGAAGTGGACCCAAACTTCAGAGTTCTTCCTCTCTGCCATGATGCTTGCTCTGTTTACAGATCGCCCGCAGCGACTGATGACTTTACGCTCTTGGGCTGCTGTCTATCTTGGCAAATTGCTGTCTCACAAGTTCTCGGTATGAAGGATAGGTACCGAAACAAGGCACCGTTTTATATCACGTGAACCGGTAGTCGATCGGTACCATGGGATTCGGTTGGTGCCTTAAAAAGTACTGAATTCGGTACCCATCCCTAGTTCAGGGCCAAAATTAAAATTCAGATTTGATCCAGGTTTTGATTCTGAAGATTCAGTCTAGTCTACTGGTTCCCTTGTTACAACTGAATAGAATTTTCTGTAGACAGACTGAACTGGACTTGCTGTTTTGTTCAGTGGTTTAAGAAGACTTGTTGTGAACTGGTCTTCTATTAATGCTTAACTGCACAGCCCTTCCTCTTACCCCACACAGCTATAACTGACTAGCTTCACTTTATTCTTTCTAAGCTGTTTACAAACCTCTCAGCTTGCTCATTAAACTGAATTAAAATGAGAAGGTGATACGAAAGCTGTCCATATCAGCTTCTGATTTTTGACCTTTCTTCCAGACCTGATGACAGAAATGATGGATATGTCCAGTGACCTGGTGGGCTCAGGCATCCCCTTCCTTGACTACAGGATGTACGCGGAGCGTATTTTCTTTCCTGGCCATCGGGAGTCTCCACTGATGCGTGATTTAGACGTTCAGGAATGTCGGCGTCAGACCGTGGAGCAGGGCCTAGTGCAGTTGTCCAACCTGCTAAATAGTAAACTCTTCCTTACTAAGGTAATCATCAGGACAACTGGCATCCATTCTAAAACAATACCTTGAACCTAATTTAACATAAACGTTACCTTTTTGTATTTGAACTTAGTTCATTCATACTTTGGAGAGCCAGCGGACCTTCTCACCCAGAGACCGAGCCTATGTGGCCTCCCTGCTGACAGTGGCGCTTCATGGTAAACTGGAGTATTTTACAGATATCCTCAAGACTCTATTGAATGACCTGGTTGAGCAGTATGTGGCCAAGAATCCCAAACTGATGCTGCGAAGGTAAAAAGGGAACACAAATCAAGCTATGTTTGTAAATTTTAGCATTTACAAAGGTGGTCTGCAGTCTTTCATTCATATGTCTCTTTACAGAACAGAAACTGTGGTGGAGAAGTTGCTGACCAACTGGATGTCCATCTGTCTTTATGCTTTTCTACAGGTCAGTCAGTACATTAATACCTACAAACAGATTTAAATGTTTCAGTGTGATCTTCAGACCAACAAGCTTTCATTTAACCTTTTAATTTCAATTCAGTTTATTTATATAGCACCAATTCACGACACAAGTTGTCACGGCCTTTTAACTTCCAAAACAAAAATCCTCCAACAAAAAGCTGTGGGTGGCAACAGGTGTTTTTTTTTTTCAAAAACACTTCAGACTTGATTTCTTGAAATAATATACACTGTTTATTTCTTGCAAAAATATTACTCAAAATAAACCAATAATTTCTTACATTTTTGACATCAAAGATGGTATTGAAAGCTTTTTTTAGATCAATAAAAACACCTATTGTATATTTCTTGTTTTCAATTGCAGTTGTGATTTCTTCCACTATTTCTAAAAGTGCCAAAGCTGTTGATGTCATGTCCTGTCAATGTCCTCCCTGTGTCCAGTCTATGTCCTCCCTGGCCCTTCCATATTCCATCTCCCTTGTCTCCGGTCCCTTCAATTATCATTCAGGTTTTTACTTTATTTCTCATTCCTTAAGTTCTGCCATGTCCATTCCCCAGCCCATTAGTGTTGTATTTCTCTTTAGTTTTCCTTTCCCCTTCTTGTGTATTTAAGTATTGCCAGGTCCCTGTAAGTTTAGTATCCTTTAGTATCAGTTACCTTTGACCCCTGTGTTCCTCTTAGCTGTTCTCCCTATATTAGTTATCTTTCATTGCCCTTTTGTATTTAGTTCATCCCTCCAGTTTAGCTGTTGTCCTTTTGTCCGCTTAGTCATCCTGTTTCTCTTAGGTTTAGTGTTTTAGTCTTCAGTCAGTTTGGTGTTATTCATTCTCATAGTTTCCTTCCTGTGTTCCCCTCTGTTAGTTGCTTCTTGTATTTTGTTTATTAGTTCAGTGACTTAATTTATTATTATTAGCCTGTATTCTGTTTATTCATTCTAGTATATGCTTTCAGCATTTAGTTTTAGGTTTCTCTCATTATCTGGTTCAGTTCAGGCCTCTTGTGTTTTGTATTGCTTCCCATCCTCAGATAACTAGTCACACCCAGGGGCGTAACCATCATCTCAAAAGTGAGGGGGACAAATTTTTCAGAGATCTACTGAGTTATTTATCATCCTCTCGCATTCACGCTTACCTTCCTTAGTAGATAAAAAAAAACATTTCATCACTGGCTTAGTTAGTAGCGCGATTAGTGGTTCAAAGACAGTTAGTAATTATGATTATTACTATTATTTAATTTTAATAGTTACCTGCTTGGCGTGAACAAATGACAGTTTAAATAGTGGTGGGCAATTTAAAAAAATAAATAAATAAAAAAAGATTCTTTAATACCCAACATTAACAGCCACAACCAGTGAACCAACTTTAGTTCTTTAAACTATAAATAAAAAAATTGTAAATTTTAGCTGCCAAACTCAGGTTCAGTTGAAAAATTATCCATAAAGATTTTTTAAAAAGCCAGAAATTAACCTTAAATCTCTTCATGCCATTTTTCTCAGCTACTTATATTATCTTTTCACCTACAGACCCTCCCTCACACTGCTCTGTCTATGTGGCCAAAAGAGAAATACATGGAAAATGTGGAAAGCAAAGTGTTAAAGATATTGGCCAGAGGCAAATTTCCTTTGAATCACATGTGTAAAAATGTATTAAAACCTCAAGTCAGTTTCTTTTTGGGATTTTCACAGCTGGATTTTTAAGAAAATCCAGTGTTTTTAAACGGCGCGGGAAAAAAACGAGGAAGGCTTCCGGTCTGAGGCTATAATGATTTATGACAAAACTGCTTAACAAAATGAAAACTGAACCCAGTTTATTATTTTATAGATGCTAAAGTGTAGTTAAACTGATATTTTACAATTTTCATGGTGAGTCTGGCCAATGCCTTTAAAATAGAACTAGGATGAGTATCAGTGACAGTGGAAACGAACGTTTAAGTCCCTTTATGCCGTTCTGTTTCAGCCACTTAGGCTATTCTACTCTCATTTTACCTACAGACACTCCCTGATTCTCCTGGTTATTGACAATAGTTTTTCTTTCAAACATGGAAATTCACAGTGAGCACAAGTTCACAGAAATAAAATAGAATTGGGTTTATTCCCAGCAATAACTAAATAGCAACGGATGTAACAGGTAAAAACAACATTGTTAACTAGCTTAACATGATGTTGGCTCGTATTAGCTAGCTATCATTTAGCTAACATTATCTGCATGTATGGGCAGCTCCAGGATTTTTTACCTGCAGTTGCTTGGGGAGTGGTTGTGGTTGGTGCTTTCCGTCGGTCGGGATATGTGTGTGTGTGTGTGTGTGTGGGGGGGGGGGGGGGGGGGGGGGGGGGGGGGGGGGGGTGTTGTACAGTGTGACCAGATTCAAACTCGCGAAATGTGGGACAACATGAAATTCCAATTCAATGAACTTAAGCAGCAAAACTTAGTAGCAAAAAAAACCTTCTAATCTGCCTTTCAGCTCTAACATCACTGTTAAATATACATACAATTATTACTGTTATCATCATATGTTTCATGTCTGTTTGAATTCAGCTTGAACAGCAAAAGCTTCCAGACTATTTCAGTTCCTCTAGGTTCCCACAGGCTCAGGCTCTTTGGACCTTCTACAGTGGCTCTGAATAACTTTAGCTAAAAGGATTTAAACCATCAACTCCTTTTTAAAAATGTAAATAAAATACAATAAAAAATACAGGTTTAAGCAGCTTTTCAGATTTTTCATTGAATAATTGATCTGATTTTCCACAACAAAGTACCAGTAATATTTTAGATAATTTATGTTTATTTTAAATTAATTTTCCACTAATATCAACATCCCATTTAAAATAACCATACTCTTTTGCTAATTTTCTTCTTCATAATTTAGAAACAAAATGATATTTATTCTAAAATGTCAACAAATCTCTAATAGTAAATTTTTAGGGAAGAGAAAAAACATCACTGACTTTAATCTCTGAGAAAAGTCAGAGCTAATCTTAGAATTCTGACTTTTTCCTCAAAATTTTGAGAATAAGGCTACGTTCACACTGCAGGTCTTGATGCTCAATTCCGATTTTTTGAGTAAATCCGATTTTTTTTTGTGGCTGTTCACATCATAACTGAAATGCGACATCAAACACTCTCCAGTGTGAACGCTTCACAGCCCCAAAGCGACCCGCATGCGCAGAAGACAAGAAGTCCCAGTCAGAACCTTATATATACAGTTTTTGGTCAGAACCAGGAGAGGTGGAGTTGTGATGTGAAAGCCTCACAGACAGTTCAGACACAGGGTCACACCTGAGTCTCTCGTTTTGGGGTGGAAACTATTTTAAAAACTATTTTACTCCTTATTCCCGCCGTCTTCCCGAGTTAGTATTCCCTGAAAATGTTTTGGTATTAAGTTCATTCACGGAACCCCCACCGCCCCGCTGTCACGGAGACCGAGACCGGAGATGCGCTTCGCTCCAGCAGCACCTCCCGTTCTCGTGCTTTCTTGTATTTTTAATTCCAAAACTTGACAGGATGTCCCACAGACCCCTGAATCCTTCTGTCAGCGCTGCTCTTCAGCGCTCCTCCTCAGAAAAGTCCTGACACAACGCTCACCTCCACTGAGCAGTGACGTAGGAGGTGGATTTAATGCTACATGACCGTTCAGACTGCAGTCGCTTTCAAAAAATGCGCATATGTGTCGCAATCAGTACTACATATTGAAACGACCTGGATCGGATTAGGAAAAATCGGATCTGTGCTGTTCAGACTGTCACAAAAAATCAGATAAGGGTCACAGGCAGGTCAACATGCGGATTTGATGCGCTTTTGCCTGCAGTGTGAACATAGCCTAAGTCATCAAATTAAATCCTCTCAGCATCTCTGTGATGTTAGCTTGAGACAACACAACCCCAGCACCTCATCTGTGGGTTTCAGCATGAACCTGAACAATTACTGGGACACCTGCTTTTGACCAACATGTTTATGACTCTCAGACTTTCTGCACCGTTTCATATCGGACTCGTCCGCCTGACACGGAGAAATGATCCTGAGAAACATCACAAAGACTCTGTCAGAGTGTCTCTGAACAGCCACAAGTCTTTATTCTAACAGCATGTTCTGCACCACGCTCGCTCATCTCACCTGCCGTGCTCACTGACGTTTCTTTTTGTTCAGGTGGTTCGGGAGCGCGCTCCATGCGCTCCGGACCTGCATTAAAGCCCCGCCTCCTGTTTTGACAGCCACAGTTTATGCAAGATTTAAACTCGAAACGGGAGACTGTTAATAATGCGGGACAGAGTCTCAATCTGTTCACTCAGCAGCAGCACCTGTCGGAGATCCACTGGACGCTCGCGTTAGCCTAAGGTGCGTTTAAAGATGACTCGGAAAAATATGTTTCCGCACATTAATGGATTAAACGGCTGAAAAAAAGTGCGGGGGACAAAGTGCACTGTCACGGGAATTGCGGGGGACATGTCCCACACGTACCCATGCATCAATTACGCCCATGGTCAGACCCAGGGCTTAATTTGAGCCGGATCTTGCCGGAACAGGATCCGGGAACTGTCTTATTTTGAAGGGACGCGTTCCGGTAATTGTCTGCTAGGATCCGCTGCTACCTCGTGATTACAATGGGTAAACGAGGACGCTGTGTTGGGCAGGGACTTACGGGTGAGTGGTTCATTTGTCCAATCTCATACCTAAACTTTTCGGCAAAATCGCCGATTTTAAGCCAAATAAGCCGTTCTGGTTTCAGCAGTCAACAAGGGAAAGAGGGATTCATCTTGTTCACAAGCGATCTTTGTTTTAGCGTGTTGTCATTTGACCAATCACAGTTGAGGAAACAGACGCTTTGGCAGCGTCGCACCCGCACGGCGCTCACGAGCAAGGCCGGACTATCCAATGGGCATTATGGGCACTGGCCCAGGGGCCCACGCCCACTAGGGGCCCATGTGAGCAGCCCAAGGAAGGGGAATAAGAGAGGTCCAACAGAAAAACACCAGGGAGACATTTATTAACTAACTCAGCTACCGGGCACGACACACACACCATTAAGATAATCAATTAAAAGACTTTATTTTACAGGTGGAGTTACTCCACCCTTTTTTCCACGTCTGTGCGCCTCTCTTGCACTCGCTCCAGCGTCTCCTCAGGTACGGAGAGCACCGACTGTTCATGCGCTCCAGATGCTTCTGGCTGACCTGCACAGCCCCAGTAACGTTCTTAAAGTCACAAAGGAAAATCATTAACACGCCTGACGCGCTCTGCCTCAGCAGAGCTCACAATATTTTACTCAAATGTCAGAAACACACATTACAACGCATTTTAACCAGGAATCAATTAGTGGGTTTTCTTCGGGGTTCTGATTACGGGGGAGCCTGAAAAAAGGTCCAGTTTTGATATAACATTATTTCTATGGACTCTAGCGCACCAGGACTTCTTTAGAGCAGAGAGGACAGAGACTGCTGATTGTAGCGTTCCAGGCTGCTTTCTGCGCGCACCGCAAGCACAAAGTCTCGCCCCCAAAATAAAACAACACGAGATCGTTCATGTCCTCTCATAAATATTCTGGTACTTTCTCTTTTATTCATGCTTGACGCGCTCTGCCTCAGCAGAGTTCATCTGTGCCCGGGTGACACCACCTCACTGCTGCGGGCGCGCAAGTGCGCATTTCACTCTTTTTGCGGAGCAGATCCCTGAACTGCTGTGCTGCGCTTATTTCACCTCTCTGCCTTGGCTGCAGCACTCACTTTCAGATGCTTAGGTCATAGCGCATGAAGTGGAAAAACTCAAAAAGCCTGGAAGCGTTTTTTCTGGAGGATTTAGAGAAGATGCAGAAAGAAAAGAGAAAGACAGGAAAACAGTCAAATTAAAACCAAGAAACCAAAACAAAGTGCTTTAAAATGAAAAGACATAAAACAACAATCTATAAGCATTATTTACATATTTGAAACAATTCAGATCACCTTCAAAGCTCAGTCCCACCCAGGGCCGGTTCAAGGCATTTGGGGGCTCAAGGCAAAATGGACTTGTGGGCCCCCTCCAAATCGTTGAGTTTGTGCGCTCCCAAAAACCCAAATTGTGAACTTTTGTGATTTATCTCTTTTGAAATAAATATTACTTTTATAGCATTACCCCCAAACCTCCACACCATAAGTAATATAAGGTAACATTAAAGATGAATACAGAAGGAACAGAGCCTTATTAAGCACGTAACATGTTTTACCAAATACTGCAATCGTCTTTTCCAGTTTTTATCTAATTTTATTTTGGGTTTCCAGCAGATTTTATGGTCCTGTATCAGTCCAAGAAACTTGATTTCTACAATAAACATAGTAATATCAAATTATTATTATTATTATTAGTAGTAGTAGTAGTAGTAGTAGTATTCATATTATTGTAAATGTATTTATTTATTATGTAGAAGGAAAGCGTTTTCACATGACATTTACTTCCCATTTAGTATCTAAGGCTTTAAAGATATTGGCCAGACTCAGCATGAAAATTGTAAAATATCAGTGTAACTACACTTTAGCATCTATAAAAAAATAAACCAGGTTCAGTTTTTCATTTTGTTCAGCAGTTTTGTCATAAATCATTATAGAAAATCAAAATTCTCTCCTCTAAACACTGAAAAGCGCTGGTTCTGCACACGTCACTCAAATACGTGTTAGGAGGCACTGCTCCTGCTGCTCACTAGGAGATTAGTTGTGTTTTGCTCAACTTTTTGCTCTCAATGCTTACGGGCAGTGTTGGGTGTAACTCATTACTTTGTAATGCATTACAGTAATTACATTACATTTATTGTAATGGGCAGCAGTAGCTCAGGAGGTAGAGCGGGTTGTCCAGTAATCGGAAGGTTGCAGGTTCGATCCCGGCTCCGGCCAGAGAATGCTGCTGTGTGTCCTTGGGCAAGACACTTAACCCGCCTTGCCTGCTGGTGGTGGTCGGAGGGACTGGTGGCGCCAGTGCTCGGCAGCCTCGCCTCTGTCAGTGCGCCCCAGGGCAGCTGTAGCTACATCGTAGCTCATCCCCACCAGCGTATGAATGTGTGTGTGAATGGGTGGATGACTGATTGTGTTGTGAAGCGCGTTGGGGGGTTGTAGAACACTAAGAAGGCACTATACAAATACAGGCCGTTTACCATTTACCATTTTATTGGTAACGCAGTAATGTAATGCATTACTCATGAAATTTCTGTAATATATTACTTGTTACAAAGAGAAACCAACATTAGTTTCTTGCATTACAATCAACTAGGCTTATCTCTCACTCTCTCCAAGGAGAACTCGGAGGACGCTTTTTTTATACGTGATGATGTTGCAAGGTTACGTGGACAATCACAAATGGAGAAACAGGAAAAGAGCAACATGGCAGAGGCGATGGAGGGCAAGGCGACTTTTTACGGATGGAAGTATGCACATTACTTTTCCTTTGTTGCAAGAAAGGACAAAAACTTAACAGTTTGTGTAAACATTCTAAACAAAAAAATATTTTGATGCTGTGTACCTTGAGGTTATGATAGCATTTTACAAGTTTGCATTTTTCAAGGTGCTTATGTTTCACTGTTGTTAGTGCTTGTTTTACATTTCTTTTATTAAAGAAGGGTGTCAAAAAGAGATCTTCAGTGCTATTATTGAATGAAAACAATATTGCAGGTTACTTTCTGGGTGCAAAAGTAATCAGAAAGTAGTGTAATTAAGTTACTTCATGAAGTAAGTAACTAAGTAGTGTAATATATTACTTTTTGGAAAAGTAACTTGTAAAATGTTACTATTTTTGAGTAACTTCCCCAGCACTGCTTACGGGTAATCACGTTTACAGCTGCAGCAAAAAGTCTGAGCCATATGTCAGAGTCCTACATGCATTTCTAACTAATGTAGCAACATTAAAGTCATTTACTGTTTGTGAGGAGAATCGTAGCGAGCTGTAAGCACAACGCTAGCTTCAGTCAGACCTGCAGTGACCATTACAACACAGCTGATGCACAGACTGCAGGGGCTGGTCAGGGCTGCTCACTCAGAGGTCTGATCCAAAAATATAATCAACATATTCCAACTGTAAATCCATCTAGAACCGCTACCGCTACTTCTGGACTCCAAGTCCTATTAGCATGATGGCAGCCACATGGCTAAACGTGTTAGCTCCGGTAAGGAAAAAATAAGTCATTTGCGAACGCTACGACACACACAGAGGTTGGATCTAAAAAGACAGATCCTTCTGAGACCGGCAGAACCTTCGTGCCATCCTGGATTACTGCCAAAACAACAACGAGGGGTGGGGGGTGGGGGGATGTTATGGAGTAAAAAGAAGGAGGGGGCCTTTGGGCACTTTGTGCCCAGGGGCCCTTGCAATCATAATCCGGCCCTGCTCACGAGCAGCGGCTTTGAGCTTAAAGTTTGTCAAATCAAACAAAATCACCACTAAATAACACGGTTTTCTGTCGAGGACTGTAGCAGATTTACCTCCTTTCAGCCTTTAGAGATTTTCCCCCGAGGCTCGTCGTGTTTTTTTTCAAGTCAAGTTCGGAGTTGAACATAACCACCGCCAGAATTTAACTCCGTTAAAACCAGTAGCTGTATAAATGAAAGGTTAAAACCTAATATTAACAACATAAATACTTTTTTCTGGTGAGAAATGGCCACCAGCATGCTGCAGCCTCACTCATGTTAAAGTCATCCTAATATATTGATCTGGGCAGCAGAAGATTTAAGGAAGCTGGAGTACAAACACGTGATGAGATCATTTCATAATGTTGTAACATTTCTGCAGCACTAAAGTATCTGCAGCACTAAAGTATTTATTAGTTTATTAAAGTATTCAAGCAAACAGCTGAGATAAAGCTGCATCTCCCTGCAGCTCCAGCTCTTCCTAAACGTTTAATCAGAACCAACTCATCAGAGCAGCATGAACACAGCAATAACCTCCTAAGAACTCTGGAACATGTTCAGATGTTTTCCTGTTTGGTGTTCTGTGAGTTAGTCTCACAGTAATTCTTAATTATATGATGATCCCTAATCATTTCCTGATCATTTTTGTCAGGCATATTTTCTTTTTGTTCTGAGCAGAGGGACTGTCTAAACCTCATGGTAGAAAATGGTTTGAATTTTGCAAAAAAATCACTTTGATGATTTTTTGTAAATATTCCAACAAATTATTGTAGCAATAAAAGGTATGTAAATGTTAGAGGTCCCTACAAACCCACTGATGCAACTCTGCAGGATGCGAGGACCAGCTCCGGTGGCCTAGTGGTAGAGTGTCCGCCCCGGGACTGGGAGATCAGGGTTCGATTCCCGGTCGGGTCATACCATAGACTTTGAAAAAAATGGGACCCAATGCCTCCTCGCTTGACACTCAGCACTAAGGGGTTGGATTGGGGGGTTAAACCACCAAATAGTTCCCGAGCGCGGCCACAGCTGCAGCTCACCGCTCCCCACCATGGGGATGGGTCAAATGCGAAGTAATTTCACCAGTGTGTGATGAATACTTGGTACATTAATTTTAACCTTGTGACCTTGTGAGAAATTTTTGTAAACTTTGAGAATGTGGGCACAATTATAAGTTATTTGTCAAAAACTCCATTAATCATGAGCCCCCAAACCCCCACCCCCACCCCCCGCACACGCGATCCGGCATCAGTTTTGTCCTCAGTAGACTCTGGTCTGACATCACTACTTTCGTTCCGGTAACGTTTGATTTACAAATTGAGCACTGGTCACACCTGTCCATCATCAATCAGTACTCATCACACCTGTTGCTTGCCTCCACTCACCACCTCAGTGTATTTAAACCCAATAATGTTCATAGCTCCTTGTCAGTTCCTTGTGTTACCGTCAATACTTGTGTTTGTTACATCCCTGTGTTTGCACCTGATGTTTTTGTTCCTGCTCCAGACCACTGCTTAAATAAACATTTTTACTTTTGAACCATACCTGGCTGCCTCCTGGATTACCTGCATTTTGGGTCCTAGAACAACCACCACATGACAGTTGATCTATTTGATCTAAAACCATACTGACTCTCACCCACTAACTTACTCTTATCCATGAATGCATCTAATTTTTTCTCCAAGATACATTGATTGCAGCACTCTACCGCTTCCATTCCAATGGCTTCCTGCTTGCTTCACATCATGTTTTTATAGAATTGGCTAGCTTATGTCCTACATTAACAAAATAGGAATTAAATTCATTTGCTACTTCATTTTTGTTTTCAATTACCTTATTATCGTCATCAGTGTTGGGAGTAACGAGTTACAAAAGTAACTAGATAAATTGCATTTCTTGCAGAAATGCGTTTGAATGCTTTATTACTGAATACAATAGCTGAAACTGCTGAATTGAAGCTAAAACTAAGCTTAATTGTCAAAATGTGCCGAATGTATTTGAAGTTTTAGGAGCAAAAATTGCTAAAAAGTTTTAAAAAGCCCAAAAAGTAAGTAGAGAATAGAGAAAAAAATCCTAAACAGCAGAAAACTGAAATCTCTAAACATAGTTAAAAAACTGAGCAGCTAAAATGTTTAAACAGCTCATATTTGAGTATAAGTAGTTACATTTTCACAATTAGTTGAATTGTGAAGTTAGCAGGATATGCTGAATTTTGAAACTGATAGCTGAGTAGCTGAACTGAAATAAGCAGTTTTCTGCTGCGAAAATTTAACGTAATTGTAAAAATGAGCTGAAAAGATTGAAAGATTTAGGAGCAAAAAATCACTAACAAGTGTATTAAAGCCAAATAAGTAAGTGGAGAAAAGAGAAAATAAATCTAAACATCAGAAAACTGAAATCTCAGTACACAGTTTAAAAAACTGGACAGCTGAAATGTTTAAACAGCTGGTATTTGAGTAGGAATAGTTTAATAGTTACATTTTCACAATTAGCTGAACTGTGAATTTAGCAGCTGAAAATGATGAACATGCATTAGAACTGAAGTGAAGTTGAAAATGAGTTCAATTGTCAAAGTTAGCAGAATGAGATAAAAAA
>SSNS01000670.1:0-14905 GCA_006937985.1 Aphyosemion australe
GAAAAGTCGTCTAAAAAATCTTGAAATCATTAAAATAAAAATATAAGTCATCTAAAAAAATCTAGAAATAATCACAATAAAACGAGAAATCATCAAAATAAAAATAGAAAAGTCGTCTAAAAAAATCTAGAAATAATCACAATAAAACGAGAAATCAACAAAATAAAAACTGAAAAGTCTTCTAAAAAACTTTAGAAATCATTAAAATAAAAATAGAAAATTCTCTATAAAATCTAGAAATAATCACAATAAAATGAGAAATCAACAAAATAAAAATAGAAAAGTCATCTAAAAAATTTAGAAATCATTAAAATAAAAATATAAGGCAACTAAAAAATGTGGAAAAAATCAAAATAAAAATTGAAATCAAAAAACTAAAAATAGAAAAGTCTTCTAAAAAACTTTAGAAATCATTAAAATAAAATTTGAAAAGTCATTTATAAAATCTAGAAATAATCACAAAAAATCTCGAAATCATTAAAATAAAAATATTAAAGTCATCTAAAAAAACTTGAAATTATTAAAATAAAAAAAGTAAAGTCATCTAAAAAATCTAGAAATCATTAAAATAAAAATAGAAAAGTCATCTAATAAATCTAGAAATCTTTAAAATAAAAATATAGGTCATCTAAAAAATTTTTGAAATAATCACAAAAAAAAGAGAAATCAACAAAATAAAAATAGAAAAGTCGTCTAAAAAATCTCGAAATCATTAAAATAAAAATATAAGTCATCTAAAAAATCTAGAAATAATCAAAATAAAACTAGAAATCAACAAAATAAAAATAGAAAAGTCGTCTAAAAAATCTCGAAATCATTAAAATAAAAATTTAAAATTCATCTAAAAAATCTAGAAATCATTAAAATAAAAATGTTACAGTTACTTGTTTTTCTTTTTTCAATTTAAACCTAGAGGCTATGAATGTCCGTACATCAAAATTCAGGAAAATCCCGCTGACTACCAAGGGGGCTAACTAACTCAACCCTAGTCTTCATGTGGGTCAAAGGTGGGCAGATTAAGCACATGTGCTAACTCACATATAAACCAGCAAAGAAGAGGGGACGCGCCCCTGCTCTCCCTGGGGTGCTCCCGAGATGACAGAAACTGCCAACACTAACCTCGTTGCCACAGCACTATAAAAACAACAAACTGGACACACCCTAAAGAGGGTGTGCCCCTGTTCCTACAAGGGAAATTCCTGAAAACAGCCAACCATGGCACACAGGGACTTCATTAGCCTCCCCTAACATCCCCTGGACAAACCATCTGCCAATATGTTTTCAGACCCTCTCTTGTGTCGGATCTCCAGTGAAAACTCCTGTAGAATCAACACCCATCTCATCAAACGTTGATTGTTGTTGTACATCCTGTTAAGAAAGATCAAAGGGTTATGGTCCGTGAACACAATAGTGGGAACGAAACTTGATCCCACATACACATGGAAGTGTTGTAACGCGAGTAGGAGTGCCAGTGTCTCCTTTTCGATAGTCGAATATTTCGACTGGTATTTGTTAAACTTACGAGAGAAGTAGCACACAGGATGGTCTATTCCATCACCATCCTCTTGTATCAGTACTGCCCCAGCGCCATCAGCACTGGCATCTACTTCAAGTTTGAAGGGCTTGGTCAAATCTGGAGCAGCAAGCACAGGCGCATAACACATCAATGCCTTAGCTGCCTCAAATGCTGCTTGGCACTTAGGGGTCCAAAAGAATTTCCTTTTAGGACTGATCAACTCTGTGAGCGGGTGAACAACTGTTGAAAAGTTCTTACAAAACCCCCGATAGTACCCAACCATGCCTAGAAATCGCCGCAGCTCTCTACGGGTGGTTGGGGTGGGGAAATTCACCATGGCCCTTACTTTGTCCTGAAGGACTTTAACCTGTCCTTGCCCTACCTCCTTACCCAGGTATTTTACCGTGGCCTTTACGAACTCACATTTTGAAAGGTTCAATGTCAGATGAGCCTCCCGTAATCTGTCAAACAACAAGTGCAGGGTCTTTAGATGGTCTGGCCAGGTAGAAGTGTATATTATTATGTCATCTAAATAGGCACTGCAATGATCAAGGTCTGCTATGACATGGTTTATGAGTCGTTGGAAGGTGGCGGGCGCATTCCTCATGCCAAAAGGGAGGACAGTATACTGTAAAAAGGCATCAGGTGTGACAAAAGCTGAGAGATCAGAGGCACGGTCCGTTAGAGGAACCTGCCAGTACCCTTTTAACAGATCTAATCTTGTTACGTACTTAGCGGACCCCACGCTGTCTACACAGTCATCTACTCGGGGAAGTGGATACGAGTCGGGGATAGTCACAGAGTTTAACTTTCGATAGTCAGTAATAAAGCGGGGAGTTCCATCTGGTTTAGTTTCTACCAAACACGGGGAACTCCAGGGACTTCTGCTGGGCTTAGCAAAGCCATTCTCAAGCAGATACTTTGTCTCGTCTTTCATCATTTGTCTTTTCTGGGGATTAGTGCGGTATGGATGCTGTTTTATAGGCTGAGCACAAGTAACTTCAACGTCATGAACAGTAAGCGTTGTTTGTGTAGGCACATCAGCAAACAAGACTTGATAGTTGTGAACTAACTGAGTCAAATCCCCTTTTACATGAGGAGGTAAGTGATTTAGCTGCTCAGGCAGTTCCTGGAGGGCCTCAGAGTTTTTCATTCTAGGACTGCAGTACTGAGGGAACACACTTTCAAGTTCATCCTTGGATTCTACGACAGAGTTGGAATTATCGATCTCTGTGGTCATACAAACGGCCAAGTGTGAGTGTTCAGGGGCTGAGTGGTACAGCTTCAGCATGTTCACATGACATCTACGAAACTTACGTCTACGAGATGGAGTCTTCACCACATAATCAGTATTACTCAACCTTTTTGTAACCTCAAAAGGTCCCTCAAACTTGGAGGTGAGAGCAGCTCCAGAGACGGGCAACAGCACCAGCACTTGGTCACCAACTTCAAACTGTCTTTTCTTAGCCCTTTTATCGAACCGGAGTTTCATGTTACTCTTGGCAGCAGTTAAATGCTGTTGAGCGACGGCGTTTGCCTCTTGCAAGCGCTTCTGAAAAGCAGATACATACTGGGTTACTTTAACGCCGGGTTGGGACGCAGAAGAGAGAAAGCGTTCTTTTAGGGCCTTCAAAGGCCCTCTCGGAACGTGTCCAAACACGAGCTGTGCGGGACTAAAACCCAAGGAGTCCTGCACAGCCTCCCGAGCAGCAAACAGGACGAACGGAACTCCCTCTTCCCATGTCCTGCCTGTGGATAAACAATACTTGGTTAACATTGACTTTAATGTCTGATGCCATCTCTCTAGAGCACCTTGGCTTTCAGGGTGGTAGGCAGAAGAGGTGTGGTGCTTAACTCCAAGTGTGTGAGCTACTTGTTTAAGCAAACGGGATTGAAAGTTGGTTCCTTGATCGGTCTGAATAACACGTGGTAATCCAAAAACAGAAAAGAAGTTAGTCAAGGCTTTAATTACAGCTTTTGTAGTAATCGAGCGTAATGGCATGGCTTCTGGGAACCTAGTGGCTGCACACATGATGGTTAACAGAAACCTCTTTCCACTGGTGGAAGGAGGTAACGGGCCTACACAATCCACTATGACATGGTCAAAGGGAGTACTTACAACAGGCAGCGGTTGTAAAGGTGCGGGTTGTATCACTTGGTTGGGTTTTCCTGCCATCTGGCATACATGACAACATTTACAAAACACAGACACTTGCTTTTTCATCCCAGGCCAAAAGAAATGTTGGAGGAGGAGTTGGTATGTTTTATTCACCCCCAGGTGTCCAGACCAGTCACTGGAATGGGCCATGGCAATTACTTTTCGGGCAAGCATCTGAGGCACCACTATTTGTCTGGTCACTCCCCATTCAGCACCATCAGAAAGGGGATGTGACCAACACCGAATCAACACATCATTTTCAATCTCAAACCGACTGTTAGTTTTATCCAAATACCCACTCTTAACATGTTCAAAGTACGGTTTCAACTTCTCATCTCCTTGTTGAGCCAAAGAGAGGGTTTCGTGGTTCAGGGGGAACATGTCGTCCATCCAAGGACATGAATCGGGGCTTTCACGCTTCTCTGAAACATAGGGTAGCAGGCTAGAAACCACATCATCATCCTTTAGCATGGGGAGCCTCCCCCGTGAGGGTTGGCATTAGCACAGTATCCCTTAGAGTTATGTCTAAGTCCTTGCGAGCTTGGGAACGGGTCACAACACAAACTGGGTACAGAAAGGAGTCAGACTTTTCCAGGCCACTGTGTTCTATAGGTTTGTCTAACATTTCTAAGCTAGGAACCACTCTTCCCCCAGCAATGTCATTTCCTAACAACATAGCTACTCCCTCAACAGGCAATCCTCCACAGATAGCCACCTCAAAGCATCCAGTAACTAGTGGACTCTTAAGATGAATACGGTGTACAGGGGCAGACACAAACCCCAAGTCAACTCCTTTTAAAAGTACCGTATACCCACAGGATGTGTCTGGGGAAAAGGGTAACACATTGCTGAGAACCAGCGTCTGAGAAGCTCCAGTGTCTCTTAATATCTGGATCTGGGCTTCATCAGAATCACCAGGCAATGATACACTCCCCTTCAATAGAAAAGGCATAAAACAAGAGTTAGGTTTCCTTTTGGTGGTTTGCTTCGTCGTTGAAGACTGTACAAAAGCTACCTCTCGCGGTCTCTCGGATTTATTCGGCAACTTGTTTGTTTGTTGGTTCTTTAACTTAAAACAATCCTTTATAATATGACCCGTTTTATGGCAAAAAAAACACTCTCGTGTCTCCCGAACATCAGGGGGTCGACGGGCTGTTTTTACCTTTTTTTCAGTGGTTTCATACGCATTTTCTTTTACCCCCACTAAACCCTTGTGTGTAAGAGCAAACTCATCTGCTAACAAAGCGGCAGAAGAAAGAGTTGCTACCTTCTGTTCATTTAAATATGTTACTAAATTACCAGACAGACACTTCTTGAACTCTTCTAGAAGTATCAACTCACGTAGCTCATCAAACTTGGTTGTCTTCGTGGCCGCACACCATTTATCCAATAGTAAGCTTTTTTCTCGGGCAAACTCCACATGAGTCTGTCCTACAGTTTTTTTATGTTGCCTAAAGCGTTGCCGATAGGCTTCAGGTACTAACTCATATGCCTGGAAAATAGCCGCTTTTACCTTATCATAGTCTAAGCTATCTGTAACGGATAAGGCTGACATCACTTCTAATGCTCGCCCACTTTATTTGCATTGCATCAACAGCAACCACACATCACGTGGCCACTGAAGGGCCGTCGCGATCCGCTCAAAAGCTACAAAATATCCATCCACTTCAGCTTCTCTAAAAACAGGCATGAGAGAGATGCACTTACTCAGGTCCATAGAGCTCTTGGAAGTGGATTTAGGCGGAGCCTCAGCCTTCATCTGGCCTTGGTCCTTCTTGTTTTGAGCGTCAAGTTCAAGCGCGCGGATGCGCACAGCAGCTTCTGCTTCGATGCGTTTGATCTCAAGTCTTTTGAGTTCCAGGTCCGTTTCCCTCTGGTGTCTTTTTTCATCTGCATCCAACTGAAGCCGAGCCATTTCAAGTTTCAGTCTCAGTTCTTCTGTGGTGGGTCTGGCAACAGGGAGAGTAGCAGGAGGCTTCTCCTCATCCTCACTTGTGTTACCTTCGGTGGATGTTTCCGTATGAACAGGGGACTCCACCCCTTCTACAGTCCCCAGTGCAGGACCTGGAGAAACAGCTGAGGAAAGAGTGTCTGACGTTGAAGGTAGCAGGCCTCCAGTGGTTAAGTAATCTGCTACCTGGTTCATTAGATCTCTCTTTAAGACCTTATCAGGAACGGGCAGGTTGAAGTGGGTGGCTATCTGCAGCAAATCAGCTTTGCGACAACCCCTCAGCGACCCGAGAGATGGGGCCTCCACAAATGCCCGCAAATCAAAACTAGCCATTATACACCACTACGAACAGCCCACCTTAAACATGCAAAAAGGGAAAAACACACACCTAGGTTCTGTCCTTCATAAGAAATTAAGATCCCGGACGAGCCCCCATTTATGTTACGGTTGATGATTGCAAGATGGAAGGACAGCGTAACATAAGGAGGTGTGTGTTTTAAAAGTAAATGGTTTTATTAAAAATAAACAAACAAACCCCCCCTCCTCAAGGGCCCTCAAGTCTAACGGTACCTAAGGGAGGCCTCTGTGAGGTAGAAGGCCAAACACAAAAAGTGGAGCAATGCTCCACCAACAACCAGTTAACCAAAGACATAAAACATTAACAAACTCTCACTCTAAGTTTTAACCCTCTGGGTTAAAACGGCACAATAAAGATTCTTAAACTAAACTTAGATAGGGCACTGGGCAGTTAATGAAAGACTGTAACCATAAAAGGACTAATCAAACTCAAATTAACTAAACCAAGGTTGTCTCCGCCACTGCTTAACTGACTTCAATACTGAATTAGTAATGAACAAAAAAAAAACCCTCCCCTGGGCATTCAAACCAACTTATCTGTTCCTCTGAACAAACAAAGGACTAGTGTTCCTCTGAACACCAACTTATCTGTTCCTCTGAACAAACAACCCTTTAACTACTTCTTAACAAGCTTAAACTGACACAGTTAAGTCCCTGGGAGAGGAGAAACTGCAGCACAGATCTGAGTTCACCAGCTCCCTCCGTGTGACTGGCAGTTCTTCTTTTAAAGGGAATGGTGCTGATTGCTTGATTGCTGGCAGCTGGCTCTGAAGGGGGAGGAGTGGAGCTGCTCTGCAGAGAGTAGAGGTCAGAAGGCCTGCAGATCAGCCAGGCGTCTGTAACAATAAGTCATCTAAAAAAATCTAGAAATAATCAAGATAAAACTAGAAATCAACAATATAAAAATAGAAAAGTCATCTAAAAAATCTAGAAATCATTAAAATAAAAATATTGGTCATCTAAAAAAATTTAGAAATAATCACAAAAAAAAGAGAAATCAACAAAATAAAAATAGAAAAGTCGTCTAAAAAATCTCGAAATCATTAAAATAAAAATTTAAAAGTCATCTAAATAATCTAGAAATCATTAAAATAAAAATATAAGTCATCTAAAAAAATCTAGAAATAATCACAATAAAACGAGAAATCAACAAAATAAAAATAGAAAGGTCGTCTAAAAAATCTCGAAATCATTAAGATAAAAATATAAAAGTCATCTAAAAAATCTAGTAATCATTAAAATAAAAATATAAGTCATCTAAAAAAATCTAGAAATAATCAAAATAAAAATAGAAATCAAACAAATAAAAACTGAAAAGTCTTCTTAAAAACTTTAGAAATCATTAAAATAAAAATAGAAAATTCATCTATAAAATCTAGAAATAATCACAATAAAATGAGAAATCAACAAAATAAAAATAGAAAAGTCATCTAAAAAATTTAGAAATCATTAAAATAAAAATATAAGGCATCTAAAAAAATGTGGAAAAAATCAAAATAAAAATTGAAATCAAAAAAATAAAAATATAAAAGTCTTCTAAAAAGCTTTAGAAATCATTAAAATAAAATTTGAAAATTCATCTATAAAATCTAGAAATAATCACAATAAAATGAGAAATCAACAAAATAAAAATAGAAAAGTCATCTAAAAAATTTAGAAATCATTAAAATAAACATATAAGGCATCTAAGAAAATGTGGAAAAAATCACAATAAAAATTGAAATCAAAAAAATAAAAATAGAAAAGTCTTCTAAAAAACTTTAGAAATCATTAAAATAAAATTTGAAAAGTCATTTATAAAATCTAGAAATAATCACAATAAAACTAAAAATCAAAAAAATAAAAACTAGAAAAGTCTTCTAAAAAACTAGAAATCATTAAAATAAAAAAAGAAAAGTCATCTAAAAAATCTAGAAATCATTAAAATAAAAATACAGGTCATCTAAAAAATTTTAGAAATAATCACAAAAAAAAGAGAAATCAACAAAATAAAAAAGAAAAGTCATCTAAAAAATCTTGAAATCATTAAAATAAAAATTTAAAAGTCATCTAAAAAAACTAGAAATCATTAAAATAAAACTATAAGTCATCTAAAAAAATCTAGAAATAATCAAGATAAAACTAGAAATCAACAAAATAAAAATAGAAAAGTTGTCTAAAAAATCTCGAAATCATTAAAATAAAAATATAAGTCATCTAAAAAAATCTAGAAATAATCACAATAAAACGAGAAATCAATAAAATAAAAATAGAAAAGTCGTCTAAAAAATCTAGAAATCATTAAAATAAAAATATAAAAGTCATCTAAAAAATCTAGTAATCATTAAAATAAAAATATAAGTCATCTAAAAAAATCTAAAAATAATCACAATAAAATGAGAAATCAACAAAATAAAAATAGAAAAGTCATCTAAAAAATTTAGAAATCATTAAAATAAAAATATAACACAACTAAAAAATGTGGAAAAAATCAAAATAAAAATTGAAATCAAAAAAATAAAAATAGAAAAGTCTTCTAAAAAACTTTAGAAATCATTAAAATAAAAATAGAAAAGTCATCTAAAAAATCTAGAAATCATTAAAATAAAAATATAGGTCATCTAAAAAATTTAGAAATCATTAAAATAAAATATAAGTCATCTAAAAAAATCTAGAAATAATCAAAATAAAAATAGAAATCAAAAAAATAAAAACTGAAAAGTCTTCTAAAAAATCTTGAAATCATTAAAATAAAAAATTAAAAGTCATCTAAAAAAAACTAGAAATCATTAAAATAAAACTATAAGTCATCTAAAAAAATCTAGAAATAATCAAGATAAAACTAGAAATCAACAAAATAAAAATAGAAAAGTTGTCTAAAAAATCTAGTAATCATTAAAATAAAAATATAAGTCATCTAAAAAAATCTAAAAATAATCACAATAAAACGAGAAATCAACAAAATAAAAATAGAAAGGTCATCTAAAAAATCTCGAAATCATTAAAATAAAAATATAAAAGTCATCTAAAAAATCTAGAAATCATTAAAATAAAAATATAGGTCATCTAAAAAAATTTAGAAATAATCACAAAAAAAAGAGAATTCAACAAAATAAAAATAGAAAAGTCATCTAAAAAATCTCGAAATCATTAAAATAAAAATATAAGTCATCTAAAAAAATCTAGAAATAATCACAATAAAACGAGAAATCAACAAAATAAAAATAGAAAAGTCGTCTAAAAAGTTTGGTACAAATCTGATGTGGGATTTCAAAATAAAAGCTCTTTGAAAACTGGTATAAAAGATTCATTTCTCCATTTTCAGAAATTGTTTAAAAATAATTCCCCTGTTATTCCACGATCTGGTGTAGACAAATGACTACTAGACCACCTCTAGTTCATCTAGAAAAAGTTTGATCCAAATTTGATGTGGGATTTCAAAATAAAACCTCTTTGAAAACTGGTATAAAAGATTCATTTGTCTATATTAAGAAATTGTTTAAAAATAATTCCCCTGTTATTCCACGATCTGGTGTGGACAGATGACTACTAGACCACCTCTAGTTCATAGAAAAAAAGTTTTGTCCAATTTTGATGTGGGATTTCAAAAATAAAACATCTTTGAAAACTGGTTAATGATTCATTCTTTAATATTTAAAAATTGTTTAAAAATAATTCCCCTGTTATTCCACGATCTGGTGTGGACCCCTGACTACTAGACCACCTCTAGTTCATAGAAAAAAAGTTTGGTCCAGATCTGATGTGGGATTTAAAAAAAAAAACCTCTTTGAAAACTGGTATAAAAGATTAATTTCTCCATTTTCAGAAATTGTTTAAAAATAATTCCCCTGTTATTCCACGATTTGGTGTGGACAGATGACTACTAGAACACCTCTAGTTCATCTAAAAAAAGTTTGATCCAGATCTGATGTGGGGTTTCATAATAAAAGCTCTTTGAAAACTGGTATAAAAGATTCATTTCTCCATTTTCAGAAATTTTTTAAAAATAGTTCCCCTGTTATTCCACAATCTGGTTTGGACCCCTGACTACTAGACAACCTCTAGTACATGTAAAAAAGTTTGATCCAGATCTGATGTGGGATTTCAAAATACAACCTCTTTGAAAACTGGTATAAAAGATTCATTTCTCCATTTTCAGAAAATGTTTAAAAATAATTCTCCTGTTATTCCACGATTTGGTGTGGACAGATGACTACTAGAACACCTCTAGTTCATCTAAAAAAAGTTTGATCCAGATATGATGTGGGATTTCAAAATAAAAGCTCTTTGAAATCTGGTATAAAAGATTCATTTCTCCATTTTCAGAAATTGTTTAAAAATAATTCCCCTGTTATTCCACGATCTGGTGTGGACAGATGACTACTAGACCACCTCTAGTTCATAGAAAAAAAGTTTTGTCCAATTCTGATGTGGGATTTCAAAATAAAACATCTTTGAAAACTGGTTAATGATTCATTCTTTTATATTTAAAAATTGTTTAAAAATAATTCCCCTGTTATTCCACGATCTGGTGTGGACCCCTGACTACTAGACCACCTCTAGTTCATAGAAAAAAAGTTTGGTCCAGATCTGATGTGGGATTTTTAAAAAAAACCACTTTGAAAACTGGTATAAAAGATTCATTTCTCCATTTTCAGAAATTGTTTAAAAATAATTCCCCTGTTATTCCATGATCTGGTGTGGACAAATGACTACTAGAACACCTCTAGTTCATGTAAAAAAGTTTGGTCCAAATCTGATGTGGGATTTCAAATTAAAAGCTCTTTGAAAAGTGGTATAAATGATTAATTTTTCCATTTTCAGAAATTGTTTAAAAATAGTTCCCCTGTTATTCCACAATCTGGTGTGGACCCCTGACTACTAGACCACCTCTAGTACATGTAAAAAAGTTTGATCCAGATCTGATGTGGGATTTTAAAAAAAAACCACTTTGAAAACTGGTATAAAAGATTCATTTCTCCATTTTCAGAAATTGTTTAAAAATAATTCCCCTGTTATTCCATGATCTGGTGTCGACAAATGACTACTAGACCACCTCTAGTTCATAGAAAATAGTTTGGTCCAAATCTGATGTGGGATTTCAAAATAAAACCTCTTTGAAAACTGTTATAAAAGATTAATTTGTCTATATTAAGAAATTGTTTAAAAATAATTCCCCTGTTATTCCACAATCTGGTGTGGACAGATGACTACTAGAACACCTCTAGTTCATGTAAAAAAAGTTTGGTCCAAATCTGATTTGGGATTTCAAAATAAAAGCTCTTTGAAAACTGGTATAAAAGATTCATTTCTCCAATTTCAGAAATTGTTTAAAAATAATTTCCCTGTTATTCCACGATCTGGTGTGGACAGATGACTACTAGACCACCTCTAGTTCATAGAAAAAAGTTTTGTCCAATTCTGATGTGGGATTTCAAAATAAAACATCTTTGAAAACTGGTTAATGATTCATTCTTTTATATTTAAAAATTGTTTAAAAATAATTCCCCTGTTATTCCACGATCTGGTGTGGACCCCTGACTATTAGACCACCTCTAGTTCATCTAAAAAAAAGTTTGATCCAGATCTGATGTGGGATTTCAAAAAAAAAGCTCTTTGATAACTGGTATAAAAGATTCATTTCTCCATTTTCAGAAATTGTTTAAAAATAGTTCCCCTGTTATTCCACAATCTGGTGTGGACAAATGACTACTAGAACACCTCTAGTTCATCTAAAAAAGTTTGATCCAGATCTGATGTGGGATTTCAAAATAAAAGCTCTTTGAAAACTGGTATTAAAGATTAATTTTTCCATTTTCAGAAATTGTTTAAATATAATTCCCCTGTTATTCCACGATCTGGTGTGGACAGATGACTACTAGACCTCATCTAGTTCATGTAAAAAAAGTTTGGTTCAAATCTGATGTGGGATTTCAAAATAAAAGCTCTTTGAAAACTGGTATAAAAGATTCATTTCTCCATTTTCAGAAATTGTTTAAATATAATTCCCCTGTTATTCCATGATCTGGTGTGGACAGATGACTACTAGACCACCTCTAGTTCATAGAAAAAAAGTTTGGTCCAAATCTGATGTGGGATTTTAAAATAAAAGCTCATTGAAAACTGGTATAAAAGATTCATTTCTCCATTTTCAGAAATTGTTTAAAAACAATTCCCCTGTTATTCCACGATCTGGTGTGGACCCCTGACTACTAGACCATCTCTAGTTCATAGAAAAGAAGTTTGATCCAGATCTCATGTGGGATTACATCACAGAAATGGGTATGACTATCATTGAAACAAATTTCTTAACAATCATAC
Source organism: Aphyosemion australe (assembly GCA_006937985.1). NCBI lineage: Eukaryota > Metazoa > Chordata > Actinopteri > Cyprinodontiformes > Nothobranchiidae > Aphyosemion > Aphyosemion australe. The sequence continues at coordinate 12,283 of SSNS01000670.1, forward strand.
ATAATTCCTTAAAGTGACAATAAAAGGAACACATTTTCATTTATTCACAAAGTACTGTTGCCAGGAATTTGGTTGTGCTTTTTGACAGTGGTTTTATTTATTTTTTATTTATTTAACCTTTATTTAACCAGGAAATGTCCCATTGAGATTCAAAACCTCTTTTCCAAGGGAATTCGACAAGCAAGTTAGTGCAGTGGTCCAGTCAAGTTTTTACCATTTGAGGATTATAAGCAGGGTCAAGTCATACTTGCCGTATGAGGGCCTTGAAACAGTGATTCATGCTTTAATAACCTCCAGACTGGATTACTGTAACTCTCTCTACGCTGTGTTAGATTCCTCTCTTGTGCGGTGCCTGCAACTTGTGCAGAATGCTGAAGCCCGTCTGCTCACAGGTTGCAAGCGACGTGACCACATCACCCCTATCCTGTCCTCCTTGCACTGACTGCCTGTATGTTTTAGAATTGATTTTAAGATTTTAATCTTTGTTTTTAAATGTCTTAATGGTCAGGCACCCTCATACGTATCAGAGCTCCTACATAGGCATGTTTCCAGGAGAGGGCTGAGGTCTGAAACCAAGTTGTTTTTAGAAGTTCCCAGGACGTGCATGGTGAACCGTGGAGAACGAGCATTTTCAGCTGTTGCTCCTAAGCTGTGGAACAATCTCCCTCTAACTGTTAGGATGGCTGCAACCATGGATGATTTTAAGTCTCTTTTAAAGACTCATCTTTTTAGTTTGGCTTTTAATACTGAATGAGCAGAAACCTTCAGGCTGTTTTTATCATTGACGTTTGTTTTAATTGAAATTTTCTCTTGGCGTTGTGTCCTTTTTGTGGTTTTGTTTTACCATGTACAGCACTTTGGTCACTTCGTGTGTGTCAACTGCTTTATAAATAAAGCTTGATTGATTGATTGATTGATTGATTGATTGATTGATTGATTGATTGATTGATAGTAAATATTTCTAATTTTATTTTCATTAATAGGAGTATGAGGATTGATTGATTGATTGATTGATTGATTGATTGATTGATTGATTGATTGATTGATTGATTGTGGAAGAAAAAAGACACAGAGATTGTGCTATCACTGATCCCCACACAAGATAGAGGAAACAGTATCATAATCTGCCACTCTGAACTCAGAACACTTAGACCACACCAGTGGCTTACTGGCGAGGTAAGAGATTTTTTTTATTTTTCCTTTTTTTAAATTAATAAGTACATAATTCATATTTTTAAAGTTTGCATAATTAAATTTTTCTTAGTTATTAATTTTTTTATTATATATTAGCATTCAGATATTGGGTGTGTTTATAAAAAAAATTTTGGCAATAAATTTTTTCAATTTAGAAACAAATAGCTATTATTTTAACCACCATTTTCAGTACTTAATGAAACGCACACAAGGCTGGGGCATGCTTTCCTGAATTCAGATACATTTTAAATGCATTTGATGTGGTGGAATTGACAAATACCGTTGTAAATCATTTGTTTTTTAAATGTGTATTTAATAAATATTGTTTTTTAATCACAGGTTATTGAGGGCCTTTTCCACCTTTTTGCAAACGAGTTGGACTCATCAAAATGCCTTAATGTTCTAAACTATTACACGACAGGAGTGATACTGTTTGGTGATAGATCACAAGTCTCTCGCCATACTTTGCCCAAGGTATTTAAATTTACACAAAAACGTGTGTGTATGTGCGTGTGTGTGTAATTTGTAAATCGTCTTTCATTTGCAGGTGAACTTTGAGAACTACAACGGCATAGTATATTTTGTCAACATTGGCAGAAGTCACTGGAAATTTCTGGTAATTGAGTATTCAAAAATTGTAATGAATTATTTCTATTAGTAACTCTGATTGACCAGTAATTTTTGGTTTTTACTGTTAATTTTTATAGTGCATAAATGCATTGAACCCATCGACATAAATCTATGGACAGCCCGCCCATTTGGAAATACATATTCAGAATGATTCAAAATGGGAGGTTCCCACCGCCTCCATTTTGGCCGTGACACACGCTTCTTCACGCCCAGACAATCCATAAATGGGGAAAGAGGTGGAGCAGAGGGTGGGGCAGTGAGGGTTGGAGATAATAAAACCAATGTAGGAAGCTAAACTGAGCTAACACACGAAGCTAAGATGGAGAACCGAGACAGCGAACCATGCAGCTGTCTGGCTTCCGTGCGAGGCAGCAGCGTTGGTCATCTGTCGAGCTGTAATACGGACTGTACAAATACAAGCAGAGCCTCAGACCGCTGCGATCGGAGCTGTGCGCGCTGGCTGCTTACACGATGTCCCGCTCCGCTCCACTCCGGGGGAGTTAAGCGGGACCTTAGCTGCATGCTAACTGGAAGCTAGTGGAGTTTTTCGGGCACTTTTAGCGATAGAAACGCAGTTGAGCGACTCCAAAGTGTAACGAGATCAGCTCAAACAGCTGGATTGTTTCTGTAGTCTCCGTCAGAGAGTTCCACAGGCCACAACCACAGCGTCAGACGGTAGTCAAGCAGCCGCGCGTCCCAGCTCCCTCGGGAGAAGGGAGTGTGCGGCTGCTTGTGTGTAGAGAAGCCGGGCGCCCGCCTCGCTGGACTGCATGCCTCTGCAAGGATTAAGAGGCACATT
>SSNS01000670.1:22309-69415 GCA_006937985.1 Aphyosemion australe
AAAACAGTACCTGATTTAATGGATCAGTAGAAACTGATGCTGGTCCCAGTTCACACAGAAAAGAAATATCCAAACCATATCCCAAGTTGGTGAAGCATTCATCCATCTGCAGGATGGGGGACGGCATTGGCTTTCCAGGTCATATCCTCCTGGAGCATCGATTTGATATGCTCTATAAGGCAAAAAAAAAATCTACATAAATATTATTACCTTCAGTTACTATAAGTTCACCAAACATGCATGGTGTTTGAATGTGTGAAATGAAACCTCTTAAATCTTCCAGTCTTTTTTTCTGCATCTGAATCCATGTCAGTTGTGCCACATGGTCTTCATGCTCCTCCCTGTCTACAATGCAAATGTGCTGTTAGATACAGGTAAATGTTTAAAATATGAGCAAACCAAACTAAGAAAACAGTATCTGATTTAATGGATCAGTGTAAACTGACATTGATCCCAGTTCACTCAGAAAAGAAAAAAACAAACCATATCCCAAGATGGTGACGCATTCATCCATCTGCTGGTCCAAGCTTAAACTCCAATGAGTAGGGGTGGGGAAGCGGATTCGAGGTAAGTAGGAGAGGTGCCGGTCCACACTCCTGATCGGTAGATGGCAGTACTGCACCTCATGTTGTTTGCAGGCCCCTAAAAGAAGAACTCAAATGAGTGGTTTCTAGAAAAAAACTATAAAAGAAAGGCTAAATTTATAATCCAAAGCCCTCTTCTAGTAGTTCATTAGCACTTAACAAGTCCATATTTCTAGACCGGAATGAAGAACAGCTTCCATAGTTCACTGACTTAGCTAAACAGCAAAATTAGCAAATGCTAACTTTTCAGCGCCAAACCATTTTAAGAGCAAAAAACATAAATCTACTAGCCTAGTGAACTAGACCAATTCTTGCTTTGCAGAGTTTGGTCTAGGCACGCTTCGTTGGAATCCTCGCAGCCTGTGGCTGTCCAATCACAGCTCGCTATAGTTTTGGTTGGGCCAATCACGGCGCTCTATATTTTGGGCCAATCACAGAGCGGGAGTAGCCGATGATGTCAGCGCTGCGGCCGCGAACCCAAGCAAGATGGCGGCAACGCCGGAGCCACGTTCTTTTGAAACGGCTTTGTCATCAACATTGGATTATTTAGACTCCAACGTGCGTAAGTCTGTCGGCTATACTTAGCCGCTTCTTATTTTTATCAAACAAAGTAGTGGAATGTCCCAGTACACCTGATATTCGCGTGTTTTTCATACAAAAACGACAGAAATCATTGATGTTAGCAAATGTTAGACGCCATTGCTGCCTCCTGCTTTTCCGTCGCTGTCATTACGTCACGTTGTTCGTTACTCTGATTGGTCCTAGCGCTATCCAATTGCGTGCTAACATTTTGAAAGACAACCGTAGATCCCGCCTCACGACTGAGAGCCGTCAATGAGTCGTGGCCAGACTATATATACACATATATAGGATGGCTTGCCAGGCTATAAATCTACTGGACAAACCTCGAGTTGAAAAATGTCCACACGCAGTTCCAACCTCCAAACTTAACTAGACAATATTTCCAGACCGGAATGAAGAACTACAGCATCCATAGCTCGCTGAGTTAGCTAAACAGCTAAATCAGCAAATGCTAACTTTTCAGCGCCAAACGACTTTTAAGTGCAAAAAAACCTAAAACTGCCGGACAAACTTCGAGTTGAGAGATGTCCACACGCAGTTCCAACCCCCCAAAACAAGTTCCCATTACCAACCATCGAGTTAACGATCCATAAACGTGTTTAATTAGTCCAGAACGGGAGGCACGCGGCACTTAGTGTAATGTCTTCAAACTGCTGACTCACAGGACTGTAAGCATGCTAACACTTCCTTCTCCTCTTCAAAATAAAACCAAAATAAAATACAGCAAAATGAATCTACACGTTTCTTGCTTTTAACATATACCGAGGTATCTTTAGAAGTTTTAAATATTTTTAAACATCAATTACATATGATTTTAGCTATATTTAAATAACATATTGAGCTTCAACCTTTTAACACCTTTTTAAAATGTAACATATTTCATGAACTTATTCAATGCACTAACACATTTGTGTGAGTTGCATATACATTTAACTATGTAGTGCAGATAAACATTCACAGCTTAGATTGAAGTGCTTACCTGAATTTTTTTCCGAATGGGGTGCAGTGAGCCAGCTGATCTACCACAAAATGGTCTTCCGCTCAATTAAAATTCCATGACTTTTCAATATTATTATTATCACCAGGTAAACCAAATATCAATACACCATCAATCACAATATCAATGCTGGTAGGTGTATATATACATACATACACACACACATATATATATATATATATATATATATATATATATATATATATATATATATATATATATATATATATATATATATACTCTAAAAACGTGAAATAGTTTTACTGTTGTGTCAAAGGCTAAAACCAATATTTAAAGGATATTGAAAATTAAAAATGTAACTTAATAAAATGGAGATTTACCAGCCTAAACCAGGCCTGCAGGTTGAAATGGTACAAATTTGTACTTTATATCAAATTGAACCCTTAAAGGGCCACTTCTGGCCTTCTAAAGACCAATATTGTACTTTTGAGGGAACATTTTAAAAAAATGTACCTATAGGTACAAAAATGTTCTTCTCTCGTACCTCTATTTCTGAGAGTGTATTTTCTACACTTAACACATTGGTAAATGTATGAAGAGACTATACTTCCACATCCTAAAATCCATATCCCATTTGCGCGCAATTCATTAACCGTCATTCCTCTTCCCTGGTGATGTACCCGTTCATGGTAGTGTTTGACGAGTAAGGCTGACAAATGAGACTTCTTGGGAAGAATTGCAGGGTGTTTTACATCAGGATGTAAGGCTGATTGGGATAATCTTCCTCCAACCCTGAGAATGTTTGACTTGTCCAAAAAAGCGTTTAACTGCTTCAGTGTGCTGTGCTTGTGCAGAGAATTTCCATTTTGAGATCTGATTTTCTGTATTTCCTCAGAAAACTCATCTCTTTGTACTAGTTTGATAATGAATAGTTCAGTGTCTTTTCTCTCTTCAAGATCTGTTTCTTTGTTTGTTCTTTGTTGAACACCTTTGTATTCTTTGACAAATCGTTTTAGTCTAGCAATAGCCCTTACAGCTTTCGACCAACTAGAAAACTTCTTTAGACGCTCCAACACTGGGTTTCCTTCTTTCGAATGCACAGTGTGTGTGTGACCTTTACGGAGTTCTGGATCTGTTTCTTCAACCTCTTCCTTCCATTTCCTCTTTGATAGGGAGATCTTGTTTCCAAAGGAAATCTGGGCCCTTTAGCCAGTTTGATTCTTTCAGCTGAGTAGCGCTTAGTCCTCGTGAAGCTTGATCAGCGGGATTTTCCTCTGAGCTGACATGATGCCATTTTTCAGGATTTGTGCTTTGTTTTATTCGCTGGATTCGATTGGCAACAAATGTATGAAATCTTTTCGCATCATTCCTTATATATGCCAAGACAACTTGCGAATCCGTCCAATAATATTCTTGTAGGTTTCCTATTTCCAGTTCTCGCTTGATCACATCCGCATTGCGAACTGAAGTAACGGCCGATGACAGTTCGAGCCTCGGGATGGTTGTTTGTTTGATGGGCGTAACTCTTGCTTTACCCATAACAAGTGAGCAACTGATCTGTCCGTCTTTACTTATTGCTCTGAGGTATGAACATGTACCATAACCATCAAGGCTGGCATCCGAGAAGTTATGCAGCTCGTACTGCACAATGTTGTTGTGTTGTGAATAGTTTCGTGGAATCTTCAGAGCGGCTAGCTTGTGTAGGTCTCTCAACCATGCTTCCCATCGTGGTAGAATGTGTTCTGGAAGATCATCGTCCCAATTAACTTTGTCTTTGCACAACGCTTGGAGTACTTGTTTCCCAATCAATATGAACGGTGCGACGAATCCAAGGGGGTCAAAGACTGAAGCGACGGTTGAAAGTACCCCTCTCCTGGTAAAGGGATGAACTTTAACTTGGACTCTGAACTGGAATTCATCTGCCTCTATGCACCATTGTACTCCAAGTGCACGTTCAATGTGAATTTCTCCAAGAGCCATGTCCTGGTCTTTTGTTTGAGCTTGTTCTTCTTGGGGAATTGCTGCAAGCACGTCCTTGTTGTTTGACACAAACTTATGCAGATGTAGGTTGCCTGTTTTGCAAAGTTCTCTTGACTCTTTAACCAACTGTATGGCTTCGGTTGTTGACGATACACTAGCAAGTCCGTCATCAACATAAAAACCTCTTTGGATGAACTCGATAGTCCCTTTGCTGAACTTGGTTTTGCCTTGTGATGCGATATGTTTAAGTCCAAAATTACAGCATCCAGGAGATGAAGCTGCTCCGAAAAGATGCACTCTCATCCTGTACACAGAAGGCTTAGAGTTCAAATCACCTTTGTCCCACCAAAGAAATCTTAGATAGTCCTGATGTTCCTTTACGACATGGAATTGGTGGAACATTCTTTCCACATCACACATAATAGCAATGGGGCCCTTTCTGAATCGGCATAAGACACCAATCAGTGTGTTGGTGAGATCAGGTCCAGTCAGAAGGTGATTGTTGAGAGATGTTCCTTGGAAGCGGGCTGAACAATCAAAAACCCCGTGGTGAGGGATGTACCACGCCAACTTGTTAGCCATCTCTTGTTCTGGGACCTTTTCTGCGTCTCCACGGGTTATAATGTCGTCCATGAATTTGACATAATCCTCATAATACTTCTCATCCCTTTTCAGTCGACGCTCCAATGAAACCAATCTGTGATCAGCACATTGTTTGTTGTTTGGGAGATGAGGATTATCTGTTTTAAATGGTAATGGGAGTTCGTAATGACCATCTTTCTTTTGCCTTATGCCTTTAGTCGCTTTTGACAGGAACAAAAGGTCTTCTTGGGACACGAGATTGTCGTCTGTTGCATGCTCAGAGAAATCAGATTCCAAAGCTTTTAGTACAGCAGTTGGACTGACTTCCTTTACTTGAGTTCTGCATATGAAATGCACTTCTTGTTTGAGTTTTACTGCTGGTTGTGAAGCAGGAGTTACTTCACAGACAATGATTCTGTGACTTGTGCCGATGACGTCATTGTCATTTTGAACTTGAAAAGAGCAACCAACTATGCTCCAGCCAAGATCGGTTAACTGAGCGTAAGGTTGGTCCTCTTTGCCCGCAATAACCTGTCGTGGTAAGAGGGCTTGTTGACAATTATAGCCAATGAGTAAACCAACTTGGCATTCGAGCATTGGAGGTAACTTATCTGCCAGACTTTCTAGATGAGGCCACTTTAGGGCAGTTTCAGATGTTGGAATATGTGATCTATTGACAGGTATAAAATCTCTTGTATAGACCGGTGGCAATGGGATTCTTTTTTCATGCTTGTATCCTCTAACTTGAAGATTTATCAGCTTCTCACATGGTATAACTGTTGATTTAGCAGACATGGTTGAAAGTTGCAGATTAACTTTGCTTTTATCAATATCAAGATCTTGGACTATTTCATCTAAAATGAAGGATGTATCGCTCTGAGAGTCAAGAAGCGCATATACCAAAACTTCTCTGTCAGGATCATTTCTGGATAAAACCCAAACAGGTAGTATAGAGGATGTCAATGTGCTTGAGATGGTTTGAGTTACTCTGTTAGAGATTGCGGTGGCTGGTTCATCTCCTTCTTTTGTGTTTTCATCTTTGTCTTGTGTGTTTTCATTAGTTGCAGGTATTGCCCTTTTACGCTCGACAAACATGTCGTCATGTAGACATGTGGGATGTCTCTTTTGACATTTTTCGCATGTGCTCCTTTTCTCACACTTCTTTGAATGATGTCCCCCTTTCAAACATCCAAAACACAGTTTTTCTGCTTGTGCAAACTTGATGCGATCTTTGACTGGTTTTTCTCTGAACTTGAAACATTTTTAAGTATGTGACCATTTCTCTTGCAGAAAAGGCAGGTTACAATGTTTGTGTGACTTGAGGGATTCGAATCACCTGACCTCGTTGTCAATGTTTTTGCTAGAACTGCATATTATTCGTCACTAATTGAGGAGAATAAGAATAATCCTAAATTTCTTTTCAGTACAGTTGCTAAACTTACACAGAATCATAGCTCTGAGCCAGCTATTCCCTTAGCCTTCAGCAGCAACGACTTTATGGAATTCTTCATTAATAAAATAGATTCTATTAGAAACAAAATCATCAGCATCCTCCCCAACACGACTTCTTCTTCCTCAGTAAGTGAGGCAGCATCTGAGGTAACTGTAGAACCTTATCTGTGTTTGAACTGTTTTGATGCAGTTGAGCTTTCAGAGTTATCAAAAATATTAGCTTCATCTAAACCTTCAACTTGTATTTTAGACCCAATCCCAACCAAATTATTTAAAGAAGCATTTCCTTTGGTTACTGCCCCCATTTTAGATATAATTAACCTATCCTTAGTAAATGGATACGTACCGCAGGAGTTTAAGGTTGCTGTAATTAAACCTCTACTTAAGAAACCTTCTCTGGATCCAGATGACCTAATGAATTATAGACCAATATCTAATCTCCCATTTTTATCTAAAGTCCTTGAGAAAATAGTGGCCAGTCGAGTATGTGAGCATCTAAACACTAATGATCTGTTTGAGGAATTTCAGTCAGGTTTTAGAGAGTATCACAGCACTGAAACCGCATTAGTGAAAGTTACAAATGATATTCTCACGGCCTCAGATAAGAATCTTGTGTCTGTTCTGGTCTTGTTGGACCTCAGTGCTGCTTTTGACACAGTCGATCACAATATTCTCTTAGAAAGGCTTGAACATGTTGTAGGGATCAAAGGAACAGCGCTAGGCTGGTTTAAATCTTATTTATCTGACAGATTTCAGTTTGTTCATGTACATGAGAAATCTTCTTCATACTCTAGAGTTACTTGTGGAGTACCACAGGGTTCAGTACTTGGACCAATTCTTTTCACTATATATATGCTTCCAATTGGTAAAATCATTAGACAACATGGGATAAACTTCCACTGTTATGCTGATGATACTCAGTTATATTTATCCATAAACCCTGATGAACCTAATCAGTTAGGTAGACTACAGGCTTGTCTTGAAGACATAAAAATCTGGATGACTCTAAACTTTCTGCTGTTAAATCCAGACAAGACTGAAGTTATCATCTTTGGACCAGAACCTCAGAAAAGGAAACTGCTTAGTCAATCACCTAATCTAAACGGTATTAAATTAGCCTCCGAGAACAAAGTAAAGAACCTCGGTGTAATCTTTGACCAGGACATGTCATTCAAATCCCACGTTAAACAGGTTTGTAGGATTTCCTTTTTCCACCTTCGGAATATTGCTAAGATTAGAAGCATCCTTTCCAGGAGTGATGCTGAAAAACTGGTTCATGCATTCATTACCTCAAGGTTGGATTACTGCAATTCATTACTATCAGGAGGTCCACAGAATGTAGTCAAAAGTCTTCAGCTGGTCCAAAATGCTGCAGCTAGAGTTCTGATGAGAATTAAAAAGAGAGACCACATCTCTCCTGTTTTAGCTTCCCTACATTGGCTGCCTGTTAAATTCAGAATAGATTTTAAGATCCTCCTTCTCACATATAAAGCTCTTAATAATCAAGCTCCATCATACATCAGTGATCTGATTGTTCCATATGTTCCTAACAGAGCACTTCGCTCTCAGACTGCAGGTTTACTGGTGGTTCCTAGAATATCTAAAAGTAGGATGGGAGGCAGATCTTTTAGCTATCAGGCTCCTCTACTGTGGAACCAGCTCCCAGCATTAGTGCGTGAGGCAGACACCTTGTCTACTTTTAAGACTAGGCTCAAAACTTTTCTATTTGATAGGGCTTATGGTTAAATTCTGATGTTAGCCCAGGTTTAGACGAGTGGGGAGCAGAGGGAGGTGGAGTGTACAGAGGGGACTACTGTCGTTAAAGACTTCTCCCTGGCCCTGCCTCCCACATGCCTCCATCTAAAAGGCTAGGTTATCCTGAGTTATCTCTGTAGTTATGCTGCTATAGGCTTAGACTGCTGGAGGACATACTGACCACTTTCCACACTCTGCTACTCTCTTCTACCACCACTCTCTAACTGCATTATTTCCTGTTATTCCAGCTGTTAACTTTATTTTCTCTCTAAGTGTTTTTCTCCCCAGAAGAAGCTACACTGGCGTTCTGCTGAGCTGTGGTGGCCTCATGGAGGGGGCCATCGGCTGGCACACTGCTGCCAACCACCTAACATTCTCCCTTTCCTGATATTACATCTTACTTTCTTTAACATAGAATGTGCTACTATTAGTTCACCTATTGAATTAATTATAGATTCACTCAGATAAAGACAATAAAGTTTCTCTTACTCTTACTAAATAGAACTTCTACTAAGAAATCACAGTGTAGCCATAGAAACACTACTTGATATATGTGGTGTGTGTGTGTGTGTGTGTGTGTGTGTGTGTGTGTGNCGTTCCTCCCAACCACACCTCTCCAGGTCTCACTGTCGTTGCCCACGTGAGCATTGAAGTCCCCCAGCAGAACGAGGGAGTCACCCGAAGGAGCGCTTTCCAGCACCCCCTCCAGGGACTCCAAAAAGGGTGGGTAGTCTGAGCTGCAGTTTGGTGCATAAGCACAAACCACAGTCAGGACCCGTCCCCCCACCCGAAGACGGAGGGAGGCTACCCTCTCGCTCACCGGGGTAAACCCCAACGTACAGGCACCAAGATGGGGGGCAAGAAGTATGCCCACCCCTGCTCGGCGCCTCTCAGTGGGAGCAACTCCAGAGTGGTAGAGAGTCCAACCCCTCTCGAGGAAACTGGTTCCAGAGCCAGAGCCATGCGTTGAGGTGAGTCCAACTATATCTAGTCGGAACCTCTCAACCTCACACACCAACTCCGGCTCTTTCCCCACCAGAGAGGTGACATTCCACGTACCAAGAGCTAGCTTCTGTAGCCGAGGATCAGACCGCCAAGGTCCCTGCCTTCGGCTACCGCCCTTTGCACATCGCACCCGACCCCTTTGGCCCCTCCCACGGGTGGTGGGCCCATGGGAAGGGGGACCCACGTCTCCTCTTCGGGCTATGCCCGGCCGGGCTCCATGGGTGAAAGCCCGGCCACCAGGCGCTCGCCAGCGTGCCCCAACTCCAGGCCTGGCTCCAGAGGGGGGCCCCGGTGACCCGCGTCCGGGCGAAGGAACACTGGTTCCATTTATTTTATTCATCATAAGGGGTCTTTGGGCTGCACTTTGTCTGATCCCTCACCTAGAACCTGTTTGCCATGGGTGACCCTACCAGAGGCATAAAGCCTCAGACAACTTAGCTCCTAGGATCATTGGGACACTCAAACCCCTCCACCACGATAAGGTGGCAGCCCAGGGAGAGGACAAAAAATATAAATGAAACAAAAAGTAAGAAAAAAGTTTCTCTTCCATGGATCATTTGCACTGCTCCATTAAATAAAATCCATGTTTGGACTTTTTCTGTGTTCACAAATCAGTCCGTGCATGTATTGTGGAATCTGTTTTACTGTCCTTTGGGGAAGCTCCAAGCGAGGTGAGGGGAGGGGTTGGGGGGGTCAGGTGCGGTGCGCCGCGCCCCCCCTGCTCCTCCTCCGCGCCCCTCAAGGGGGGCGCGCCCCACTAATTGAGGACCACTGCATTATGCTAATTAAAAAACAATGGAAAGTTAACTTTACAGTGTATATGTAACATCAATTGTGGAACAATACTGTCTTAAAATATCGTCCTATAAAATATTTATACACAGTTTTTTTTATAATCACTCAATGTGCGATTTTAAACGTATTGACAATTTAATTGAATTAATATTTACTTTCTAATATGATTTAATTACAGTGTTTGATGTTGGAAACAATTGTGCCATGTGTTCACTGGTGAAGCCACCCAAGTCTGGACCTCCACTCACAAACTGGGTGAATCATTTATAGAAATTTTTTATTTCCTATTTTTTTTTGTCTATATAAAGAGCTACATTATAACTTGAAAATATTTTTAAAATATATCTACTTAGTAAATAATTGTGGTAATATTGGAATTTTTGCCAGTGCCAATGGTTGACCGTGGGTGCCTTAAGTATAGGTGCTTTGTGGTTTACATAACAAATAATAATGTTGAGAATAAATTGTTGTATGTATTTTATAGTTAAATAACCCTGCATTAGCTAGTGGGAGAGAGTCACTTAATGGAAAGCTTAAGATTTATTTATCTGCCCTTAGTCTACAAGTAAACACCTGTTCATCAACAAACACGCTTAGCTTAGATCCCTGCTTTACCTCCTATTTGTGATTTATCTCTTAATTTAAAAAGTATACTGTATGGCTGAATTTTTTTAACCCAATAAATATTCATGATGTTTTTCAAGCTTGGTGTTTAACTGGGCAGCAAAACACCCCCTCCTCACCCACAGACTGTTTCATAACCCTGCCTTTTAACAAGTTTATAGACTTGATTTAAAAAAATATGTATTAATTCGAAACCAACTGATAGATACTACATGAACAAAAACATAATTTATTACCTTTTTTTGGAAAGGCATATTAATGCTGTGCTACTTTTTATCTGCACATCTTCCAGCATCATTCTACAAAATTAATAAAAGATTTATATAAAACCATTTGAGCTCCTACTTTGATATTCTAATCTTTTTTATTTTAGGTGTACAATCACCTATGCCATTATCCACGTAGGAGATATTGTTTTTCTGTGACATATCACTATAAAAATAATATTTTTTTATTTTATTCACATGAACAAAATGTTTATTACATAAGAGTTTTACACTTCAGTGATCACGTTAATGAAATGTTGAAAAGCTGACTATACTTAGCTATATTTTTGTTGTGGTGTATGGAGGTATTAGATGTCTTGACCTGTACTCCAAAATTTTAAAAGAATAATAGGATAAAAATGTATTCAATATAAATCGATAGTATTTCATATCATGCAATAAGTGACCCAGTTCTGGGCCCACCTTTGTCATGGGTTCTTTTGCAGGGCTGTTGCAACAAGGCAGGAAAACAGGGTGCAGCAATTTAAATAAAGATGTATGCGCTCTCTCTCTCTCTCTCTCTCTCTTGCTCGCTCGCTCGCTCACTCGCTCGCACACACACACACACACACACACACAAACAGAGGCACAAAAATCACCACAAACGGCTTTCAATACAGTTTTGTTATCAGTTTTGTTTCTTTTGGATTTGTCCAACAGTCGTTGTCCCTTGTCACTTTGTCTTGGGAAGAACACATAATCCTCTGCGACCTGTCAACATAAGCAGGTCGGTTTGACTAGTTATTGGCAGCACTTGTAGGTTCCTGATCTGCTGCTGCTGTTATCCATGATGCCCTTCTGTGTCACCTGGCTCTTTCTCACCCGTAGCCTCGCATGTGCATTTGCACTGTCACACAAGGCAATTGCCTGTCCCGGAGCTGGAAAAGGAATTCCAGAAAAATACTTTTGTGCAATAAATGCAATAAGAAGCTATGTATGCTCGATGCCATGCTGCTTTATCTAATGTTAAAATTTCTATCTGTTTCTAGATCCAGTGTGACAAATGTGAAAAATGGTTCCACGAGGAGTGTTTAGGCTTGGAGGAAGACACTCTAAAACAGGGTTTCTCAACCCTGGTCCTCAGCGCCCCTCTGCCCTGCATGTTTTCCATGTTGCCCTTTCAAACATCAGTGTTTTCCCTGCTGCCACACACCTGACACAACTGAGTGAGTGATTAACAGGCTTCTGCAGCCATGTGCTGAAGCAGAGACATGGAAAACATGCAGGGCAGGGGGGTGCTGAGGACCAGGGTTGAGAAACCCTGCTCTAAAAGAAGCTAGACAACAAACATGGAACTGCCTTCTGTGTAACTAGCACACTTTAAATGTGGTGTGTGAATATTATGAACCAACCCAAGGATGGCTAAAACTACAAGTTACATTGATGCTTTATGAGAAAGTTAAGGAAATATTTTTCCTAAAAAGTTAAAGAAAAGTTAGAAAGTGAGATATGTTCCACTTACAATTTATCATGTCTTATCTATTTTTTGTGTTTGTATTTTAAATGTTATTTGTTGTTTAAAATCCAGATATTTAGTGAATATACTGTTATGAAAAATATACATAGTGTAACTGTCATTTTTCCCCCAATTCATAAGCCATTTTATTTCCAACAGAAACTGTAATAACGGAGAGATGTTTTTTAAACGTTTGTTGAAATTGGAGGAATGAATCAATAACGATTTTTCCTTATTTCTAAGTGCATTAATTAGAAAATCCACATGTTAATGTTAATTAAACTTTTTAAAATTATTTTAACATGATTTCTAAATTAATTTCTAAATAGAGGAATGAAATTTAAAGTATTGGTGTTATATTACTCATCTGTCCAGACCTGAAGCTGGCATAACGTGGATTATTTTTAAAAAATTTCTGAAAATGGAGAAATTAATCTTTTACAACCGTTTTCAAAGAGCTTTTATTTTGAAATCTCACATCAGATATGGACCAAATGTTTTTTACATGAACTAGAGGTGGTCTAGTAGTCATCTGTCCACACCAGATCGTAGAATAACAGGGGAATTGTTTTTAAACAATTTCTGAAAATGTAGAAATGAATCTTTTATACCACTTTTCAAAGAGCTTTTATTTTGAAATCCCACATCAGATTTGGACGAAACTTTTTTTCTATGAACTAGAGATGGTCTAGTAGTCAGGGGTCCACACCAGATCGTGGAATAACAGGGGAATTATTTTTAAACAATTTCTGAAAATGGAGAAATTAATCTTTTATACCAGTTTTCAAAGAGGTTTTATTTTGAAATCCCACATCAGATATGGACCAAACTTTTTTTACATGTAGAGGTGGTCTAGTAGTCATCTGTTCACAACAGATCGTGGCATAACAGGGGAATTATTTTTAAACAATTTCTGAAAATAGACAAATGAATCTTTTATAACAGTTTTCAAAGAGGTTTTATTTTGAAATCCCACATCAGATCTGGATCAAACTTTTTTTACATGAACTACAGGTGGTCTAGTGTCATCTGTCCACATCAGAAGCTGGCATAACAGGGGAATTATTTTTAAACAATTTTTAAATATAAAAGAATGAATCATTAACAAGTTTTCAAAGATGTTTTATTTTGAAATCCCACATCAGATTTGGATAAAACATTTTTACATGAACTAAAGGTGGTGTAGTAGTCATGTGTCCACATCAGAAGCTGGCATAATGGGGATTATTTTTAAACAATTTTTGAAAATGGAGAAATGAATCATTTATAACCATTTTCACATAGGTTTTATTTTGAAAATCCACATCAGATTTGGATAAATATTTTTTTACATGAATTAGAGGTGGTCTAGTACTAATGTGTCCACACCACATGCTGACATAACAGAGAACTATTTTTCAAAATAGAGGAATGATTCAGTTTTATCAATTTTCAAAGGGCTTTTATTTTGAAATTCCACATCAGATTTGGTTGAACCTTTTGATTACATGAAGGTGTACCACGTTTTTTTTTAAAACATAGGATCTACTTTAAATTTTTCAAAATTCCCTAGTGCTTCCCATGTTTTTGGATCATTAATTTATAAATTAAAAAAATTAGCTGTTAATAAAAGTTTCACAGAAATTTCCAGCAGTGGTATGCTTGTATTAGAGCTAATAAAATCACCCAGGACTCACAGAAAAACATTTTTTCTTTTGACATATAAACCATTTTTAATATTCTTTAATTTGGAAATCCCAGTTAAAATGGCTATAAAGAATTAGTAGATTACTTTTTTAGTTCATTTTTAACGTTCTTTGTTGAAATTATCAGTCAGAAAGCACGTTTCGGCGACTGGCTTTTATTTTGAAAAGGTTCGCTAGCGCTGTTACCGTAATACTTGGTATACGTGCGCCTCGAAAAATCGAGTGAGGGCTCACTTTACCGTCGATTTCCGAGTGGAGGCTGGCTTTACCCCAGTCTGAAGGAGGACAACAGACAGTCAGAATGAGCAGAGGCCATGTTGGGTCTTTAGCAGACAGCAGAGAAGCTAGTGGAGAGCTTCGACCTGAAGCAGACAGCTGACAGCCCTCAACCAGAGTGCATCAGTGGGAATGAGACTATAAATGATCAAGGTAAGTTTGTATTAAGATGTGTAACCTGCAGAGGAGGGTAAAGTAGCCTAAGGAGCTGCTACTTAAAGATAAAATTACTCAAAACTAAAAATTAGTCTCCTACAAAACACAGGGAGTTCATTAAATCTGTTGAGAATTGAACAAATGTATTACAATTTTAAAATGCATAGACATATATTGAAACTTTTACAAAATGAAGAGAATGTCTTTCTTATTTAATAAATTGCTACACATCATTTGGCCTGAGAGCCTGGCAGAGTTTCAGCTTTTAAGCCTCTCAAGTGTTTGTGTTTTTAATAACAAAAAGGTTTTGTAGACAACCTGTTTTATTGGACCAGACAACTTGCTTGTTTGTAAAAAGATAAAATTTCACCTGATTCATATTCATGAATGAACTAACTATGCTCCCTACTGCAGGCTCTGCAGATGCCAGACTGAGCTTACGATGGATGACATCGAGAAGATGGAGGATGTTCAGAACAACAGAGCTGGGGGATCTGCAGACCACAGCGCTGGACCCACTGTTTAACCAGGGCTCCTTTGGAAACAACAAGGACAAGACCAAGTTCTACGCAGGGCTCCCTAACTTTTTAGTTTAAAGGCAGATTTTTGAGCTGTGAGCCCTACATCACCTGTGTCTGTGTTGTCTACATTTGAGCAGCTCATTTTAGTTTTGATGAGGTTGTGACTAAATCTCCCATTGAAAGATTTCGTTTTCAGGGTCGAGATTTCTCTGTCCTCTGCTTCCAGAGTTTGTCATAAAGCAATTTTCAGACATCATGAAAGGTTAGAAATTCAAATCAAGTAGCCAGATCATGTTGGTCAGGAGCTCCTGTTTGTCTCACAGGAGACAGAAGGGAAGGAGTACTGTCCATGACCTGATGGAGTAGTGATGACACACATCAGGCAGTAAATAGAATTTTCCTGTAATTGTCCAATTATGTGTGACTGTTACAGAATTATTCCAGTTTTATATCACCATATGTTCTCAAAGTTGTTTAAATAATTGGTCAGTAATCTAATCTTGTAAATAAACATTTGTGTTATTCTGTCTTCTGAATCACATTCACCATTTTTATTAATCTTCCAATTTGTGTAACTTAATGTACATTATGACACTTAGTGCTCTCACAGCATATGAACATTCGGTAAATAATTTGAGCTTAATAACTAGTACGGCAAATAGTAAAACATCCAGGACTCAAATACCACACTCAGGTCTTTACTATTCAACATGGGATCCTGTGTCATACAGAAGTGTTGATAACAGCCATAAATCACACGGCCCACTCCTAAGAGTGCCTAGATGTAAGTTCATTTCCTTTAATCACATTTCAAATGTAGGTTTGTAACTTGGTGTTCCAGTATTTCTGGAAGTAAACTGTGTCTAAAAAACTCAACTAGGAGTTCCATCATCCCAAAATTTAAGATCAGTCAAAATCCTTTCAACAAAAATGTCATTGTGGTTCCACACCAAAGTCACGGTCCTCTACTTCTACGATGTGGAGCTGAGGATGAACATAGAAGGTAGTAGTCATGATGACTCTGGTCCAGCATGACTTCATCTCCTTCATCGAGGAGGCAGAAGCCCTTTCTCCCAGCACACAAGTGCAGATCGGCCTCTTGCTCAGAGTGTGGACACTAAAATCATGATAAAAACATGTAAATAACAAATTATTATATTTCTGCACAGTTCACTGATTCTTATAAAAGTACACATATATGGCTCCAGCAGTTACTGTAATTTTTAAACTTCAAATGCAATCAACAACAATATTAGACAACAGTAAAATACTGATATTGTTGCCTTAAATATTTAGATGCATTGATTAAGGAGTATATAGTTATGAAAGGAAACATCTGGAGCATGTAGTAGTTGCTAACACCGTAGCCTAAATCACTTACCATCCAAAGTGGGATGGATGCCGTCTCTTCGGATCA
This sequence comes from Aphyosemion australe, assembly GCA_006937985.1. Lineage (NCBI taxonomy): Eukaryota > Metazoa > Chordata > Actinopteri > Cyprinodontiformes > Nothobranchiidae > Aphyosemion > Aphyosemion australe. The sequence goes on from SSNS01000670.1 coordinate 38,404, forward strand.
GACCAGGTTTTCCCCAAAACGTTTTCCAATTATCAATGTAGCCCACGTTGTTTTCAGGACACCACCTAGACAACCAGTGGTTGAAGGACAGCATGCGGCTAAACATGTCGTCACTGGTCCGGTCAGGCAGGGGGCCAGAGAAAATTACGGAGTCCGACATTGTTTTGGCAAACTTACACACCGAAGCAACATTGATTTTAGTGAACTCCGATTGGCGTAACCGGGTGTCATTACCGCCAGCGTGAATAACAATCTTACTGTATTTACGCTTATCCTTAGCCAGCAGTTTCAGGTAGGATTTAATGTCGCCCGCTCTGGCCCCTGGCAAACATTTGACTATGGTTGCTGGAGTCTCTAATGCCACGTTTCTGACTATGGAGCTACCTATAACCAGAGTCGGCGTCTCAGTGGGTGGTGTCACCGAGTGGGAAAAATCTGTTTGAAACGTGGACGGGTTGGTGGTGTCCCACGGGCTGGGTTCTATGCTTCCTACGTACAGTCACCCAGCCGGCCTGAGGTCCCGGCTGCTCGGGTTCTACTGGAGGACCGCTACGGGGTGGTTCTGATCTAGTTAGCCCCGCGCTAGCTAAGTAGCTACAGCTACAGGTTTTGTTGTTGTGAGTCTTATTATTGTGAGCATAGCCACAATATCGTGAGCCTCCACACAATATCGCAATAAATATCGTATCGTGAGGTTCATATCGTGACAATATCGTATCGTGAAATTTGGATACTGTTACACCCCTACTCAAGAACATGTTAAAAACTGAAAAAACATGATTTTCATTGGAGAGGGTCTTTAAGCTTTTCTCTAAATCTCCTCCTGTCTTTTGACGTTAAATTGTTTGTATATTGGAGATTTCGCCCATAAACTCTCATGAAAGTGTACCACGCTTATTCAAAGTAGCCTAGGCCATATTATATAGGCAGCAGTAGCTCAGGAGGTAGAGCCGGTTGTCCAGTAATCGGAAGGTTGCAGGTTCAATCCCGGCTCCGGCCAGAGAATGCTGCTGTGTGTCCTTGGGCAAGACACTTAACCCGCCTTGCCTGCTGGTGGTGGTCGGAGGCAGTGGCGGTCCGTCCTACAGGCGAACTAGGCAGCCGCCTAGGGCGCCATCCAGAAGGGGGCGCCAAACTGCGCTCACACCACCACTCACTCCCCAAAGAAAAAGCATCATAATGTTCAGCTGTCAATTTATATCTGTATTCTGCAATATTTTTAAAAAGAATACGCTAATTTACTGAACAAAGCCAGTTATATTCCCATCCAGCTGTCTTCAATCCCACTCTGAGCTCGGCTGCCTGCCCTGTTCTGCTCAGAACCTGCTAGCAGAGACACATGTGGGACGTACGGTCGGGTTCTGTGTGTGAACGGCTGACCCCCTGCAAGGATGAGGGGCGCCGTTTTGAGGGAGAAAAAAGAACAAGAGAAAGGTACAAAGGTATGTACTTTTGTTTAGGTTTGTTTGTTTCATATTCTCCGATTAGCATATAACAGTACTAGCTAATTGACAGTAGCCAAAGCAGAGTCGTCATCTAAGTTAACGAGGGTGTGACGTCACGTTCTGTTGTGGTTCTGTCTCGCGGAAATTTCCCGGAAAATCCCCGCCCCCCCTTCACGGAGACCGGAGACGGTCAGTGCGCATTTAGCTGCACCGTGACAGCGAAGCAACAGCTGGGGTCATCGTGTTCTAGGAAATTAAAAAGTTAAGAGTAATCCAGGGCAGATGTGAAAAGTCCATTTACAGTTCCTGTTAAACGTTTGATAACTTTATTATTTGAGAAATAAATATTGGGAAGGATGGATTTTAGCAGCTATAATAGCTTTGTACACTCTTGGCATCCAGGTTATTTTCCGTTTATCAGTGAAATACAGTTTTACATCTAACCACAGTCAAACTACAGGTCAAACTTAAAGTCAAAGTTGAAATGTTTATCAACTTGAATAAATTATATAAATACAACTGAGTTGAACAATGCTGATAATACGCCTGGTTGTTACATCATTTAGACTCACTCTAAAGTATCTGAGACAACCTGCAGCTGGATCTTGTGTCCAGCCATGCTCCTCAGCTTCTCTGCATTCCTCAGGTGAGTCTATCGTGTCGGTAAATACTTATGAATAAAATAGTGACTTGTGTGAAAAATGTGGTACAATGACATCCAATGTATTTCCTCTGGTTTTCTCATTATATTTATGGACCTAGAGCCACCAGAGGAGACGTTACAAGAGCATGCTGCTCCTCCTGTCACTAACTACTGCACCTGGTTGTTCAGGTGAGTGACTTCTGCTCATATTGACAGCAACATTGATTCCACATTTGCTGTGTGCCTGATTAATTATACAATTTTTTTATCTATAACTATTTTATTCATGGAATAATGCATTCTTTAAAAATATATCAGGTTGCAATTTGTATTGCAGTCACACAGTAGCTATTTACATGTGTGTTATAGTTATTCTATATTTTGTGTACATGTGGTATAATTCATCTCATGTTTAAGATCAGAATTTGTGCTTCATGTGTCCTGTAGATGCAGTAAGAAGTGCCAGTCCATCATCACTTGATCCTGCATCTATAGAGAACAGAGTTGGTTTGGATAGGACCACATCAGGTAACACCTGATTAAATTTTTCCTCTGACATGATGGAAGAAGTTTCTACTATCACTTTAGCAGAACCTCAGTAAATGGAGAAAAACAATCATAAGAAGCCTGTTTTTGGTGCAAACTTTTTCCTGCAAAAGATTTTTCTTAACACATAGAGGACTTGAGATTTACTTGGAAAATGTAAGTGCTGCTTTGACCAGCCATGAAAACGAATATAATTTGCTTTAAAGAAATGTGCACATATTGTTGCATGATTTACTAGAATGGTTTAAATAAATGTACAGCGATTTGACAACAAGGTATTTTTGTGTTTTTATTTTTTTTAAGGGGGGGGGGGGGGGGGGGGTGGTGGTGAATGCTTGAGCTCGCCTAGGGCGCCAAATGGTCTAGGACCGCCCCTGGTCGGAGGGACTGGTGGCGCCAGTGCTCGGCAGCCTCGCCTCTGTCAGCACGCCCCAGGGCAGCTGTGGCTACATTGTAGCTCATCCCCACCAGTGTGTGAATGGGCGTTGTGAAGCGCCTTGGGGGATTGTAGAACCCTAATAAGGCGCTATACAAATACAGACCATTTGCCATTTGTGTTTTTGCCACACAGGCACTTGTGCATGCAAACAAAGATGTCAACAAAGGTCGTCCTGGCTTTGGTTTCTGCAATTTAATTAGCTAATATTTACCTAATAACGTGTCATTGCAGTGAGTGTTTATTCTAGATATTTTTTACTGTACTGTCTCTAACATATTCACATTGTGGTGCAGTTGAAGCATTCAAAGCTGACTTTATCATGATCATCTTAAGAAAACCAGTCTGTTCTGGTCACGGTTCACATGAGTGTGTCTTCTTCCTTCTGTGTCTCTGCTGGTCTGGGATACTGGTGATGCTATGGGCTCTTACAACAGATATGGATTACATAATACTAGTCCTGATTGTGTAAGACATCAGTGTTCTGGACAACCTGAAGCTTCAGGGAACAGCTCTGGACTCTGTGACATAATAACAAGGAGAGGGGAGATTCTGAACATCCATCTGGACCAGAGCCAGACCCGCCTGGGCCACGTTTGGATTATTGTTCTTGTATATGACCACAGACCCGTGTTGCGCATTCTTTCCCTGTAACGTGCGTGACGCTGTTTATGGATGAAGCTTTAAATACGTCTCAGCTTTAACATCCTCGACCTCCGCCTCCAGAAACACCACAAGGCGCTCAGTTGTTCTATTACCCCTGAAAACAATAACAACACCGAGACCGGAGGAAGGAAAACAACTCGGTGCGCGCACGGCTGCAGCCAATCAGCTGCCCGGTTTGTCTTCAGCGTCTCGGAGGGGGGAATTGAACCGTCGAACAGACCGCAACGCAGGCAAGCAGCAAAGAGGAAACAGACCTGAAAGCTCCGGAATATGATCTGAAACTCGTCAAGGAGCTGGAGGATTGCGTCATCAGGTGATTTTAAATATTTGTCTGAATCAAAACGCTTTTGTGATCCGGAATTTTAAAAAATGCACGCAAGCCTACACACATCCTGCTTACTGTTTACTGGTTCGCATGCTTGGTTTTACACCTAATCCGCAAAAGACGCTTTTTAAAGCCGCAATACTTTTGGATTTTCTGTGTTCTGTGCTTTGTAGACTTTATATTTGTTGACCGACCACAAACGGGTCACGTGGACTATGTGAATCTGGTATTTGCAAGTTTATGTAACACAAGAAACGCTCTGCAGCGATATTCAGTCACATAAGCGTGAGCTTCTGTCAGATGATGGTTGTTTGTTAGTCAGAGGATCTTTCATAATGAAGATCACCCATCCAGACATAGAATGATTGAGAAGGTCTTAGTTACGTAAACATGAAAAAAATGTTCCCTCATTTATCAGCTTCCTCATGAATGAAGCAGCGCGCGCGCGCGCGCGCGCGCGCGCGCGTGTGTGTGTGTGTGTGTGTGTGTGTGTGCGTGTGTGTGCGTGCGTGTGTGCGTGCGTGTGTGTGTGTGTGTGTGTGAGTGAGCACGCGCGTGCAGAACAACATGTTCCCCTTAAAATTAAATGTAAATAATGTAATGATATCACTGTGTTATGCTGCGTGTTTCACATCCAATTGATCAGATTAGTATGGAAGCCCTGAAAGGCAACGAAAAAAAAATTTCAACCCAGAGAGGCAAACAGAAAAATATATATATAATCAGCGAACACTTTGCGCATCAGCCAGTCATGGAACACAGGTGCTCTACAAACCTCATCATTCAGTAAAAAAAAGGAGGAGGGCTGGAGCAGTCTGGTTCTGCGAATTTATTATAGGTGCAAAAAAATAGACTAACGTTTCGACATAATAGTCTTCATCAGAGTTTCAGCTTCACTGTTATCTAAAGTCTATACATACACACATGTGGTGGTTGTTAAATTAATAAACAAATCTACTCTTTCAAATCTTTGGTTAAAGATATAGAGGAGGCGTTCTAGCCAAACCAATCAGAAATTGCTACATTTAAATACAAGAAGTTCAATAATAAAAATAGCAAATATAACATAAAAATAGACCATCCTACTCATACAAAACTGGGTATTCATTGTAGGTAATAAATGGGCTCTTTGCACGAGAGACTGTGACGTCACATCCGGTAGGCGCAAAGGTGACTTCCGGTAGCTATGGCGCTGTTTTACACAAGGTGTCTCACAGAGCTACCGAAGATAAATATAAACGATGTCCACCAACTGTGCCGAACACAAACCACAACCCCCGACAGCAAACTGGAGAAGGGTTTTAAGATGTATGCATCATCGTTCATTAATGAATACGAAGGTGAGTCTTGTTTGTTCTGGCTCGGCTGGCTAGCTAGCTCTAGTTTAGCATGCTCGATGTTAATGAAACCTTGATTTATACATTTTATCTAAACTATTATACAAGTTAAAAGGATCACATTAACATAGCTGTGAGATGGCATTTTAACGACAGCATGTCAGAATACCTTTTGACATTAAACTAACATCTTTAGATATGTGTGTTTGTACATGTGCTAAAGTAGCCTGCTCTGCTGTAATCTGTGATGTTTTCAATTCAAGTGTCAAACAAAGACAGGCGATCAGGAGAGGTATCCGTGAGGGTCTTGTGATTCAGGTCGATGAGGAAGTCAGAAAAACCTCATACTCTGAAAGTAGGGTGTTATTCAAGCCAACTGAGATGTTCAAGCTCAGCTGTTCACTTCAAAGAGGTTTGTTTAAACTTGAGCCAAACTTTGCTTGTGGGTAAAACGAGGTTAAAGCTACTTTGTATTTCATTTCATTTTCATTTCATTTAATTTATTAAACAGGAAAAGATTAGAACAATCAGGCCTGACTCAGTAAAAAACTGTTTTTCAGCAGGTTCCTGTTCTGCAGAACACACAACTCAAAACACACAGTCATACTGTAGCGACATCAATCCATGGTTTTTCTCCTAAATGAACTGTGTAACACCTTAACTTACAGGCCACATCAAGGCTGCAGAAGAGACTCTGATATCTGTCCAGAGTCATGTGCTTCTTAGTTTGGTCTAAGTGCCGCTAGCTTATCCAGCAGGTGACATCACGACACGAGGAAGAAACTCAAGGATTCTGCAAAGACCTTTCCTATCTCTTTCTCGAATAAAGTTCACCTTTCCTGCCTCATGAAAGACTTTTACAAATATAAACTCAATGTATAATCGTACTGTTTGAATCATCATATAATATAATGAATGATGGGGGAAATAAATGTTGTTCCTGTTTTCATATCTTTAATTACACATTTAGGATTCATTCAAGTAATGCTAATCATCATCAGATAAACATTTACTAATAATAGTATTGTGTTTGAATGTTAATTCACACTCACATTAAGTTAATAAGTCACACCACATTAAGCTGAGTCATCTTTAAGTGTTGATGAAACTGGTGTCTGAGGTAACTTGGTAACGCCTACTCTAATGTGTCCAAATTTGATTTGCTCAAATTCATAAACAATTGACCTTTCGCCGAGCCCCGCCCCCCTTAGTTACTGTTGCCAACTCCGACAACAAGTGGATCAAATACTGCTGCTCCGCAGTAAACAGATGCGTGTCAGCGACATTTTTTGGAGCAATTCGTCCTCAATATCATCCCGATAGAGGCAAAAGGGTTACAGTATGTGGAGGGATAAATTAGTTTCGGCTCTGCTGAGCGAAGCGTAGCAGGGAACAAGGAGTTGGGAGTTTGGGAGAAGGTCCGGCGTCCGGGGACGCGTGGATCCGAGGAGCTGTGGCGGCGATGCGGTGTCCCTGTGAGCTGTCAGATGTCAGATGATCTGAGCTGCAGGCAGCTCTAACGGAGAAATGCTCCCGGTGCTTTGCATCGCTCAGTTTATCATCTCAGCTGAGTTTATAAAATGTAACTTTTTATGCCCGTGTTTACTTTTATTTTCAATATAGTTTCCGGCCGGAGCTCGGCATTAATTCATCACGTGATCTTGACACCACCCGCTGTTGCGCCAAGGCTTAATGTGCGTTTATAAGACACATGGTTGAGGTAATATTACGCTGATTTGCCGACATGGTGTGTCTAATAAAGGGTCTTGGATAGTCTGGGAGGCGGACCTCCGCCCAGCCGCGGGCGGGGGGAGCACTCATGCTTGCTGGCTTGCTGGTTGAGCTCGATGAGGAGGTTCTGAAGGGAAACGAAGGAGACACGACTTCTATCGAGGCTAATGCTTAGTAGTAAATTAGGCTTAGCTTCATCATTTTGTTTGGAGCTGTCGGATAGTAACGGTTGCTATGATGTGTGATTGGACAATAGCCGTTCTGGGGGCGGGGCCGGCAAAAGGCTAATTAGAATAATAAAACCTCCGGCTCGGCCAGAACACTTCAGTTCCTAAAGGAGTTCCTGAAAGTCCTGACTAGGTCACCTCCTCTCAAAGGGGTGAGCCTAAGACAACAAGCTATGCTTCCTTGGTTTGGCCGGCCGGGGAAAAGCAACGCCTAATAATTAATAATATAAGGAACCATCCTCTTCTTTTTGATCGAGATCAACTATTTTTGTGAACTGCCTCTAAGCTAAACCAAATCCACCAGACGACGCAGTCACCTGGAAGTCACCCAGGTCATCGGTTCGTATCAGGGCCTGCTACAGCTCTTCATACCTCAGAGGCCTCCTCACTGACACTCGTCAGCCACGACCTCTACTGACCCTTGAGTCACCGGGAGCTTCCACACAAGGTGAAGTAGCCCTGCACGCTGGTGTCAAATGGTCTTTATTAATTTGATAACTTATTAAAACATCCAAATTTGATTTAACCCAGACATCATAGGATCTAAGACACTTATATGCTGATTAGGCAACCTCATCTAGCTTGCACTACATCACCTCATTAATTGTCTCAGTATCTTGTTTATAACCATCATTCATAGTAATTGTCCTGTGTCATCATTGATTGAGAAATATAGTATTACATTTATTTTTATAACTATTTTCTTGACTCTGTCTGAATTATTCTGAAGTGTGTGGATTACTTACAGGTAAAAGAACCTAGATTAATGAGATTATTACATTTTATTGATCCATCTTTAAATATGTGGCAATAGCCCTCACGCTACATGTAATGGTCGAGCCAGTCAGTCCTGTTATATAATGACGATAACCAGTAGGGGTGTTCCAAAAAGGGTACTTCACGATTCGATTCGATTTCGATTATGGGAGCTTCGATGCTTCGATGCTTCGATTATAATGGTTGTTGGTTCGATTCGATTACTGGTGCTACGATTCTTCGATTATTGACATTTTTAATGCTTTTTTTTCATACGAGATTGATTGTCTTCTTCTTTGTCTACATTTGTAAATAAATAACCTATCAATTAACTCAGTTCCTCTAAAACTACTCTCAGTAACTAAATACTTTTTTTTTACATTTAACTATTTTTCAAAGACAAAATCTTATTATATGACTGTATGACTTGTGTAAATATTTGCACTTTGACCAACTTAACTCCGATCAGGGAAAGCTTTAAACATTTAAAACCTGCTAGGGAAACATTTTTTCTCTCCTTCCTTTACTTTATTTAACAACAGAACATTATTAGAAAACAGTTCAATAACATGGAAAACAACATGTTATCACCTCAACTGTCTTACAGCTTTTGAGATATTGAATAACATTTAATTTCTACTGGTAACAATGTAATGGTGGCATGTCTATAATGTACAGGTTGGCAATAATCCAGTTTAAATTACGTTCACAGATAGAAGTGTTTGTGAATTAAATACTACAACGGCTTGCCATAGACCTGGAGCGGTGTGTTGCGCAATCTCGTAGCAACAACAACAACATGAGTCCCGGTAGCTGCTGTGGCTCTGCTCCATAGCGCTGCAGACAGCTACGAATAAACAGGATGGTGGGACTTTTCTTCCGCTTGTAGAGTTTAGTCATTCTTTTGGAACCCACGGCGTGAGTCTGCTATCCGCTAGCTTAGTTAGCATTAGCCAATCTGCCTGTAGCTGCGCGTTTGGTCCCAAACTTTGGACCGTTTCTGCTGGTTCCTCTATTTTCCTCCACAGCACCTAGATTACCACATTGTGCGCCAGTAAAAAGCATCTTCCTTACACAAAAACAAATAACTTACATTTGTTAAGGCTCTTTTAGTACCGGCTTTGCAACACAGCTTTCACGTTATTTATTTTTTTAAGCATCGGCGTTCATTAATCGATTCTGAATCCTCACGTGAAGCTTTGCGATGCATCGCCACATCGATGAAATGCACCCACCCCTAATAACCAGCCAGGTTTTCTAATTATCTAACTATAATGGTCTAGCAAACCAGGTTACTTTAGATATTTGCTAAGTACGGCGAGCCTACCCACGTTAGCTATCAACATCCAAACACTTCAGATTTGTTGAACTTTTCTAACACTTACTAATTTGCTGGGTTGAACACAGTGGAAGCCTCTCCACTCAGTTATCTTCAGTTGAGCGCTGTCTCATCACAAGTGCCAAGTCTGTCTGTTACAAGCAGTTTGCTATTTGTTGTTTGATCTCAAAGAGAAGAGTATGTGAAAGTGTTTGTCTGCGTTTTAATTTCATGTTGTGCTTTGTGTGACTCGGACGAGAGAACTCGTGGCGTGTTAGCACCTAGCGCTAAAAGTTTAACGACGGACTGATCATCCGCGTTATTTAATTCCGAAGCATATTCCGGATTATGTTGCATTCCAGTTGTCCTCGGAACTCGTTTTTCCGAGATAAGTTAACCGGAAATTACGCAATGAACTCGGAATTCCGAGCTACGAGCTCGTTTGTTTCAGACAACCCCGAGATCACAATTTTAAAGATGGCTGCGCCCAGTGTTGTTGTAGTCTTTATTGTTTTCATCGTTTATATGTTCTGCTTTCTTTCATTTTGCTATTTAACAGCACCGAGTTGTTGTTTATTCTTGTTATCAATAGTTACCTTGCTGAAAACATCAGCATTGCCGCCGAAATTGACCGGTGTTTATGGTTTTTTAACTGTTCCTGGTGTTTACATTCTGACGTTCGATGTTTAATGTTTTTTTCTGGTTTTATGTGTGCCGATTGTTGTGTGTGACACTATCTATGCGTTTCCTGCATTCCTCCTCGGGGGACTTTAGGTGCAGAGAATACTCTGTTATTAGTTCTTTGTACTCATACAGAGCAACAACACACACAGCTTTACGAGCGGTGTCCATTTTTTTCCGAGTTGGAATCTGGAACGCAAAACAAGCTCGTTACGTCATTTCCTGGTCGAAAATTCCGAGTTCCGAGGACAACTGGAATGTACCATTAGCCGATGTAAAATGCCGGCGTGTGTTTAGCTGATGTTCATGCCAGCACGATTAATTTAGCTGATGGTATATGCCATCGCTATTAATAAGTTAACTTTCTCTCTGTTTTAACAGAATGCCGGATTTTTTCCGAAGAGTGTACCGCTTTTAGGCTGCACACTAGTCCATTCCCGTCGCGCACCCGCCGCACTGGGACATATTTCACCGGCGAATAATTACGAGAACCGTGACACCGTTCAAGGCATGCCGTCTTGCCGCATGGTTTATTTTATTTGATTAAATTAATCCATATTTTTGAGCCGTTAGCCGTCGCTAACCTAGCTTAGTTTAGCATCACTAGCATTCGCTAGCATTGATAACTGCAACCAAATTTTCTAAATTCAACCGCCGTTGTCAACCCACCGTCGCAGCTCCAGACTGCGATCTATTTCGGGATCCCTTCGGGGTCCGCTCCGGCGACACTAGCCGTGTTTAAAAACATCTAAAAACAAAATCGTCCGCGTCTATCTCTTATCTCAGACGGTAAACGCCATTTTTGGCTGCCGCTCGGAGAGAAGGCGGAAGTGACGTACCCTTCCCTACCTGCCCGTGCACCCTCTAGCGCCATCTCTTGGCGTCTTTGACATTGTGCTTTCTTCTGTTCTTCTATTCTTTTTAATTAAAATATCAGAACAACATGTCTGATGTTGAGGATGTGAGTGCTGCTGCACTTAAACCTCATCCATTTGTAGATTTTGTTGAGTCTGCTGTTAAAACTTTGACTGATTCTATTTCACTTTCTGACTTCAGCGATCATGTGACTGAATGCTCATCATATGATTTACAGAACCTGTTGAAGGACCAAGCTGAGCTGGTTTTTAAGGACACAGAGAAAGTTAAGGCAACTGTACGCACCGAAGCTTTGGGTCATTTTCCTATCCTTCTAGCCAGGCTCTGGAATATAGAGGTGACGACTCACAGCTGCGCACGAGAGGAGTTGCAAAAGTGCAGAGTTGCTAACTCTGAGTCGATTAGTGAAATAGCAACCCTGAAACAGGACAAGACTAACACTGAGAAGCTTATAGCAACAGTTATGAGAGACAAGCATGTTGCAGACCAGAGGGTCATTAAACTAACAGAAGAGCTAGATCACCTTTCTGCAGAGCATAAACAAGGGGTACTAGTGATCAAGGACAAAGATCGTGAGATTCTTGAGTTAAAACAGCAGCTGGCAGATGCAAAAGCAAAGGCTTCCTCCACTCCTGTAGGTCGGGAAGAGGGGACACTTCCTCTTCCACCTCCTCCAGTGGAACCTGCTCCAGGTCCGGATCCTATCAGCAGTGTGTTGCCTCGGGCTGTTACAACCAATGACATTTATCGGATGGCTCAAAGCGTTAAACGATTCGATCCTCGTCCAGGAAATTCCCATCACATTCGTGCTTATCTCCGCACGCTCCGCCATCATTTTGACAGATATCCTGGTGCTAGCCTTCTATCCATCCATTGTCTTCCGCTTATCCGGAGTCGGGTCGCGGGGGCAGCAGCCTAAGGAGGGAAGCCCAGACCTCCCTCTCCCCAGCCACTTGGGCCAGCTCCTCCGGGGGAATCCCAAGGCGTTCCCAGGCCAGCCGAGAGACATAATCTCTCCAGCGTGTCCTGGGTCTTCCTTTGGGTCTCCTCCCGGTTGGACGTGCCCGGAAAACCTCACCAGGGAGGTGTCCAGGAGGCATCCTAATCAGATGCCCGAGCCACCTCAACTGGCTCCTCTCGATGTGGAGGAGCAGCGGGTCTACTCTGAGCCCCTCCCGGATGACCGAGCTTCTCACCCTAGCTCTAAGGGAGAGCCCAGCCACCCTGCGAAGAAAACTCATTTCGGCCGCTTGTATTCGCGATCTCGTTCTTTCGGTCACTACCCAAAGCTCGTGACCATAGGTGAGGGTAGGAACGTAGATCGACCGGTAAATTGAGAGCTTCGCCTTTCGGCTCAGCTCCCTCTTCACCACAACAGACCGGCACAACGCCCGCATCACTGCAGACGCAGCACCAATCCGCCTGTCGATCTCACGCTCTACCCTTCCCTCACTCGTGAACAAGACCCCGAGATACTTGAACTCCTCCACTTGGGGCAGGACCTCGTCCCTGACCTGGAGAAGGCATTCTACCCTTTTCCGACTCAAGACCATGGTCTCGGATTTAGAGGAGCTGATTTTCATCCCAGCTGCTTCACACTCGGCTGCGAACTGCTCCAGCGAAAGCCGGAGACCACGTTCTGATGAAGCCAACAGGACCACATAATCTGCAAAAAGCAGAGACCTGATCCTTAGGTCACCAAAACGGATCCCCTCACCACCTTGGCTGCACCTAGAAATTCTGTCCATAAAAGTTATGAACAGAATCGGTGACAAAGGGCAGCCTTGGCGGAGTCCAACTCTCACTGGAAACAAGCCCGACTTACTGCCGGCAATGCGGACCAAGCTCTGACACTGGTTGTACAGGGACCTAACAGCCCGTATCAAGGGGCCTGGTACCCCATACTCCCAGAGTACCCCCCACAGGGCCCCCCGAGGGACGCGGTCGAACGCCTTCTCCAAATCCACAAAACACATGTAGATTGGTTGGGCGAACTCCCACACACCCTCCAGGACCCCCCTAAGGGTATAGAGCTGGTCCAGTGTTCCACGGCCAGGACGAAAACCACATTGCTCCTCCTGAATCCAAAGTTCGACTATCCGACGGACCCTCCTCTCCAGAACCCCTGAATAGACCTTACCAGGGAGGCTCAGGAGTGTGATCCCCCTGTAGTTGGAACACACCCTGCGGTCCCCCTTTTTAAATAGGGGGACCACCACCCCAGTCTGCCAATCCAGTGGAACTGCCCCCGATGTCCACGCGATATTGCAGAGCCGCGTCAACCAACACAGCCCCACAACATCCAGAGCCTTAAGGAAATCCGGGCGGATCTCATCCACCCCCGGAGCCTTGCCACCGAGGAGTTTTTTGACCACCTCAGTGACCTCTGCTCCAGAGATTGGAGAGCCCAACCCAAAACCCCCAGACTCTGCTTCCATCCTGGAAGACGTGCCGGTGGGATTGAGGAGGTCTTCGAAGTACTCGGCCCACCGATTCACAACGTCCCGAGTCGAGGTCAGCAGCACACCCTCCCCACTGTAAACAGTGTTGGTAGTGCACTGCTTTCCCCTCCTGAGGCGCCGGATGGTGGACCAGAATCTCCTCGAAGCCGTACGGAAGTCTTGTTCCATGGTCTCACCGAACTCCTCCCACGCCCGGGTTTTTGCCTCCGCGACCACCCGAGCCGCATTCCGCTTGGACTGCCGGTACCCATCAGCTGCCTCCGGAGTCCCACGGGCCAAAAGGACCCGATAGGACTCTTTCTTCAGCTTGACAGCATCCCTAACCGCCGGTGTCCACCAGCGGGTTCGGGGGTTGCCGCCACGACAGGCACCGGCCACCCTGCGGCCACAGCTACGGTCAGCCGCCTCGACAATGGAGTCACGGAACATGGCCCATTCGGACTCAATGTCCCCCGCCTCCCCCGGGACGTGTTCGAAGTTCTGTCGGAGGTGGGAATTGAAGCTCCTTCTGACAGGAGACTCTGCCAGACGTTCCCAGCAGACCCTCACAACACGTTTGGGTCTGCCAGGTCTGACCGGCATCTTCCCCCACCATCGAAGCCAACTCACCACCAGGTAGTGGTCAGTTGACAGCTCCGCCCCTCTCTTCACCCGAGTGTCCAAGACATGCGGCCGCAGATCAGATGAAACGACAACAAAATCGATCATCGACCTGCGGCCTAAGGTATCCTGGTGCCAAGAGCACATATGGACACCTTTATGCTTGAACATGGTGTTTGTTATGGACAATCCATGACCAGCACAGAAGTCCAATAACAGAACACCACTCGGATTCATTTGACTGTGATAAAGCAGAACAGTGAATGGTCCAGTATGGCAACCTGTTATGAATTTTGTAGGCTCTATTATAGAGTTGTACTATTGGCTGAATAAGTTCTTCTGTTGTAAGTGACCAAATAGGAAGACAGTGTGACAAAGTTGACATAACAATTGCGTGAAGATATGATTTAGATACAGAAAAAGACAGATGAGACCTGATTTTACTACAAACATGCAACTTTTGTTTTAACTTTCCAGTTAGGGTTTGGACATGTTTACTATATGTAAGATGAGTCCAAAATGACTCCCAAGTACTTATATGTGGAGACAACTGATAATTTATGACTGGATAATGTAACAGGATTGGATATGGACAGTTGAGTCCGATTTCAATAAAAGTACATGCATTCTGTTTTCTTAATGTTAATTGTAAAATGATTGTCTTGCAGCCAGTCAAATAAGTGCTGAAGATCTGAGTTGTTTGTCATTGATTATGGCAGTGTTTGGACCAGACAGAAAAATAACAGTGTCATCAGCGTACAGAAGTGAACTGGAAAAATTAAGGGCACGTGGAAGATCATTAATGTACAAAATGAAGAGTAAAGGGCCTAAAATGCTGCCCTGTGGAATACCCAGAGAACATTTTAATGGTGCCAATTTTTACAGTCTGAGACCTATCACTTAGATATGACTTAAACATGCTTATTACTGATGTGGAAAAATTAAAAGAAAGAAGTTTATTTAACAGAATCTGATGATTGACTGTGTCAAAGGCTTTTCGAAAATCAATGTAAATGACTCCAGTAACATGGCCTTTGTTTAATGATGTTCGAATCTGCTCTGTTAAGAAAAGCAGAGCAGACATGGTTGACCGGTGAGGTCGAAAACCATGTCACTGAGCAGGTTGTTATCTTCAAGGTAAGTGATTAGTTGATTATATAATATTTTTTCAAGTAGCTTAGAAATAGCAGGGAGAATTGCAATTGGATGGTAGTTAGAAACATCTGTAGGGTCATCAGATTTGAAAATAGGAGTGATCTGGGCTGATTTCCACACAGCAGGGAACACAGATTGTCTAATACACAAATTTAGTAAATGATGAAAAAGAGGTATAAAAGAGGTATAGGAGTGTCTGCATGAGTTTTCAGAAAAGACATGTTCAGATTATTTGCATCAAAAGCATTAGAAGCTTTCATAGACCGTATAACATCATGTAGATCATTTTGCGACATTTCATGAAAAAAGAATTGTTGAGATGCAGCTGGTACTGATGGAAGAAACACCGGACTATTGAAGCTGGAGGATAGTTCACGTACAGATGCAGTAAAATACTCGTTAAAAGAGAGAGCGATCTTATCGTGTTCAGTGAGAAGAGTACCATTTATAGATATTTGAAGACTACTTATAGATTTAGATTGTTTTCGCCTGTTATAGTTTTGATTGTCTGCCACAGATTTCTGGGATTAGAAGCTGTTTGATTAATTAGATTTTCATAATAAAACTGTTTGGCTTCACATAATTCATAATGACATTTATTTTTGAGTTGTGTGAAAGTAGACTTTGCCTCTTTTGTTTTCAATGATCTGTATGCTTTAAGGGAAGAGGCCTTTCTTTTTAGTAACTGCAAAATTTCAGGGGTTACCCAAGGTACTTTATTCTGTTTGATGTGAATTTTACAAGTGGTGGTAAATTTTTGCTGTAAAGTTGCAAATGTTTTATGAAAGCTAGACAGAATGGAATCAGGATTTTGCATCAATAACTCATTACCCCAATCAGTAGTAGCCAATTCAGCATGAAACAGTGCCAGTTTTGAGTTTGGAATTTTATTAACATAGCTATTCCATACTTGGAAGGTTGATTAGTAAATATAAGATCCATAATAGAATTACATGTTTTACCAAACCTGGTAGGAACCTTGATTAATTGATGGAGACCAAATTTTGTTGCAAAGGCTTTCAGAGACTTACATGATTTATTGCTCCAGTTTAGGTTAAAATCACCTAATATAACAAGCTCCTTGGTTTTAACAGAATTAATTATTCCAGTGAGCTGAGTTAAATATACAGAAGGACTAGTGTTTGGTGGCTTGTAAGTGACAATGATTGTGATTGAAAGTTGGTTAGACAAATGAACCACTAGTTGGAGTATCTCTAAACCTGTTGAAAGTTTTACTAATGACTGTGCATATTTTTGATTTACATAGAGGGCAACACCCCCGCCGACTTTGTCAGTGCGGTCTTTTCGATATAGTGAATAGTTTTCAATTGCAAGATAAGAATCTGGTATAGTAGAAGTTAACCGTGATTCAGATAATGCCATGACATGAGCCTTAGACTGAGCAAGCATAATTTTGAATTCATCCAACTTTGGTACAAGGCTTCTCATGTTTAGATAACAGACTTTGAAGCCTCTGATTTTACCAAGCTGTGCTAAAGTATTTTCTTGGGATGTGATAAACCTTTTGGAGCTTTCCTAAGTCTGGAGTTATGGCCTGGAATAATAGAAGAAGCTGTAAGTTGCAGGTGAATCATAGTAGGTAACCCTGTTGGTTGGTAGAAACGTTGTGGTTGAGGTAAATCCATACATGGGGCACCTGCATTTAGACACAGACCCTGAGCATTATTTAAAACATGAGAATAAAATCCTAAAAAATAAGCAAAAATACACAGAAAAACATTTATGGTAGGACCAGGGTTGAATTCAATGTTTCCTATGAATCAAAGAACTGAGAGTAGCAGTGTCTGAAAGGGCTGTTGGCGCAAAGTTACAGCAGTGTCTCTCAACCTTGTATGTTTAGGTTTAAATTTAAAATCTTTCACCCACCGGTGGAAGATGATAGCGTGAGCTGGGATGACTGTCCGTGTAGATTGCAGGATGACAGCAGAACACGTGGAAAAGGTTGAACAATCCTCAGACCGTTTGCACAGAAAGAAGGCTGGGGCAACCGAATCTGAACGCACCTCTCGAGCATAGTTCCTCCATAGCCGTATGTAGGCACGTGCCACGTACCACCCGAGGCAACCGCGACTCCCTCGTGGACGAAATCCAGCGAAGCCCAAGCAGCAGGACCGGGAACATCCGGCCCAATTCAGGACCCACGCCGACACGGCCATTGCACCAGGTCAGCAGCTACTCTGATCACATCCTCCTCATGGCAGCAAGCACCCCTCGAGGTCAGTAAGCTCCGTTCGGGGCTCAAAGGCTGGGCAACATCGGGAGAGTTCACCGTGTCGCATAAACACGCCACAGTAGCGTAAAAAAGGAACCAATTCAGCCAGGGCAGGGCAGGGCAGGCCCACTTCCAATAAAACGTCAAGCTTCCGTTGTTAGAGAGTACAAAGTTTGTTGGCGTTGATGAATCGACGAAAATAAGTAGATATCCCATAGTTTGTGGCGCTGGAGCAAGTGAAGCAAAATTAGTACTAGAACTGCAGAAAGACTGGTAAAGAACAGACCTGCAGACGCCTGATAAACCAGATATTTGTTGTTGATCTGCAGCAGTGCATCACAGCTCTCGGCGGCTGCTGCCATCATCATCAAATTATTACTTAAATTGGAAATTTATGATACATAAATTATTTTTGCTGGATTCATTTATAGTTTTTAAATTTCATAATCTCTTGAAATAATGGAGGTTCTGTAATCAGTTTGATGTAGATCAGTCCAGTTAGATCATGGGCATACCTAATGTTCAAGTAAAGTGCTGGCCAAGTTTTGCACATTACCATGATATGGCCGAGTCCGTATGGCCTCCCTTTTTTGTTTTGTTCAATGCATGTGTTCTGTGCTACCAAATATGTACACTTAAATTTTTTTATCTACAGATCGTTCTTAGAGAATCAAAGCCTGTGTTGCTCTTGTGTTGCTGGGACTGCAATGTGTAACCATACAGTTGCCCTTCTGTACCAGACTGCTCACTTTTCTCAGCTCAGTGTGCCAGTGGTTCCACCAGTTCACAGCTGCACTGAAGAGGAGCAACATTGGCACAAACCTCGAACTGCTGTAATTTTTATAATCTCACATACCACACGATGATTAACATGATTTAAATTTAAAGTGAAGAATGGTAAAACTTGCTTTATTTTTTCTCAGGGTGTAAAACCAGGACCAGTTGTGAAGATGGTTGGCACAAAGCCTGTGCAAGGCTAAATATGGAAAAGCGGCTTACGGCAAGTAAATTATTTATTTACAGCTGTGTCATTTCAAACCGTTAGTGGGAATTAACCTATACATATTTACCTATGTATCTTTGACTCACCTGTGAAGGACAATTGCTTCCCCAGACATATTGGCTCACCACCACACACACACACACACACACACACACACACGCACACACACCGGGTTAGAAATAGTTTAGAAAAAGATGGAAAACAGTAAATCATTTTTGGCTCCACCTAGTGACCATTTATTTCCTAGACCACACATGGGCATGTAAATAAATTATTTGTTTGAGAATTTTAAATGAGCATTTATGAGCAGTTTACCATCCAGCAAAATGTGTTATTGACAGACACACACACACACACACACACACACACACACACATTGTATACCTGTATAACTTATTTCTCCACCTTATGCTATATTTAAAGGAGTCCCCTGATGAGAGGAATTCTTGGGCCACTTCCTGACCTGTTTGTGCTGCGGGTGGCAGAGGCCTACAGTGAACTGGATCCTCTGGATAGGCCATTGGTGTCTACTGTGGGTATGAGTGCTACCAAACCACTTGTAGAGTCAGAGTTCGGATTGGTGCAGAGAGGGAGTATAATTTCTTATCAGCAGCCCAAACTCTACTCCAAAAACATTAACCTACATCCCAGTGCTCCACCTTATCCCAGCCTTCCTCTGGAGGGCTACAACCTTTCACCAACTGAGTGCATTTGGGTGTGCACAGAAGAGGAACAGTTGCACCTGCAAAGCCTGAATGTTTCCTATGATATGGCACATAAAATTGAGGCCTCCACTCGTGACCAAAGCACTGTTCCAGAATGGCATCTTCTACGAAAGACAAGAATAATGTCATCTAGGTTTCGTGAAGTGTGCCACGTGCGTGGCCTCAGTACCTCTGAGTCTCTAGCTGAGAGGATGTTACGGGGCACAAGGCAGACCACAGATATGAGAAGGGGGGCAGAGATGGAGTTTGAGGCAGTTAAGGAGTATGCCAAATATGCACATGTGAACTACTCACCTTGTGGGCTGGTGATTCATCCGCAAGCACCATGGCTCGGCACTTCTCCAGATGGACAGGAATATGACCCCACTATTAGCCCATCATTTGGTTTAGTGGAAATAAAGTGCCCCAATGTAAACGTTTATGTGGAATGTAAATATTTTTCAATGTCTAATGGGAGTTTTCAGCTAAAAAGAAGCCATGCATACTTTTGGCAGGTACAGGGACAACTTCTCTTGACTGGGCTAACATGGTGTGATTTTTTTGTTTGGGCTGAGGATGACTATTTTGTACAGCGCCTACATGAGGACAAGGAAGAACAACACTTAATTCGATTTAAGTGTGATCAGTTTTACTTTCATGTCTTTATGCAAGAGTACCTGTCCATGAAACATAACGTAAACATAACAAGCAACATGTAATAAATGCACACGTTTATAAAGGTATATGGTTATGTATTTATTTAATAGAAGTGGATGCTTCATTTCATATTTGATCCTCTTCTTGCAAGTTGGTGAAATTGTGCCAGACACCTATTTAAAACATTGTAACTTGATTTGAAACTTAAAAGTTTATTCCACCCCTGAATGAAATTTAGTCTGTTGCCAAATTTTCCAGTTATTTATTCTAATGATCCAAATTTTCTCTTGGTGATCTCAGTCATATTGACAACAAATGAAAATAAGGAGAAGCACATAGGAATTACATGAGCTCATTTGGGAGTAAATTACAACAAACCACTATCTGTAAGCCGCAGCTGCAAGGCGCAAGAACATGATGCAACCCCCAAAGCTCACCGTTTACTGTCTATTGGTTTATTGTGTAACATTTACATTTCACCCTATTCACCAAGGGTGTAGATTTGGCATGGACAGTGGTGACATGTCCCCACCAATATCCAGCAACGACCAAATAGTCCCCACCAATAATTTGACCGCCTCCGCTAAAAAACAACAAGCCATTCATGTCTCGTTACTCTAGAGGTGCAGAAAGGGTTAAATGACGTTCTCTCCTCGAGGGGACGATGTCGCCCCCTGCTGCCAGCGCTTTCCTCCTTGATGACGCAGTCCCATGCGTGGTCCAACGTGTATACCCCGTCGTCCCTATTCATGGTCCCATGTCCACGTCTCCTTATTTCAATAGCTTCCTTTATCCATCTCTTGAATTTCTGTTGTTCTGTGTTGACAATCCTTGTTCTGTCCCAATCCATGATGTGATTTTCTCTGGTGCAATGATCTGTGATTTCCTCATTGTGCTCTCTGCTTCCTTTCTTGCTGCTCTTGTGTGTATTCTACTTGTCTCTTTTTCACATTATTTTCAGAAAAGAATGTGAAAAAGAGAAACCAGAGAAAATCACATCATGGATTGGGACAGAACAAGGATTGTCAACACAGAACAACAGAAATTCAAGAGATGGATAAAGGAAGCTATTGAAATAAGGAGACGTGGACATGGAACCATGAATAGGGACGACGGGGTGTACACGTTGGACTACGCATGGGACTGCGTCATCGAGGAGTAAAGCGCTGGCAGCAGGGGGCGACATCGTCCCCTGCTGCCCGTACACAAACGGAAGCGGAAGTGAAGCTGCGTTAGCAGCTTAGCTCAGAAGAAGGCCACAGCGCTGGTCGAAGCGTCAGCAGAATAAGGTAATAAGATCTCCTATCTGTGTTTTAAAAGAACACAAAGTTAAAGTACATCTCACTTTGTAAAAGCAGGGATGATGGCGTCTGACATCTCACCTCAGTGCAATCCACAATAACAATGGTGTCTGAGAAGTCCTGGAACACTTCAGGGAGATTGGCTTGCACATCTTCTTTTTCCATCCAGATGCACGCAGAGCCCTGAATGGTGTACAGGTAGTTTGTCCATGTAGATATGATCTGGCTCACAGTGGATTGGTGCACAGAAAACCTGTTAGCCAAGTCTCTTCCCTTTAGGCCAGCTGCCAGGTACATCAGGAAGAGGAAGAACTCATCTATGGGTTGTAATGACTGTGGGAGCAGATGATGTGTATTAGAGCAATGCAGAGGTTTGCCTGAGCTTGTAGAAGAACAAAAAGCAACAATAACACAAATACAAACCATATGTGCAGGACGAACTACAGAGATGGTTTCATTTTTCCTCTCTGCAGCTTTTGTTCTTGATGTCCGAATCATGAAGGACACCGATGGCTTAATGAGACTCCAAAAAATCTTCAAATGGCGATAACTGGCAAATCTGTAAAAACACAAACAATATTTATTGTTCCAATAAGTAAAAGTTGGAAGAGCAGCATTACTTTTAATAGTTTTTTTCTGAAGTTCAAGTCCAAAGTAGCTGTCCCAGAAAATTACACAAAGTCTTTGTTAGAAAGACCACTTAAGTAATGAATAACTGAATAAGTCTTATTTAACACACACACATATATGTAAAAGAGAAGAGAGAGATGTACAGAGTTACATCACTAAGATGAGAAACAATACAGCTGTACATGACAGGTAAAATAGATGGGGGTGGGAGGATAAATTAGGAGATAGATCGATTGATGCAGCTTTTGCTTCTAGGTGAATCACAGGTATGTTATGTTGCTCATATACGTACCTCTCTACCTGGTATCCCCCTTACACTCACACCTTAATCTAATAATTATATAAAAATATTATGAAATGTAGTAGCATTTAACTTGCCTTGTGTAGAAACGGATGTCATCGTCGGATCCCGCGAATCTCTCTAATCCGAAAGAGGACTGGATTTTCAGTTTCTCCATTTCTATAGCCATCAATCGTATCTCTTAGCTGCTGATTTCCGGTCGCTGCCATGTCCATGGCAGCCGGTTCTGGGACAGAAGCGTAATCATGGTCCACCACAACAGCAGTGCATTTCGTAGCTTGTTCATCGGGGGGGATCGTCAAATGATGCCGGTCTGTCAACACGTTCCCACACACTGGGTCTTGATGGAGTGATTTTGAAGTTGTTCCAGCTGAATAACTTTGGGACAACTCCTTTCTTCAGTCGTCTCTTCCCACCTTCTGACTTTCCCTCAGATATGTCCCCTGGGAGAAAGTGACGGCTGCACACTTTTACTGTGAGAAGTCAAAACAAACACGTTTTCAAGATGGTGCCTGCTGTTTGGGCTGCACATCTATCTCTCTCGTTGCTCTTTTTTATTTTTTTATGTTTTAGCTTTTCACTGACTGCTCCATGTTCAGCAATTTCTTATGACCGACTCACCCTCCTCAATCTTCGACCGAAAGGTGGATCTACCCTTTTCTACAGCCAGGAGTTTGGAAAATCTCTTAGCTCGCTGTTTTTTTGCTGTCCCGGCATTCTTACACAGCTCTCCTTGCCCAGCGTGGCACCAGAGGAAGCGTCGCAGACGTGGCAAGCGGGGAGGTCACGGGGTGAGGCTAAGAACTGCTTTGAGGATATCGTCTGGGAAGTTTCTGTCTTTCCTGTCTCTGGACCCTCATCCTTGGAACCAGCAGATGCACCCCATTCAGGTCCTCAGTCCGATGACACCTGGCCTTTCCCTACTCGTCACGGATTATAGCCGCTTGTTTCGGCGTACGAGCGGGGCTAACCATGCTAATCTCTGCTATCCGAAGATGATCAGGTTGGATGCGCTTCCTGAACCAGCAGACCAGGTGCTTTCTCCGCCCTTAAGGATTGCTCTTCTGAATACACGGTCGATCAGGAATAAAACTGCGATTCTGAAGGATTACTTCATTGACAAAGAGGCACATATGTAGCCTAGTGAACTAGACCAAATTATATATTCACATATATAGGATGGCTTGCCAGGCTAGCCCATATGTTCCTCATGACGGAAACGTGGGTCCAGCTCGGTGAGTCGACTTTTCAATCAGAACTATGTCCTCCGGACTGTTGGGTTTTAAATGAGCCTAGACTCTCTGGCCGTGGCGGGGGCCTACTAACTCTATACAAGTCTTCCCTCCATCTAAAACCCCTTTCTGGTTTTGTGACACCAACTAGCTTTGAGTTGATGGCGTTTGAGTTGGATGTTTCCCCACCACTACTGTGTGCTCTCTGTTACCGACCACCCAAATATAACTCTGCTTTTCTAAATGAATTTTCTGATTTCTTAACTGATTTTCTCCCGAAATATGATCGTGGATTAATCCTCTGTGATTTTAACATACATGTATGCTGTCCCTCAAAGCCTTTGTTGAAGGACTTTTTGGACATTTTAGACTCTTATGGGCTACAGCAAATGGCCAAAGACCCTACCCATGAGCACTCGCACATACTGGATTTAGTTTTATCATTTGGACTGTGTGTCTCTGATTTGACTGTGGACTCAGTATGTGTCTCTGATCATTATCCGATCATTTTTAATATCCCTCACTTAACTCCTTTATCCAGAAAGTGTCAGCCAAAACGCTGTGTTAGACATATTTCTCCATCCACCCCTGTCATGCTGTCATCTTGTCTGGAAGCTGCCTTATGCACCACGTTTACTTCCTTGTCTCAGTCTATGCGGGTTGATAAGATGGTTAATTCTTTTAACACTCTTTGTTCTGTTGCTCTGGACTCGGTTGCACCTCGTAGAAATAGGCGGAAAAAGATCATCTCTGACCCCTGGGTAAACGACAACACGCGGGCTCTCAGGCGCCAGTGTAGAGCATTTGAGCGTAAATGGAAAATGGATAAGCTTCATATATCCTTAGATTAAGTCCGAGACTCCCTAGCCACCTACCAAAATGCTGTCAGGGCAGCCAGAAATAAATACTTTGCTAATATTATTTCAATGCATCATGGCGATCAAAGAAAACTATTTACTACCATAAACTCTGTCCTCTCGTTAAATGAAGCAAGGACCCCTCTATTGCCCACAACTGCTCTGTGCTCTGAGTTTCAGAATTTTTTTCTACAAAAGATTCAGAATATCAGGCACAGTCTCATTTCCCAAAGTCCAGTTTTTCAGCGTGACACTCACCATCAGTCTCAACTCTCTTCATTAATTCCTCTCTCACACTGAACTAGACAAGCTGATTAGGTCAATGAAACTGTCGGGCTCTCCAGAGGATTCTATTCCAGCACGGCTTGTACCTGGGACCCTATCTGTGCTGGGTCCAACAATTTTGACTTTTGTTAACACCAGCCTGTCCTCTGGAGTGTTCCCTGCAGCTTTTAAGAAGGCGGCCATTCAACCACTCCTGAAGAAGCCTGGCCTAGATCCTGCTATCTGTGCAAATTACCGTCCGATCTCCAAGCTCCCCTTTCTATCTAAAGTGATTCAGGCCTAATTACAGCACAGAATCAGCTCATATTCCTGTGCTGAATGACATTCTGGTAGCAACTGATGCTGGGTCCCATGTACTACTATTACTCCTTGATCTCTCTGCAGCTTTTGACACAGTAGACCACGATATTCTTCTAGGTAGATTAGAGTCATGTGTTGGAATTGACAGGCAGGCTCTAAACTGGTTTAAATCATATCTGACAAACAGATGCTTCTGCATCCAAGCTGGTGACTGTTCCTCTCCTTACTTTCTGCTTCCTTGGGGTGTTCCGCAAGGTTCAATACTCGGTCCACTGCTTTTCTCTATCTATATTATCCCTTTAGGCACTATTTTAACCAAGTTTGGAATACATTATCATCTGTACGCTGATGACTATCAGATTTACTTTACCCTGAATCACACCAGCTCCACCCATCTACTCCAAGAGTGCCTTACAGCCATAAAGGGGTGGCTTGCTTCAAATTTCCTACAGCTAAATGAAGACAAGACCGAGGCTATTATTTTTAAACCTCAATCTGATAAAAACACATCGGCTACATTCACCCTCCCTTCCCTGAATTTTAGCTCTTGTGTGACTAGCCTTGGGGTTAAACTTGACACAGACCTGTACATGACCCAGCACATAAATGCTACAGTGAGATCCTGTTTTTTTCAACTTCGCTGCATAACATGCTTGAAATCCATCCTCAGGAGACCACATTTGGAATCAGTTATTCATGCTTTTATCACCTCAAGACTCGGCTATGCTAACTCTACTCTCATAGGTGTCAAAACCACCTCTATGAACCATCTGCAGAGGGTACAAAATGCGGCAGCCAGATTTCTCACTGGAACAAATAGACGAAGCCACATCACTCCTATTTTGGCTGATTTACACTGGCTCCCTGTAGTGTACCGTGTACAGTTCAAAGTTCTTATTTTTGCATATAAGGCTGTTAATAACAAAGCTCCCCTCTATCTGTCTGAATAACTTACACACTATGTTCCCACCCGATCACTACGCTCCGCAGATCATCACCTCTTGTCCATTCCCAAAATGAAATACAAATCTCGTGGAGAGCGGGCCTTTGCTTTTGCTGCTCCTAAACTCTGGAATGCACTCCCACTTACACACTTTAAATCCTGCCTTCAGGCACATTTTTTCAGAATGGCTTTTGCCAGGTAAAGTTTTAAATAGTATCTTTTAGTGTTTTTATCCTTTTCTTTAAAATTTCTTTAATTTTTATTCATTTTGTTCTTTTCTTGTATTCATAAACCAAATGTTTTAGGTTTACCTGCGTTTTGTGTTGAAATGTTGATTTTCATGCCTTATTTTTATTTTTAATCGGTCTGTCACACATTCTCTGCTTGTGAGGACCTGTTTTATTAGTTTTACTGCCTTTCATCTGTTTTATATTGCCCTTTTTTTATGTTCAAGCACTTTGGTCAGCTGACACGCTAAATGTGCTCTATAAATAAATGTGGTATGGTATGGTAAACCGATCACGGCAAATTAAAACTAACCACCGTTTCCCCAGGACTTCTTCAAGCGGAAAAGCGTGAAAACTGAGGCCAGCGCTGTAAGTTGAACTAGCAGTGCACTCTGGGACACAGCAGTGTTCGTGGTACTGCTTCTCTTGCTTTTGAAAGGTAAATTTCTTATCAGGGGGTGCCATTGTTCCATTGTTTCCAGTTGCCGCAAAACGTACCGGAAGTCACTTAAGTGTCTAGCGCCTACCGGATGTGACGTCAGTCTTTTGTGCAAAGAGCCTATATCATAAGTAATAAATAAACATATATACAACATCTCTTCACATCATAAACTGCAACATCAAATTAAAGAAAATGGGATAAACCTAAACCACCGTGGAGTCACGGTTCTATGGTATTCAGAGTGTAGATCCAAAATGCTTCTCTACACAGGAGGTTAATATTACCACCTCTAGAAGGTAGAGAAACACAGAAAAAGTGATCTGTGGGTTCAAAGTTTTTTCTTCTTCCTTTTTATTAATAGCGACTCTCTATCCACTCATGCTTTAGAATATGCCCTCGAGATGATGGAATTACTATATCCCCTTTGTTTGAATCATTCACGCATTTCAGTGGCTCTAGATTCAAATTCAATATTGCAGTTTCTCTGTACTCTAAGGAATTGTCCAATGGGAATATTATTGATCAAATGTTGAGGATGATTACTATCAGCCCTTAATAAAGTATTTCTACTTAAAGAAGAAACATCAAAATCCACTTTTTTTGCTGATAACCTGTATAAATGAGTGTCTAATAGTGTTGTAGACATGTGTAGTCATTCTTTTTGCATTTTTGTGCATTTTTTTCAAAAACTCAAAAGTCAGCCAAAAAATGTCAGTCTATCGCCATCTTCAGCTCAAAACTATGCAACAGCAGTTTGCAACAGCAATTTGAATCTGTCTTGTCCAATGGCTGAAACTGTACAGTGCAACGTAGCCGTGCACTACCACGTAGCAGCGCTGCGGCCGTAGGTTATAAAAGCATCGAGGTCTCGGCCACGCCTTGTATCAGTTGGGACTTGGATTAACCTCAAGTGAGTGTTTATGCTGTAGCTTAGCTATTGTTTAGCATTAGCATTGAGATAGAGTCCTAGCATAGCTTCTAGTGTTATAATTACTTATTTTTAGTAGCGTGGCTGTTAGAGATAGTAGTTTAGTGCATTATACGTGTGCCTCCACCAACCTGATGGAGTTTGAACTGGGTTATGATGGGTTTGAAGAGCGTTCCAGAAATTAGACTAACCCCATCTTTCACCGTTCCGGGAATTAGACGGAGCCCAAGGATTGCTGCCTCCCCATAAAGGAGATTTTGGGCCCAATCTGAGGTGAGTAAGCTATGAAATTACTTTTAACAGCTTCTAAAGATCATTCCCTATCTGTAATTTAGCAGCTATAATTACTATATTTATTTAGAAATTCAAAGTAAGAGTCATGGTTCAGGACGAGGTCCTGCCCCAAGTGGAGGAGTTTAAGTATCTCGGGGTCTTGTTCACGAGTGAGGGAAGGGTGGAGCGTGAGATCGATAGGCGGATTGGTGCTGCGTCTGCAGTGATGCGGGCGTTGTACCGGTCTGTCGTGGTGAAGAGAGAGCTGAGCCGAAAGGCGAAGCTCTCAATTTACCGGTCGATCTACGTTCCTACCCTCACCTATGGTCACGAGCTTTGGGTAGTGACCGAAAGAACGAGAGCGCGGATACAAGCGGCCGAAATTAGTTTTCTTCGCAGGGTGGCTGGACTCTCCCTTAGAGATAGGGTGAGAAGCTCGGTCATCCGGGAGGGGCTCGAAGTAGACCCGCTGCTCCTCCACATCGAGAGGAGCCAGTTGAGGTGGCTCGGGCATCTGATTAGGATGCCTCCTGGACGCCTCCCTGGTGAGGTTTTCCGGGCACGTCCAACCGGAAGGAGACCCAAAGGAAGACCCAGGACACGCTGGAGAGATTATGTCTCTCGGCTGGCCAGGGAACGCCTTGGGATTCCCCCGGAGGAGCTGGCCCAAGTGGCTGGGGAGAGGGAGGTCTGGGCTTCCCTCCTTAGGCTGCTGCCCCCGCGACCCGACTCCGGATAAGCGGCAGAAAATGGATGGATGGATGGATGGAGTCATGGTTCATTTCATTTAGCTAATAGCTAATCAGTCCACACTGCCATCAGGCTCAGAGCAAGTACTGTATGTGATAATGTTTGTTACAGACAGTTTCAGGTTGAGTTTTTGTGCCAGTTGATAATAATGCTGAGCGCTGAAGCAGATAAACACAGGAGGGACACTGAGGAGTAGACAGGAGAGCATCCCAGCATGAGGCACCACAGCTTGACCCTGTTCTGAACTCTTGTCAGAGTCCGTGTCTGATTAGAACATATTCATGTCTGATTCTGGACACTGAGTTAGCTCTGAGAGCAGTCAGATTACTCACCAGCCATGTTATAAAGTTCATATATTGGACAGTTTGTTTTGTACGTGATTTTTATTTTATTTATTTAACATTTATTTATCGAGATGAGTCCATTGAGAACTCATTTTCATTTACAACGACGATCTGGCCAAGAGGCAGCAACAACAGACACATAGTTAGCTTTACACAAACAGATAAGATAAAAAAATACAAGATAAAAATAAGTGATCTAAGTTGCTAAACTCCCACAACAATGTGCTGTTATTTATTTTTTCAGGCTAAATCTACCCAAGAAATCTTCTGTCAGACTGATTTAGTCATCCACAAGTCTGCACCGGTCCAGGCTAAGGTGAAGCTTTGCAGGTGTAGCAGAGGTGAGTTATTTTTTAATCATCTATCTTTCATTACCTTCTAGTTTTAACATTATGTAATTGTTTTAGCTTATTGTTACACGTGTGTTGCTGCTGTTAAAAACAACTATAAATATATTTGCTGTTTAATGTTTTACATAACCACCATCTCAGAGCTCTCAGCAGCAGTGTGTCTTTGACACAGGGACCAGCCTCTCCACTCTGAACAGACCGAGGTGTGAGGCATCAGCTTCTGATCCCAGCTTCCATCTGAATGACGGTGCAAGCTCTATGAACTAATCTAGGTATAAAAAAAATTATTATAAATAATAATTGTAAATAATTTTATTGTACTCCATCTTTGTTCTGTTTTTTTCTCACATCTCAGACCTGGCTGGTCACCACTGGAGAGCACCAAGGAGTAGCTTACAAGACTCACACTAAAACCCCACTTTACCTCAGGGCCTCCTGATCATCTAAATACAGGTACTTCTCAAAAAATTAGCATATTGTGATAAAGTTCATTATTTTGTGTAATGTAATGATAAACATTAGACTTTCATATATTTTAGATTCATTACACACAACTGAAGTAGTTCAAGCTGTTTATTGGTTTTAATATTGATGATTTTGGCATACAGCTCATGAAAACCCAAAATTCCTATCTCAAAAAATTAGCATATTCCAACCGACCAATAAAAGAAAAGTGTTTTTAATACAAAAAAGGTCAACCTTCAAATAATTATGTTCAGTTATGCACTCAATACTTGGTCAGGAATCCTTTTGCAGAAATGACTGCCTCAGTGCGGCGTGGCATGGAGGCAATCAGCCTGTGGCACTGCTGAGGTGTTATGGAGGCCCAGGATGCTTCGATAGCGGCCTTAAGCTCATCCAGAGTGTTGGGTCTTGCGTCTCTCAACTTTCTCTTCACAATATCCCACAGATTCTCTATGGGGTTCAGGTCAGGAGAGTTGGCAGGCCAGTTGAGCACAGTAATACCATGGTCAGTAAACCATTTACCAGTGGTTTTGGCACTGTGAGCAGGTGCCAGGCCGTGCTGAAAAATGAAATCTTCATCTCCATAAAGCTTTTCAGCAGATGGAAGCATGAAGTGCTCCAAAGTCTCCTGATAGCTAGCTGCATTGACCCGCCCTTGATAAAACACAGTGGACCAACACCAGCAGCTGACATGGCACCCCAGACCATCACTGACTGTGGGTACTTGACACTGGACTTCAGCCATTTTGGCATTTCCCTCTGTCCAGTCTTCCTCCAGACTCTGGCACCTTGATTTCCGAATGACGTGCAAAATTTGCTTTCATCTGAAAAAAGTACTTTGGACCACTGAGCAACAGGCCAGTGCTGCTTCACTGTAGCCCAGGTCAGGCGCTTCTGCCGCTGTTTCTGGTTCAAACGTGGCTTGACCTGGGGAATGCGGCACCTGTAGCCCATTTCCTGCACACGCCTGTACACGGTGGCTCTGGATGTTTTCACTCCGGAATCAGTCCACTGCTTCCGCAGGTCCCCCAAGGTCTGGAATCGGTCCTTCTCCACAATCTTCCTCAGGGTCCGGTCACCTCTTCTCGTTGTGCAGCGTTTTCTGCCACACTTTTTCCTTCCCACAGACTTCCCACTGAGGTGCCTTGATACAGTACTCTGGGAACAGCCTATTCGTTCAGAAATGTCTTTCTGTGTCTTACCCTCTTGCTTGAGGGTGTCAATGATGGCCTTCTGGACAGCAGTCAGGTCAGTAGTCTTACCCATGATTGCGGTTTTGAGTAATGAACCAGGCTGGGAGTTTTTAAAAGCCTCAGGAATCTTTTGCAGGTGTTTAGAGTTAATTAGTTGATTCAGATGATTAGGTTAATAGCTCGTTTAGAGAACCTTTTCATGATATGCTAATTTTTTGAGATAGGAATTTTGGGTTTTCATGAGCTGTATGCCAAAATCATCAATATTAAAACCAATAAACGGCTTGAACTACTTCAGTTGTGTGTAATGAATCTAAAATATATGAAAGTCTAATGTTTATCAGTACATTACAGAAAATAATGAACTTTATCACAATATGCTAATTTTTT
>SSNS01000670.1:69481-111210 GCA_006937985.1 Aphyosemion australe
AGACTGATGGCCTTCTGGACAGCAGTCAGGTCGGCGGTCTTACCCATGATTGCGGTTTTGAGTAATGAACCAGGCTGGGAGTTTTTAAAAGCCTCAGGAATCTTTTGCAGGTGTTTAGAGTTAATTAGTTGATTCAGATGATTAGGTTAATAGCTCGTTTAGAGAACCTTTTCATGATATGCTAATTTTTTGAGATAGGAATTTTGGGTTTTCATGAGCTGTATGCCAAAATCATCAATATTAAAACCAATAAACGGCTTGAACTACTTCAGTTGTGTGTAATGAATCTAAAATATATGAAAGTCTAATGTTTATCAGTACATTACAGAAAATAATGAACTTTATCACAATATGCTAATTTTTTTAGAAGGACCTGTATATATAATACATGGAGACTTTCAGCACATGATCCGCAGTCATTATAAATGGGAGTCCTTCCGGAAGTCATGCAGAAGCCAGACGGCATTCATGCTGTACTCGGTAAATGAGACATGAGGCTTAACCAAGCAGGCTTCTTCCCTGCACACACAAGTGCAGCCACTTGGTGCAATCAAGGCCTGAACAACAGACAGGCCAGTGAAGATGCAGAGGGGCATAACAGCAANATACAGGTCCTTCTCAAAAAATTAGCATATTGTGATAAAGTTCATTATTTTCTGTAATGTACTGATAAACATTAGACTTTCATATATTTTAGATTCATTACACACAACTGAAGTAGTTCAAGCCGTTTATTGGTTTTAATATTGATGATTTTGGCATACAGCTCATGAAAACCCAAAATTCCTATCTCAAAAAATTAGCATATTCCAACCGACCAATAAAAGAAAAGTGTTTTTAATACAAAAAAGGTCAACCTTCAAATAATTATGTTCAGTTATGCACTCAATACTTGGTCAGGAATCCTTTTGCAGAAATGACTGCCTCAGTGCGGCGTGGCATGGAGGCAATCAGCCTGTGGCACTGCTGAGGTGTTATGGAGGCCCAGGATGCTTCGATAGCGGCCTTAAGCTCATCCAGAGTGTTGGGTCTTGCGTCTCTCAACTTTCTCTTCACAATATCCCACAGATTCTCTATGGGGTTCAGGTCAGGAGAGTTGGCAGGCCAGTTGAGCACAGTAATACCATGGTCAGTAAACCATTTACCAGTGGTTTTGGCACTGTGAGCAGGTGCCAGGCCGTGCTGAAAAATGAAATCTTCATCTCCATAAAGCTTTTCAGCAGATGGAAGCATGAAGTGCTCCAAAGTCTCCTGATAGCTAGCTGCATTGACCCGCCCTTGATAAAACACAGTGGACCAACACCAGCAGCTGACATGGCACCCCAGACCATCACTGACTGTGGGTACTTGACACTGGACTTCAGCCATTTTGGCATTTCCCTCTGTCCAGTCTTCCTCCAGACTCTGGCACCTTGATTTCCGAATGACGTGCAAAATTTGCTTTCATCTGAAAAAAGTACTTTGGACCACTGAGCAACAGGCCAGTGCTGCTTCACTGTAGCCCAGGTCAGGCGCTTCTGCCGCTGTTTCTGGTTCAAACGTGGCTTGACCTGGGGAATGCGGCACCTGTAGCCCATTTCCTGCACACGCCTGTACACGGTGGCTCTGGATGTTTTCACTCCGGAATCAGTCCACTGCTTCCGCAGGTCCCCCAAGGTCTGGAATCGGTCCTTCTCCACAATCTTCCTCAGGGTCCGGTCACCTCTTCTCGTTGTGCAGCGTTTTCTGCCACACTTTTTCCTTCCCACAGACTTCCCACTGAGGTGCCTTGATACAGTACTCTGGGAACAGCCTATTCGTTCAGAAATGTCTTTCTGTGTCTTACCCTCTTGCTTGAGGGTGTCAATGATGGCCTTCTGGACAGCAGTCAGGTCAGTAGTCTTACCCATGATTGCGGTTTTGAGTAATGAACCAGGCTGGGAGTTTTTAAAAGCCTCAGGAATCTTTTGCAGGTGTTTAGAGTTAATTAGTTGATTCAGATGATTAGGTTAATAGCTCGTTTAGAGAACCTTTTCATGATATGCTAATTTTTTGAGATAGGAATTTTGGGTTTTCATGAGCTGTATGCCAAAATCATCAATATTAAAACCAATAAACGGCTTGAACTACTTCAGTTGTGTGTAATGAATCTAAAATATATGAAAGTCTAATGTTTATCAGTACATTACAGAAAATAATGAACTTTATCACAATATGCTAATTTTTTTAGAAGAACCTGTAGATCTAACCTGTGGCTCCATCCCCGCTCCGCTCTCAACAGTGCTTCTCATCATCTCTAAAAGCTACCTCCCACAACAATGTGATGTTTGGTGACATGTGAGCTGATTCACCTGGTAAATACCTTAATAATTTTTTTCTTTGGTATCAAAAATAAATTAACTAATAACTTACATTCTTGTTTTCTACAGATTTCTGGAAATCTCTCTCTCTCTTTGAAGACATCACACCACCACATCTCCTCTTCCTGGAAAGTCCTCGGCTATTCTTCAATGACTGAGAATCATCTTCCTCACTACCACCATCCAGCTCTGTCTCCTGTCTGCCTACAATTATTATAATAAATGCTGTATGCATCTAACAAGTTCTTTGTGCTGCCAAAATGTCTCATTTTAATTCCAGTTTTGTTTATATTTTCATATATGTTTCACATGTAATAAATCATCATTAGTTTATTGCACATTTTACTAGCTCTCATGTGATGAATTAAAATTAGGTTTATCCTGTTTTCTTTAATTTGATGTTGCAGTTTATGATATGAAGTGATGTTGTATATATGTGTATTTATTACTTATGATATTGTGGCGGCCCTGCCCACTGCCAGGCCTGGCAGAGGCCACGGGGCATTGTGGGAGTGGGTTACGGTTGTTTTGTTCCATTTTCGTTGCGTTCGGGGTGGTTCTGTTGTTCTGGGGTATGTTGGGGTTATTTTACTTTTGTTTAGTGTCCTTTTTGTGTTCTTTTTACTTGGTGCCAGTTGGTACCGTAAGTTAATGTTTTATGTTGGGCGGTAAAGAGGTGCTGCTCGGCAGCTAATAAAGTTGTTATTGCCTGCTAAGTTGACTCTGCTTCTCATTGGCTGAGACTGCTTCCTGAACCCCAAGGTGTTGGAGAAACGCTACAATATATATTATCTACAACGAATATCCATTATTGTATGAGTAGGATGGTCTATTTTTACTTTATATTTGCTATTTTTATTATTGAACTTTTTGTATTTAAATGTAGCAATTTCTGATTGGTTTGGCTAGAACTCCTCTATATCTTTAACCAAAGATTTTGAAGGAGTAGATTTGTTTATTAATTTAACAACCACCACGTGTGTGTATATAGACCTCAGAAAACAGTGAAGCTGTAACTCTTAGCGTCAGTCTATTTTTTGCACCTATAATTAATTCGCAGAACCAGATTGCTCCAGTCCTCCTCCTTTTTCTAAAGAAAAAAATATATAAGTTCTGTTTTTTCTTGCCCAGGTAAGCAAATAAAAAAAATGTTCTCTTGTAAAAATAATTGGTTAAAACGTAATACTGGTTAAAAATGGACCCAAAAAATTTTAAATACAATGTTGCAGTGACAGAGAATCGATCCGGGGTCATGACATGGTAATATATCCATAGCAGTTTTGCTAATGACTAATGTAAGACTAATGTAAGAATTTGAAGGAACATGTAAATATATGGACAATCACACTCGTCTTGGGGCAGCGCAGAATTCATGCAGGGATATTCTGGTCACAAAGATGCACTTTTTTTTTTAAGTGCACTATTTTGGCCCTCACAATAGAGGCATGGGCGCAGTAAGGGGGGGGAATCTTATGATGATTCTAAGGGCCCAAGACTGACAGGGGCCCCCAAAATGTTTTATTAGTTTGAATGCTTGGAAAGCATTCAAAGTATTGAGTTTCTCCTCCTCCATTTTTCAGTTTTCGTACGTTTTTTGGCATCTAACTAGTGCCACAATTTTTACACTATTTACACAAATTTGGTATCAAACCGTTCAGCTCATTCAGGTCATGCCGGGAATGACTTTTGGTATTGATATCTTCAACCGTTTCCGAGATATTCAGCCTTTTCTGCGATTTTTCAGCCCATTGAAATGAATGGGAAATCCTTCAAATCCTCAGATTTTTCACAAAATCCTTTCAGCTTTTTGAACTTTAACTACTTCAACATACTTCAACCTAGAGACTTCATTCAACTTTTAACAAACTCAGAACAAGTTCAACTATTCACGTATGACTCTGCTTCTTGATATCTTTTACGGTTTTTCTATAATCACAGGTTAAACTTGAGGTATGATTTGGAAATGTTCAGGAATTTCTCCTCCTTCCCCCATTCAAAAGAATAGGGCCAAAAACCGACTTTGCTCGACTTCAGACAGTGTCCTGAGAGAACCATAGAACCGACGGAAATGAGACTTGCGCTGGATGAAAGCTGACGGATTTTCCTCCGTTTTGAGCTATAATTTATGGACGTACTCCAAAAATTGTGGTCATAGCGTTAACTAGTTGTGACGTTTCTAGTTTATTAAAATCTGTCATCTTCACTCTGAGCTGAACATTCCGCACTCTAACATTTCAAGGTCACTTTTTCTGCAAACAGATGTTTACTACACCCACACCGTTTACGCTACTTAAACAAATTATACCTCAAAAAGTAGGAATCTTTGTCAGCTTCGACAGGATGTCTTCATTTTAGCTGTAGGTGTCACAGTGCGGGCGCTACCAGCCTCAGAAGGCCGATAGTGCCAGATTTTCTCCCATTGGCGGCCATTCAAATTATTCTCAGCTCAGGTGCTTCGATCGCTGTCTGAGAGCTGAAATCGTCTCATCATATCTCCTACAATATTCAACGTAGCGACACAAAATTTCACACAGAGCACCATCAGAGCCTTCAGCCACTTATGGTTTTGGAATTTTTCGAATCGGTGCAAGACTTTTCGAATGGTGATGAGACCTTCGAGGCCTCCAATTTGACGTTTGGAGCTGCAGAGTGTTTTCTGCAGTAACCGATGATTTTCTCTAAAGAAAATTCTGCTATGACCACATCTTTTAGAGTTCATTCATAATTTTTCTAAAAACAGTAGATTTGTTTGTCACGTTCGATGGGATGTCTTTGATTTAGCTGTAGCTGTCACGGTTTGGGTGCTACGAGCCTCAGAAGGAGGAGTGAGCCAGATTTTCACCCATTGGCGCCTATTATAACTAATATCATGTTCTGCTCCAGACAGCTGAAATCGTCTCCTCATATCTCCTACAAAATTCAACGTAGCCACACAAAAATGCACACAGAGCACCATCGACTCCTTCTGCTGCTGAAGCTTTTGGAATTTTTTGAATAGGTGCAATACTTTTTGAATGGTGATGAGAGATTTGAGGTCTCCAATCTGACTTTTGAAGCTGCAGATCAGCTGCAGTCTCCGATGACTTTCTCTAAAGAAAAATCTGCTACGACCACATCTTTTATAGTTCATGCATAATTGTTTTTAAAAACAGGTTTTTTGTCAGCTTCGATGGGATGTCTTGTTTTGAGTCACAAGCGTCAGAAGAAAGATTCAGCCACATTTTCCTCCCATAAAAAACAGGCATTTTCTGCTCCAGACAGCAGAAATCATCTCATCATATCTCCTACAAATATTCTAGGTAGGCACACAAAAAAATAAATATAGCACCACCAAAGCCTTCTGATGCTGACGCTTTTGGAATTTTTCGAATCGGTGCTATACTTTTCGAATGGTGATGAGAAGTTGGAAGCCTTTGATCTGACATCTGAAGCAGATCCAAAGCCTGCCTGCTGCATCTAACAGCAGCACAGCAGTGGTGTGATAATGGAGCTTTCTGATTGGTTCAGACGTTTCCCGCCATTTAGACTGTCTGAGAGCGGATATACGGAAAAGATATTTTAAGTACAATCCTACTGGAGACTTGTGGCTTCTCTATCAGTCTGTCTGCTTGTTTCAGCAAACCAGTATCAGAACCAGCATCTGGTTTAAGACCAGAACCAGGATCAGAACCAACACCAGAGTCTGCATGTGGATCAGAACCAGGGCAAGACTAGAGCCAGGGTTAGATGAGATACAGGAACAGAACAAATACCCGGACCTGAATCAGGATCAGAACCCAGACCCAGAATCTGTCCCTCACTATGCCTCCCTCTTTCTCCCTTTCTCTCTCTCTCTTTCTGTGTCTCCCTCCCTTCTGCTTCCCTCCCCCCCCCCCTCTCTCTGTCTCTCTCTGTCTCCCTTTCTCTCTCTCTGTCTGTCTTTCTCCCTCTCTCTTTCTCTCTGTCCCTCACTATTCCTCTATCTCTCTCTCTTTGTCTCCCTCTTTCTCTCTCCTTCCCTTCCTTCCTCCCTACCCCTCTCTCTCTCTCTTTCTGTCTCTCTCTCTCTGTCTGTCTCTCTCCCTCTTTCTCTCTCTCTGTCTGTCTTCCTCCCTCCCTCTCCCTCCCCCTCTCTCTTTCTCTCTGTCCCTCACTATGCCTCCCTCTCACTCTCTCTTTCTCTCTCTTTCTGTGTCTCCCTCCCTTCTGCTCTCCCCCTCTCCCTCTCTCTGTCCCTCACTCTTTCTCTCTCCCTCCCTTCCTTCCTCCCTACCCCTTTCTCTCTCTCTCTCTCTGACTCCCCCCATCTCTCTGTCTCCCCCCCCCCTCTTACCTTCCTCTCTCTATGTCCCTCAAATTTTCCTCCCTCGCCCTTGTCTGTCTTACTCTCTGTCCCTCACTCTTTCTCTCTCCCTCCCTTCCTCCCTACTCCTCTCTCTCTCTCTCTCTCTCTCTCTCTCTCTCTCTCTCTGTCTATCGCTCTCCACCCCCCTCCCCCCTCTCTCTCCCTGATTGGCTGAGAGTTTTAAATTTTTTTCTGGCTATACAGACATACACACCCAGACATATTATACATCAAATTGATCAGCTTGGTCTAAGGAACCCAATGCCCCCCCACCCCCAATCCCTACTCTCTGATTGGCTGAGAGAGCTCAAGCATCTTTTTGGATAACAGAAATACGCATCCACACATATTATATATCAAATCGATCGGCTTGGTCTTAGGAACCCATTGCCCCACCCACCCAACATCCCTGCTCTCTGACTGGCTGAGAGATTTCAAGCTTCTTCTGGGTTAACAGAAATACACCCCCGGACATGTTATACATCAAATTGATCGGCTTGGTCTCAGGAAACCAGCCGTCCCCCAGCCCTGCTCTCTGATTGGCCGAGAGAGTTCAAGTTTCTTCCAAGTTAACAGAAATACGCACCCAGACATGTTATACACCAAATCAATCAGCTTGGACTCAGGAAACCAGCCGTCCACCATCCCTGGTCTTTGATTGGCTGAGAAAGTTTTGAAACCTTAAAGTTCAATTTCTGCTCTTTCTAACAGTTTATTTTTTATCTCATTCTGCTAACTTTGACAATTGAACTCATTTTCAACTTCACTTCAGTTCTAATGCATGTTCATCTATCAGTTTCAGCTGCTAAATTCACAGTTCAACTAATTGTGAAAATTTAACTATTAAATTATTCCTACTCAAATACCAGCTGTTTAAACATTTCAGCTGTCCAGTTTTTTAAACTGTGTACTGAGATTTCAGTTTTCTGCTGCTTAGATTTTTTTTTTCTCTTTTCTCCACTTACTTATTTGGCTGTATTACACTTGTTAGTGATTTTTTGCTCTTAAATCTTTTCAGCTCATTTTTACAATTGAGCTAAATTTTCGCAGCAGAAAACTGGTTATTTCAGTTCATCTACTCAGCTAGGGTCCACAGCATCACATGTGGTGTGCCCCAGGGATCAATTTTAGGCCCTGTGCTTTTTAACATCTATATGCTCCCTCTTGGCGATGTCATCAGGAGACATGGGGTGAATTTTCACAGTTATGCTGATGATACACAGTTGTACATATCCGTGTCTCCTGATGACACACAGCCAATGGATGCACTTTTTAACTGTATTTTAGACATTGAATCCTGGATGGCAGAAAACTTTCTCCAGCTCAACCAGGACAAAACTGAGATTTTAGTCATTGGTTCTGAGGCTCAGAGAGAGAAACTTTTACCAAAACTACAATCAATGTCTTTTAATCCTTCTTCACAAGTGAAGAACCTGGGCGTCATCTTTGACTCTGAGCTGACTTTTATCCCACACATTAAAAATATCACAAAAATAGGTTTTTATCATCTAAAGAACATCGCCAGAGTCCGCCCCATTCTCTCTCGGGCCAATACGGAGACGCTAATGCATGCTTTTATCACCAGCAGAATTGATTACTGCAATGCCCTGCTTTCTGGTCTTCCTAAAAAGAGAACTTCAGGCTTACAACTTTTACAAAACTCAGCAGCACGAGTCCTGATGAGGACCAGGAAGCGGGAGCACATCACTCCGGTTTTAGAATCGCTGCATTGGCTCCCCGTATGTTTCAGAATCGATTTTAAGGTTCTCTTAATGGTTTTTAAGTGTCTTAATGGTCTTGGGCCTTCTTATCTCTCAGAACTGCTTTTACCGTACAAACCCTCGCGGTCTCTGCGCTCCTCTGGCAGCCGTCTCCTTGTTATCCCTAAAGTCAGGACACATACTCATGGCGAGGCGTCTTTTCAGTACTACGGCCCTCGCCTCTGGAACAGGCTGCCGGAGGACCTCAGGGCTGCAGAGAACATTCATGTTTTTAAGAACAGGCTCAAGACCCACCTATTTAGCTTAGCTTTTAACTGATGATTTTTATCATCCTTTGTTTTTTTTTTTATTTTTATTTATTTTATCCTATATGTTTTATTCAATCAGAGTTTTACTATCATTTAGAGATTCACCTTTTTAGCTTAGCTTTTATCTCATTATTTTTATTACTGATTTATTCCTTTTATTTTATTTGTTCTATCAGAATTTTACTATCTTATATTTTAACCTTATTTTATCCTCTTCCGGTGTTTCCTCTGTGGGAGCCCTCTGCCCTGGGGGTGGTGGTCTGCTGTGGCGGCCTGGGTGGAGGTGGGGGTTTCCGCCCTCCCTCCCCTGGGCGCTTTGTGTTAGCGCCTCGGCTGCCGATGTGGATCTGCTGCTGTCGGGGCAGATGGCTCCCTTGATGGCGTTTCCTAACTTAGATGGTCTAACTCATCTGAACTCAGCCCAGTGTGTTACATTTTTATCATATATCCTTTAGCATGTGTTTCTGTGTGCGTGTGTGTTTGTGTGTGTGTGTGGGTGTTTGATAATGACTGTAATGAGGGTTTTATTTTCTAAATTCCTCTACATTTCAGGGGAGAGAGGGATTATGGGAATTTGGGGTCATTTTAATTTGTAAAGCACTTTGAGTTACATTTATTGTATGAATTGTGCTATATAAATACATTTTGATTTTTATTGATTGATTATATTCAGCAATAAAGCATTCAAACGCATTTCTGCAAGAAATGCAATTTATCTAGTTTTAATTTAAATTACATTAAATAAAAAATAATATTTAATGTTTTATTCACAATAAAGTTAAAGTCCCAAGTCATCGTCACACACTGGTGAAATTACATGTCCGCATTTGACCCATCCCCATGTTGGGGAGCGGTGAGCTGCAGCAGTGGCCGCGCTCGGGAACTATTTGGTGGTTTAAAGAGCAAATTGCAGGTTAATTTTTTTTTCTAATTCATATAAAATGCTGTTAAAAAATACTATTCTAAACATTTATTGTAGGTATTTTGTTTTAAAACACATAACGACACAGATTTCAAGTAAAAAGTGGTCTTTTTCATCAAAGCTTCTAAAAAAAATGCTCTTTTTTCTAAATCTTATCCTCTGACGTAACTAAAGGGAGTTCTAAGCTAGGCGCTGCCCCAGCTCAGTGTGAAGAGTGGAGAATTTAGTGTAGAGAGGTCATGTTATCAAATCAGTGTGTGTTCATTAGTTTATGATTGTGTTAATTTTGATAAATTATTGTTTGTGAAGGCTGTAAAAACTCCAGCCTGTCCGGACATCGAGTCCACGGGTTTCCAAATAAGTAAAACATGCTGATGAGGAAGAAAAACTTGTGATCCGAGGCACTCTAAGGATTGCTTTTATTTAGCAAGTAAATGTCGACGCGGTTCGGTCATGTACGACCTTCTTCAGGGCATAAACAGTCAAAAAAAATTTGTTGATATCAACTAATTATTATTTGGGTAGAGTGTTGTCTGCTGTATATTTATTTATATTTTTTATTTTTCATTATTTAGTATTTAAATGTATATTTTTTTATGTACCGGTATGTAATCTATTTCACAATTTATTATGGCTTATTATTTGTTTTCATCTACATTTGATATTTTAGACACTGGATTAAATGTTAGTCACATGACCGTATGTCTGGTATTTAAGGTCACCTGGTTATATTTTGACTGTTTATGCCCTGAAGAACGTCGTACGTGACTGAAACATGTCGGCGTTTCCTTGCTAAATAAAAGCAATCATCAGAGTGCCTTGGCTCACCTGTTTTTCTTCCTCATGTATATTCTACAATTTATTTGATGCTGAAGAGCACCTGAGAGTGAGAGATAAGTTTTTTCAAATATTCCCCACGGAAGCGCTCACTTCCACCTGTTTTTAGGTAAAACAAGCCTCTATCTCTCTGTGCCTGGGGGAGTTTTGTGCAGCTGGAAAGATGGGACTTCTGGAACCCAAATCGGTGTCGGTACCAACTCATGGAGGTCTGCGCTGGCCTCCAGAGACCCTTGGCAGGGTTAAAAAAATTAAATGCAGATTTCTAGAATTCAGATCATTGTCGGAACCATGTCAGAACCGCTGCCCAGACCACCAGAAGAGATGCACCACTCAGCGGGCCAGTTAAGATGGTTTCTGGGTCGGAACCAGCTCACAGCAGGTGCTCTCTCCCTCTCTCTCTTGCTCTCTAATGTGCTAAACTGCGCTACATGAACAAATATTAACGAGCATGAGACTGCTGACAAACGCCCATCAGTTTATTATTAAGTATTAATGTTATATTAACTGACCTGACTTACATGATAGTAATCTGTACAATATTGTGATGTTAGCACACGAGTTTAAGCTAACATCGTTAACTCACCAAGACACCTGCTGCTCCCCTGCTGCTGCTCCTCACATCACAGCTCAATCTCTCTCATTTGGCCGATCGTTTCTCCCTCTGGCTTGTCTCTGCTCTCTGAGATGTGCAGCAGACTCATATTTTTATGGTGTTTGTCCATCATAAGTATAATTATAAACATTTAAAGTTTCCTCTGTGTCAGAGCCACATTAGAATCCATATTTGTCTCTGGATTAAGCTCCCTCTGCTTACGTCATGTTGGTTTGGCAGAAAAAAAAACGTTTTTCTCACAAAAATGACTCTAAAAGCCTAAATAATTTATGTATGTGTAAAAAATGTTTTAAAACACGTTTCTATTATGTTTCTCTAAACACTGGGTCATGGGAGTCTCTACTTGCAATTTGCTCTTTAACCCCCCAATCCAACCCCTTAATGCTGAGTGTCAAGCGAGGAGGCATTGGGTCCCATTTTTTCAAAGTCTTTGGTATGACCCGACCGGGATTCAAACCCCAATCTCCCAGTCCCGGGGCGGACTCTCATACCACTACGCCACCGGAGCTGGTAAAGTAATGAAACAATCTTTTTTTTTTTTCATAAAATGTAGCCTATATCAGAGGCTTATTTATTGGAAAAATTCATTTGAACCCCCCCACTCCTCCACATGAAATGGTACAGCCCTGCCTGGCTCAGTGCCGCTAGTGTGCAGTCTGTGTGGCACTGGCAGCAGAGTCGCAGCCAAAGGCTTCAACAATGACTGGAAAGAGTGTTTGTCCCAGAAAAGGAGGTAAGAAAAGGAGAGGAGAGTGAGAAGAAGGGATGCCAGTAAGGTTGTCAATAATAAAAAAAGAACAAAATAACAAAACCTAGAATTAAAAACACACAAACTTTTTTTAACTGAAATAAAATAAAAACAAGCTTTGCAAAACAAATTAAAACTAAATGGAACAAGTGTTCCTAAAACTAAAATGTGCTTCATTTTCATTGACATTAATGTGAAGTCCATTTTCGGTCGTTTTATTTTCTTGTTGCATAAAGCCAGCAGACGGCTACCACATCAGTCACGTTATCTGTGTTACCCCAGTACGTGCATGTGTCCCCCTACGTCAGGAGTGGTGTGTTTCTGACTCCAGCAGACAGAACCTTTGGCAAAGTGCAACAATCAGAGAGCAAACACTGTTTTATAGGACATGTGGAAAGGAGCTTGGTGCTCTTTACGTGCTAAGAACATGCTGCTCAATCACAAGAAAATAATCATATATTGTATGTAGTTGCACCACCAGGAAAAAAAAAAATTTCCATTGCCTTTCATGGCTTCCTTAGATTGTACCTCTAGTGTGATTGAATAAATCAAATTATAACAAAGGTAGGCTATTTGTTTATTCCTTCTCAAAGGTTGAATGAGTGATATGAAGACACAGTTTGTCCCAGATTTCTGGGTTCAAATGAACTCGGCCAAGAGCCTCTGGGTTCTGTCATGAACAATTAATCTCAGAGGATGCTGTAAATTACCCTGCTTTTGTTTGGGGATGGCTCAAATTCCAGTTCACTTTAAAAACAAAAAATGGATTTAAATTAAATGTTTATACCGTTTTTTTACAGATCCCAAAAGAAAATATTTTTATTTTACATCAACTATATTGTTGTAGTATATTCGCTAATGCTATTGTGTTTTTGAGAAATAAGACAGCATGTCCACAGCCATTAAAAGCTTTGAATGCCTGTAGTTCTTGAAAGAATGCATAGCTCCTGTCCCGTCTAAACCTTATGCAATTTATTTGCACTAAATATATATGACGTGATTGACTCTCACCTATAACCACACT
Source organism: Aphyosemion australe (assembly GCA_006937985.1). Classification (NCBI taxonomy): domain Eukaryota; kingdom Metazoa; phylum Chordata; class Actinopteri; order Cyprinodontiformes; family Nothobranchiidae; genus Aphyosemion; species Aphyosemion australe. Next base: position 82,321 of record SSNS01000670.1, read on the forward strand.
ACATTTGATCCCAATATTTGTTAATTGTACCCAGATGTAGCCATTTTTGGGTTCACATGTTGATTCCCTGTGGTGGCCATCTTGAATCTAGTTAATTCCACTCATAATGATTACTTTGTGAATGATTTGTCTTTTGTTAGCTGTAGGAGATAATAAAACTTTAATTAATCTGGTCATTATACCTATATTTATGCCTTCTATAACCCTTATCTGTAATCCATCCAAAGCTAATTACTGTCCCATCAAGTTCTTCTGTGTCTTTGACTTATTTCTCTCAAATAAGAGTTTGCATAAACATCCCTGAGTTTTCTTATACCTCTGGACCTTGGTCTGTTGCTGCCAGCAGTAACTACTGGAACTTGTATTTTGTACTTGTACTTTTCTGAAGCAAAATAACTGCCAAGATCTTTGTGTCACTCAAGCCCTTTTTATAAGACGCATCATGCCAGCAAATCAGCGTAATATTACTGCAACAGTGTGTCTTATGAACGCGCCATGGCAGCATGACGTGGGAATTTTGTGACATTCGTGCTGCCACACTTGATAGTAATATTGCCACAACGTCGGACTTGTGAATCCACATTGCGCCTTGGCACAACAGAGGATGGTGTCATGATCATGTGATGAACTAATGCCGAGCTCCGACTGGAAAATGAAAGTAAACACAGGCATAAGTTTCACTTTTTTAACCCTCCCGCTGTCCTATTGGGTGACCTCACCAGGAAAGGTGACGTTTGAGCAGGGTGTGATTGTTTATCCCTTGGGGTCCAAGTGGCAGGGGTGAGGTGGTGCTCAGTCCTCACCTCTGCCACATGGACCCCAAGGGATAAACAATCACACCCTGCTCAAACGTCACCTTTCCTGGTGGGGTCACCCAATAGGACAGCGGGAGGGTTAAACAGAATCAGCTGAGATGAAAAAACTGGAGAGTTGCAGAGCTCCGGGAACTTCTCTCCATTAGATCTGAAGCTCAGATCACCTGACAGATCACAGGGACTGTGGAGGACAGCCGCCTCTGTCAAAGAAACGTAACGAGCGTGGCTTTGATTGCAATAAAAAGCAAGTTATGTCCAAGATACACGGAAGTCCGCGACAGTGCAGCGACCACCCCATACCTCCTTTTATACCGCCATCACATTATAACACGACTGCACCACATTACCGCCATGGTCTGAGCTCGTATAAACGACATTAGGCTCCCAGATGCCGCCTCAGCATTGCGGCAAATTGGTGGCATTGTTTTATAAAAGAGGCTTAAGCCGATTGGATCTCTGAGAAAACAAGGACTAGCAGAGACAAAATGCTGGTGACCTCTAGCCTGGTAAGCCATCCTATATATGTGACTATATAGTCTTGCCACAAGTCATAGACAGCTCTCAGTCAAGGGACGGAATCTAAGGTTGTCTTTCAAACGGTCTCCACATGCTATACTCATGTACAACATGATGTACTCACTGCTACGGAGGTCAGTCAACAGGGCAATCTCCCATACACTGTAGAAGAAGACGCAAATACATCCTTTTTCTAAATAAAGGACTTACTGTATTTTCTGGACTATAACTTGCTCCAGCCCCTCCCTGGGCTGCCACCTTATCGTGGTGGAGGGGTTTGAGTGTCCCAATGATCCTAGGAACTAAGTTGTCTGAGGCTTTATGCCACCCATGGCAAACAGGTCCTACGTGAGGGATCAGACAAAGTGCATCCCAAAGACCCCTTATGATGAATAAAATAAATGGAATCAGTGTTCCCTCGCCTGAACGCGGGTCACCGGGGCCCCCCTCTGGAGCCACGCCTGGAGTTGGGGCACGCTGACGAGCGCCTGGTGGCTGGGCTTTTACCCATGGAGCCCGGCCAGGCATAGCCCGAAGAGGAGACGTGGGTCCCCCTTCCCATGGGCCCACCACCCGTGGAAGGGGCCAAAGGGGTCGGGTGCAGTGTGGAAAGGGTGGTAGCCGAAAGCGGGGACCTTGGCGGTCTGATCCTCGACTACAGAAGCTAGCTCTTGGCATGTGGAATATCACTTCTCTGGTGGGGAAAGAGCCGGAGTTGGTGTGTGAGGTTGAGAGGTTCCAACTAGATATAGTTTGACTCACCTCAACGCATGGCTCTGGCTCTGGAACCAGTTTCCTCGAGAGGGGTTGGACTCTCTACCACTCTGAAGTTGCTCCCACTGAGAGGTGCCGAGCAGGGGTGGGCGTACTTCTTGCCCCCCATCTTGGTGCCTGTACGTTGGGGTTTACCCCGGTGAACGAGAGGGTAGCCTCCCTCTGCCTTCATGTGGGGGGACGGGTCCTGACTGTGGTTTGTGCATATGCACCAAACTGCAGCTCAGACTACCCACCCTTTTTGGAGTCCCTGGAGGGGGTACTGGACAGCGCTCCTTCGGGTGACTCCCTCGTTATGCTGGGGACTTCAATGTTCCACGTGGGCAACGAGAGTGAGACCTGGAGAGATGTGGTTGGGAGGAACGGCCCCCCTGATCTGAACCTGAGTGGTGTTTTGATATTAGACTTCTGTGCTCGTCATGGATTGTCCATAACGAACACCATGTTCAAGCAAAAAGGTGTCCATATGTGCTCTTAGCACCAGGATAGCTTAGGCCGCAAGTCAATGATCGATTTTGTTGTAGTTTCCTCTGATCTGCAGCCGCATGTCTTGGACACTCGGATGAAGAGCGGGGCGGAGTTGTCAACTGACCACTTCCTGGTGGTGAGTTGGCTTCAATGGTGGGGGAAGATGCCGGTCAGACCTGGCAGACCCAAACGTGTTGTGAGGATCTGCTGGGAAAATCTGGTAGAGTCTCCTGTCAGAAGGAGCTTCAATTCCCACCTCCGATAGAACTTCAATCACATCCCGGGGAGGCAGGGGACATTGAGTCCGAATGGGCCATGTTCTGTGACTCCATTGTCGAGGCAGCTGACCGCAGCTGTTGCCGGAGGGTGATCGGTGCCTGTCGTGGCGGCAATCCCCGAACCCGCTGGTGGACACCGGCGGTTAGGGATGCTGTCAAGCTGAAGAAAGAGTCCTATCGGGTCTTTTTGGCCTGTGGGACTCCGGAGGCAGCTGATAGGTACCGGCAGTCCAACCGGAATGCAGCTCGGGTGGTCACGGAGGCAAAAACCCAGGCATGAGAGGAGTTCGGTGAGACCATGGTCCATCATCCGGCATCTCAGGAGGGGAAAGCAGTACACTACCAACACTGTTTACAGTGGAGAGGGTGTGCTGCTGACCTCGACTCGGGATGCTGTGAATTGGTCCTCAGTCCCACCGGTACGGCTTCCAGGGGTAGATGAGATCTGCCCGGATTTCCTTAAGGCTCTGGATTTTGTGGGGCTGTGTTGGTTGACGCGGCTCCACAATATTGCGTGGACATCGGGGGCAGTTCCACTGGATTGACAGACCGGGGTGGTGGTCCCCTCATTTAAAAAGGGGGACCACAAGGTGTGTTCCAACTACAGGGGGATCACACTCCTGAGCCTCTCTGGTAAGGTCTATTATGGGGTTCTGGAGAGGAGGGTCCATTGGATTGTCGAACCTTGGAATCAGGAGGAGCAATGTGGTTTTCGTCCTGGCCGTGGAACACTGGACCAGCTCAATACCCTTTTGGGGGTCCTGGAGGGTGTGTGGGAGTTTGCCCAACCAATCTACATGTGTTTTGTGGATTTGGAGAAGGCGTTCGACCGCGTCCCTCGGGGGGCCCTGTGGGGGGCACTCTGTGGGGTGTACTCTGGGAGTATGGGGTACCAGGCCCTTTGATACAGGTCAATGTCCCTGTACAACCAGTGTCAGAGCTTGGTCTGCATTGCCGGCAGTAAGTTGGGCTCGTTTCCGGTGAGAGTTGGACTCTGCCAAGGCTGCCTTTTGTCACCAATTCTGTTCATAACTTTTATGGACAGAATTTCTAGGTGCAGTCAAGGTGGTGAGGGGATCCGTTTAGGTGGCCTAAGGATCAGGTCTCTGCTTTTTTGCAGATGATGTGGTCCTGTTAGCTTTGTCAGACTGTGATCTCCAGCTTTCACTGGAGCAGTTCGCAGCTGAGTGTGAAGCAGCTGGGATGAGAATCAGCTCCTCTAAATCCGAGACCATGGTCTTGAGTCAGAAAAGGGTAGAATGCCTTCTCCAGGTCAGGGACGAGGTCCTGCCCCAAGTGGAGGAGTTTAAGTATCTTGGGGTCTTGTTCACGAGTGAGGGAAGGGTGGAGCGTGAGATCAACAGGCGGATTGGTGCTGCATCTGCAGTGATGCAGGCGTTGTACCGGTCTGTCATGGTGAAGAGAGAGCTGAACCGAAAGGCGAAGCTCTGGATTTACCGGTCGATCTACGTTCCTACCCTCACCTATGGTCACGAGCTTTGGGTAGTGACCGAAATAACGAGATCACGGATACAAGCGGCTGTAATGAGTTTTCTTTGCAGGGTAGCTGGTCTCTCCCTTAGAGATAGGGTGAGAAGCTCGGTCATCCGGGAGGGGCTCGGAGTAGACCCGCTGCTCCTCCACATCGAGAGGAGCCAGTTGAGGTGGCTCAGCCATCTGATTAGGATGCCTCCTGGACTCCTAGTGAGGTTTTCGGGGCACGTCCAACTGGGAGGAGACCCAAAGGAAGACCCAGGACACGCTGGAGGGAATATGTCTCTCGGCTGGCCTGGGAACGCCTTGGGATTCCCCCGGAGGAGCTGACCCAAGTGGCTGGGGAGAGGGAGGTCTGGGCCTCCCTCCTTAAGCTGCTGCCCCCACGACCCGACTCCGGATAAGCGGAAGAAAATGGATGGATGGATGGAATTCGCACCAGCCAGAAAATGTATAATGAAGAAGAAAAAAACATATATAAGTCGCACTGGACTGTAAGTTGCATTATTGGTGGAATTTTTTTTTTTTTTTTTTTACAAAATTCGAGACCAGGCATTTCACATTGAAAGGCAAGTAACAATAACAGAATAGAGAACCAGATGTTAGGTCAGCGGTGTGCTGAACTGAATTGTGTCTGGTACGTTAATCTGACATTTTAAAAGTTGTCTGTATCTTTCTGTCTGTCTGTCTGTCTGTCTGTCTGTCTCTCTGTCTGTCTGTCTCCCTGTCTCTCTCTCTATCTATAGATCTCTCTCTCTCTCTCTCCAAATCACAAAAATCCATTGAATTCTTCATCCTTGGTGTCACTTCTGAACAACTCGGCCAACTCTTCTTCTGCATGACTGCTGTCAGATTCAGCATCAGTTCCAGTTCCAATTATTCCGGCCTTCCTGAAACCCAACAGGATGGTCTCGGTTGTCACTGAATTCCACGCTTTGTCAAGCCATTCGATGACTTCCAGGAAAGTTGCATGGTGCATTTCTCATTCACAGCCACAACAACTGAGGGGGAGTTGATTTTTGGCATGGTTTTACATTTGAAAATGGCCATTGGGGGCAATTTTGATCCATCTCCACAACATGCCAGCACCGCGGTGAAGTGTGATTTCTCATTACCAGCTGTCACAATTTTCACACTCTTTTGCCCTTTTTCTGCAACACTTCGGCCCATGGGGATGTCAAATGTGAGGGGAACCTTGTCCATGTTGATAATATGATCTGGTGTCTTGTTGTGCTTGGTTATTTGCCTTTCAACAAACTCACGGAAACCGTCAACCTTGGCTTGGAAGTCTGCTGGCAGTTTTTGGACCACCGTTGTCTGTGCTCTGATAGAGAGCTGTTTGTATTGCATGAAGCAGTAACACCAAGAAGGACCTCCCGTAAAGTCGTTGATATTCATCACATTGGCAACTACCTGGGCGTGGAGACGTACTGTAGCTGCACCATTGATAAGCCTCTCCCAGCAGCCCGTTGTTCAAGCACCCATTTGTGAACTTGTGCCTCTAGCTTTGGCCATCTAGCTTTTAGCCCACAATTAGCTTTTTTGTTTTTTCATTGCAACAGGCCTATCCTCCGCTTTTAGCCAGTCCCTGACAAGTTTCTCGCTCACTCTAAACTTTCTTTCAGCTGCTCGATTACCATTTTCTGCTGCATATTTCACTTCTTGCAGCTTGTAATCTGCAGAATATGATTTTCTTTTTGGGGGCATTTGTATTCTTTAGTCTTTCTAGGTTGTAAGCCAATGTTTAAATGCTGAATTTTTACTGGAACAGGTGTAGCACATACCAATACAAAGGCTTAGAGTGCCATCTAGAGGTTGTAGGTGTGAAAATGACTAACATAATTTGGTATATAAGTCGTTTTAGTATATAAGTCGCACGACCAGCCAGACTATGAAAAAAAGTGCGACTTACCGGAAAATACGGTAAGTACTTTTATCTACTCTTGACTCAAAGAAAGGCCCAAGTCTAAATAGTCAAAAGTTGAGGCCAAAGATGTTTCAAAAGACCCACTGCCATCTTTGTTGTTTTGCTCCATTGCAACAACCTGCCCACTAGGGCTATCTATATCTATAATCTTTGGACCGAAATTGCGATTTCAAACAACGCAATAATGTGATCGGCAAAGCTGCGTTTATTTGTAGTGCTCCTAACTGAGCCAGGATCTGTTGTGTCAACTAATTTAGACATCCAAAGGTTCCCCCACAGGGGCAGGGGAGGGGGCGTACCGGAGCAGAGCCGAATTGTTCAGCTGACAGAGACAGCATTTTGGTTAACTTCCTGTTGTTGTTTTTTTCACTACATAACTCTGTAAGAGCTGATAATAATGGCTGTGGCCGTATGTCTCTGCAGTGAATGCTGTCTCTCAGCACAGCACAGTGGGTAGGTGAGGGACAGAGAGACTTCGTCAGCAGCGGAACAGGGTTTACCATAATAACACTAAGTGGACTTGAAAGTGCAATTTCTCTTTTAAAAACGGTTTGAATCAGAGATGCTCTGATCTGATCACGTGATTGGTAAACGAGCCGATCATGTGTTTTTAAAAAGATCAGAATGGGATATAAAAGATCGGATTTAACAGTTTTAAACAACAAACATGACTTTTTAAATTCACCCTGAGATAAAGAGTTTAAAAAGTTAAAGTCCCAAGTCATCATCACACACTGGTGATATTACATCTCCGCATTTGACCCATCCCCATGGTGGGGAGCGTTGAGCTGCAGCTGTGGCCGCGCTCGGGAACTATTTGGTGGTTTAACCCCCCAATTCAACCCCTTAATGCTGAGTGTCAAGCAAGGAGGCATTGGGTCCCATTTTTTTTCAAGGTCTTTGGTATGACCCGACTGGGATTCGAACCCCGATCTCCCAGTCCCGGGGCGGACACTCTTCCACTAGGCCACTGGAGCTGGTGACCCTAATGCCAGTAAACAACAGGTTTTGGGGCTACTGTGTCGCACCCTTGTGCCTTGGGAGTTATCTTTGACAGTGAAATATCTTTTGTGCGACAGTGTAAGCAGCTAACGAGAAACGTCTTTCAACTTAGAAACATTTCCAAACTTAGAACGATGGTCTCAAGAAATGATTTGGAGCTCCTCATTCATGCTTTTGTGTTATCACGTTTGGATTATTGTAACAGCTTGTTTTCAAGTCTGAACAAGAAGCTCCATTGTCTGCAATTAGTGCAGAACTCTGCAGTGAGAATCGTGACTCACACTAATAGGAGGACTCACATTTCCCCTATCCTAAAACAACTTCATTGGTTGCCTGTGTCTTTTAGATTTACAATGCATCCGGAAAGTATTCACAGCGCTTCACTTTTTCCACTTTTTTGTTTATGTTACAGCCTCATTCCAAAATGGATTAAATTCATTGTACCCATAAAATTCAACACACAACCAGTGTTGCCAACTCAGCGACTTCGTCGCTGTTTCTAACGACTTTTCGACCCCCTCAACGACTTTTTATTCCAAACAGCGCCTAGCGACAAACCTAGCGGCTTTTCTGAGGACCCTTTGCTACTTTCTGTAGAACTTTCTCGTAGTTTTTCCCTGCAGATTAGCAAGAAAAACTGTTTGCGCTCCGGACCATTCTTCCATGAGTCAGGAAACAGAATGATCTGCGCATGTGCACGAGCCGTGGCACGAGGATGATCGCGTTACATCGATTGACCAATCATAAACTTTTCTCGGCTGGGTCGCCGAGAAATGTGCAGCTGCAGAGCTGGAGACCGCTGATTTACGCCTGCTGCTGCAGATTCAAGCTGCTGTTTAGAGGCGGAGCGGGCGTGAATCCGCTGTCTCTGGGTCTGCAGCCGTCAGGCACTTTGGTCCTGCCTGCATTTGGCGAATAAAGTCAGCGGGATTTGAACCACCGTCCGCAGCTCTGTGGCTCATCGGAGTTTCCCTCAGTGACACGGGGATGGTATTTTAACATAAGACACCCGCTCCCTTTTGCTCGGTGCACCTGTGTGCGCCGTTATTATCACGATCTAGACGGAGAGAAAACATAACGGACAAGTGGAGAAACTATGAGGGGGAAAAGCCGCTGTTGAAGAAAACGCTGGTAAATGAACAAACGTGCAGAGCGTCTGTGAGAATGAGGAGAGCAGGTCTGAGCTATGTCCGGATCACCACACCAAATCTGCCTTAATATCACTTTATTTATACTTTTAGAATTTATTTTACACATCAAAGCACACTGGGCCATTTGGATCATACTAGTTAATCATTTAAATTAATAAAATAGTTTTTTATTTTCCTCCCATTTAATCCTAACTAACTACTAACATGTTTTAAAAATCTTAAAGATCAGAAACCAAAATTTCTGAGAAACAAAATACTTCAAACCCTAAAAAAGGAAAAGTGCTATGGTTTAAAAAACCTCTGCAGATGAGTTCATTAGAGTCAAACGTGTGATTACATTATATATATGTATATATATATATATATATATATATATATATATATATATATATATATATATTAATTTTAGATGTTGAGGGGGAAATTAACGCCAATGTGACGTGATGACGTCATCAATATGCAAATTAGCGTATGACATCATCTGGCGACATCTGGGTGACTTTCTGGGTGAACCTCAGCTACTTTCTGTCGAAGGCAGTTGGCAACACTGCATACAACACCCCATAATGATAATGTGAAAAAAGTGTCTTTGAAGTTGTTGCAAATTTATTAAAAATAAAAAACTTGAGAAATCACATGTACATAAGTATTCACAGCCTTTGCTCAGTCCTTTGTTGATGCACCTTTGGCAGCAATTATAGCCTCAAGTTTTGAATATGATGCCACCAGCTTGCCACACCTATCTTTGGGCAGTTTTGCCCGTTCCTCTTTGCAGTACCTCTCGAGCTCCATCAGGTTGGATGGAAAGCGTTGGTGCACAGCCATTTTCAGATCTCTCCAGAGATTTTCAATGGGGTTCAGGTCTGGGCTCTGGCTGGGCCACTCAAGGACATTCACCGAGTTGTTCTGTAGCCAGTCCTTCCATATTTTGGCTGTGTGCTTAGGGTCATTGTCCTGCTGAAAGGTGAACCGTCGCCACAGTCTGAGGTCAAGAGCGCTTTGGAGCAGGTTTTCATCCAGGATGTCTCTGTACATTGCTGCAGTCATCTTAGTCTTTCAGTTCCTGCCGCTGAAAAACATCCCCACAGCATGATGCTGCCACCACCATGCTTCACTGTAGGGATGGTATTGGCCTGGTGATGAGCGGTGCCTGATTTTCTCCAAACGTAACGCTTGGCATTCACTCCAATAAGTTCAATTTTTGTGTCATCAGACCAGAGGATTTTGTTTCTCATGGTCTGAGAGTCCCTATGGTGCCTTTTGGCAAACTCCAGGCAGGCTGCCATGTGCCTTTTACTAAGGAGAGGCTTCCGTCTGGCCACTCTACCATACAGACCTGATTGGTGGATTGCTGCAGACAGGGGCGTAGCACCAAATTCTGGGCCCTAGGTACAAGCCATCTAGGTGGGCCCCCACGCTCACTTGTCTATCTCTTATGCACATTTTTTGTCATGCTATAAGACAAGTTAATAAACATGATCTTAGTTTAACCTCTATATTGAGCAAATACAAATGCCAGCATAATAAAAGTGAAATCTCAGTGCTATCTGGAGAGAATGAGGGCCCTGCTGCTGCTACTACTGCATCTAAAGGGTTCATGATGTTAAGCTTTGCTAATACTGATCTATATTGTTATAATAATGAAAGGTTAAATACATATGAAATTAAATAAACCAGGTTCTGTCTGTGAATGTAATGTACTCTAAATTTTATAATCCCTACATTATCAATAAAATCATAAGATTGTCTGTTTTCAATATCAAATGTAAAGAAATGAAATATGATTCAACTGGAGAGGCAAAAGTGGCACAATTCAATAAATAGATAAAGCCCAAAATAGTGTGCTTAAATAATTATTTAAATATAAAATTAATGGATCGTGTGTCAATAAAAATATTTAATTTTAAAAATCATGTATAATTATTTCATGATTTAATTTATTGTTTCATGGTCTGTTCATCAATATTTTTTTTTCTGTCAACCTCACCCATCAAAGTCAGTGGGTGGAGCTAATTCTGATAACAAACATGGCAGCTCCCTTTATGAAAGATTTCAAGTTGGTGAGATATTTTAAACCTAACATTAAACAGAAGTTGCTGACCCAGAATCTGTGGTAAAACAGTAGTGCTTCATCAATACAGGGTGTTATGTAGAAATGTGTAACACCATTAAAACTGTGTCCCCACTTCTCTAAATCATACTACAGTTACAGCCGTCAGGGTGTTCTCCCTAATAAAGCATAAAAATATCAACGTACAATAATAAAAATCTCTTCCAGTGAACACAGGAGAAACTTTAATAATGATATTGAGCCATCCAGATGCATTTACCTGCTACAGTGTACTTACAAACAAGATCTTCTTTTTAGTAATTTTCTTAAAACACTACACCTTGAACTACAAAGAAAATTTTTAATGTCCACTGGGCAGCACATCTGTACATAACACCCCATATTGACCAAGCACATGCAGGAGTACTTCTACAGATATTCTGTAGTCTCTCTATCAGGGAGGAAATTCATCCTGAAATTCCTCTTGTACTGTTTTTCCACTGATTCTGAGTCAGCAACTGTTTTACTTGTTCGGCTTAAAATATCTCTGACCAGGTCAATAAAAATCCTCTAACATAAAAGCTGCCATGTTCATTATCAACCTGAGCCTTGCTCACTGATTTTGATGGGCAAGGTTGACAGATAAAACAAAATCATGATGAACAAACATGAAATAATGAAATAAATTATTAAATATCTATACATTTATTTTAATGAATTAAATATTTTTATGGTTCATGTAATTAAATATTTAAAATATTTAATGATACATTTCTAAAATTAATTAATGCTTTAGCTATTTATTGAATTGTGTCACTTTTGGATCTCCATACCTTGCAACAAGAGCTCATGTAATAATTAGACTATGCCTTTTCCAACTTTCATTATGGGCCATAATTTATGGCCTTAAAGTCAGTTACCTCCACTGTGGGCAACTTTACCTTACTAGAGTTAAAGTAGACCATCTGGGATTAACAAGACAGTTTTTGAGCTCTGTTGCATTCAGGTTTTCGTATAGCATGATGACACTGGCAGCTTCACATTCCTGAGATTACCAGGAATCCATCATACCAGGTTTGTCCTGATCCATGAGTGGGAAGGAGCTGAAATATCCACACAGAGAGAACCTGTTTTTACTGCGAGGTCCACGGTAATAATTCTAATAAATTATTAGCAAAGTAGTTCACCTGTTGGAAAGAAAGCAGTCAACAGCTGTCACCCCTTTTCTTGCCTTCTTTCCTTTTCTTCTCTCAGTTTTTTTTTCTGATGGCCTGATTGGTGCTTTTTGGGCAACATGATAATGCCTCGAGTCAAGCCTACTCTGGTCTGGCCGGCCTGTCTGGGCTTGCCGCTGCTGAGTGGAATAAACCATTTTACGTCTCCTGGGGGGGGGGTACTCCTTTGGGGAAAACGAACACTGACATAAAGTCTGGTTCAATTTTCCCATATTTAGTTGGAAACAACAATATAATGAAACAAATTGACACAAAGGGGACACAATGTTTTCTAAATAAAAACGGGGGGAGGGAATCGTGGGAAACATGGGCCCCTCTCCCCTCTTTGGCCCTGGGTAGTCAGGTCCACTTTTCCCCCCAGTACGACGCCCCTGGCTGCAGAGATGGTTGTCCTTCTGGAAGGTTCTCCTCTCTCCACAAAGGACTGCTGGTAATCATACAATAGGAGCCTTGTACCTATTTCCTTAGTTAAATCCAGGTGGCGACTTATGTTTTTTGCCGGGCAGTGTATATCAGCTTTTGTTAGGGATAGACCCATATAATGAACATGCTGTCCTCTTTATGAATATGTGTGTGAATATGTGTGTATAATATGTGTTTATTTGGGTTAATCTTTTTTATTGTGTAATATAAGTGCTAAATTTGTATTTGTGACTTGGTTTTACTGCATTAAAGACTTGAGTCTTCTCTACTTGATATATTCTCATGCGTCTGCTCGATCAGTAAACCTCTGGTTCAGTGTTCTGCTCTAAACTTTGCACTTGACTTTGTGGCTTTTATTATTTGGGGACATTCGTTCATGTTTTAATGATCCTTTTAACTGTGGCTGCCAACAGAGTTTGTGTGTTTGTGTAGAGAGACGGTACAAACCCCTCCCTCCCCCGCGTAGTCAGGAAAGGGCTACGGAGAGCAGCAAGGCCAAAATCATTGATATCATATATATTGCTAGATGCCTTACCCGTGCTGTTCGTCAATTGGACGAATGTCCCTAACGCGGCGGCCATCTTACCTCAGACAGCTGCCCCCTTTTGTAACATTGGTGTCAATTGTGCATGTACTATTTAAATAACTCTAACTTGCTCAATTTGCAACCAATTTTCAAATGGTTTGATTTGTTATAAACGCCAGAGATGTGGCTGTGAAATATGATGGATTTGGCCCGTTAATTTAAAAATGTGAAAGTATGTCTTATCAAGCCTATGTGTCATAAGGTTTGTAATTTTGTTAACCTTTATTTAACCAGATGAGTGGATTGAGAACTCATTCTCATTTACAACGACGATCTGGCCAAGAGGCAGCAGCAACACACATAGTTAGCTTTACACAAACAGATGAGATAAAAAACAGATAAGATAAATAAAAAAATGCAAGATAAAAATAAGATAAAACAGCTAGACATAAAGACAAAGGACTGTTCTCATATATAATATGTACAAGCCATCAAAACAGACTTAAAACAATCTTTAAGTACTCAGAAGCAGGCACATTGATCAGAAACTATTGAATGCAATGAATTATTGAAGGTAGATAATGGAACGTAGGTAGTGAGCTTTAGTGATTTTTGCAGTTCATTCCAGTCATTGGGAGCAGCAAACTGGAATGAGGAGCGGCCAAAGGAGGTGCGAGCTTTGGGAATAACCATAGAGATTAGGTTACTGGAACGTAAAATGCGCTGGTTGTTGGAAGAGATGAGTAATGAGTGAAGATATGACGGTGTTCTACCGATGATTGTTTTGTATATAAATTGATACCAATGTAACAACCTGCAGGAATGGAGTGATGGCCAGTTAACGAGTGAGTACAGATCACAATGATGAGTAGTGAAAGGGGCACCAGTGACCAAACGGATTGCTGAGTGATAAATGACATCGAGTTTATGAAGAAGGTTTTTGGAAGCAGTCCTATAAATTATGTCACGTTAATCTAAGATGGGAAGGATTGTCATTTTGACCAAGGTTTGCTTTGCAGAATGAGTAAAGGATGACCTGTTGCGGTATAGAAACCCAATCCTTGACTTGACTTTAGAGAGTAATGAATTAATGTGAATGTCAGATGAAAGTGTGCTGTCAAGCCAGATACCCAGATACTTATAGGAACTGACAAGTTGTAGTTCTGTACCATCCAGGGAAACAATACTAGTGTGGCAAGTTGATTTGCGGTAAGTTACGGTTGAAGATCATGAACTTTGTTTTACTTGTGTTTAAATGAAGGTGAAGGTTGGAGAAGGCATGTTGAAGACAATTAAAGCTGTGCTGCAAGGAGGACAAAGCTGCATTCAAAGAACTGCATGCATATAAAATGGTGTCGTCCGCATATAAATGTATATGAGAACTGTCAACAGCATGAACAATGTTATTGATATAGATTTTGAATAAGGTTGGGCCCAGTATTGACCCTAATAATGCAACCGGCTTGTAAATCCATTAATATTTAATCGAGTTAAGAATGTTTTTGTTTAGGTTGTTCACTCACCATTGAGAACGGAACGTAAGCTGTCCGAGGTAAGATGGCCACTACGTAGGGACGCTGTCGACTCCCAGTTAAGGCATCTAGCAATATATATGATATCTATGGCCAAAATATTGGGAGTGTAATCCTCTGGAAGTGGATGCAAACACATCATGAATTTAGCTTAACCTGATAGATTTTTTCCTCTGGACCCGAAATAATTACTGGTAATATTGTGGATGATAGGATATGGGCCACCTCTAGATATAATTGAAATTATTTTACATTAATTATAAATATATAATAAATAAAAGTGCTTGTATGACATTTGAGACATCTATCTCTAGCTCTTAACCTCAGACAGACAGATATTGGAAGTTTAGGATTTTTTTTAGTATTCTGAAATCTTTTATTCTATTTTCTTTGAAGGGTTATCCTTTTAATTTATCTATTTTACTGGTAAATAACTTCCAAAATGTCTAAATTGTCAAAATGGAAAAAAAATTGTGACGTATTTCCAGTTTGGCGCATCGTTTTTTTCACAGCAGCGTCCCAAAACAAATTCATAATCCATTGATTTTCCGCTTCCTGATCACGTGATGTGTGACATACACAGATGAAGATCCGCTATAGACGCGTGATGTTTGTTCTCACAGTGCGGGGACTCGTTCAGACGCCTGCCCTGTAAAAACATGTAAAAGACAACTATAGTCGTCAATGGCAGCGGTTGGATTTGAAAAGTCTATATTCGTCAATAGTAGTGAATCTCCCCAGCCACCTGGGCCAGCTCCTTCGGGGGAATCCCAAGGCGTTCCCTGGCCAGCCGAGAGGTATAGTCCCTCAAGCGTGTCCTGGGTCTTCCTTTTGGTCTCCTCCCGGTTGGATGTGCCCGGAAAACCTCACCAGGAAGGCGTCGAGGGGGCATCCTAACCAGAATGCCTAAGCCACCTCAACTGGCTCCTCTCGATGTGGAGGAGCAGAGGGTCTACTCCGAGCCCCTCCCGGTTGACCGAGCTTCTCACCCTATCTCTAAGGGAGAGCCCAGCCACCCTGCGGAGAAAACTCATTTCAGCCGCTTGTATCCGCAATCTCGTTCTTTCGGTCACTACCCAAAACTCGTGACCAGAGGTGAGGGTAGGAACGTAGATCAACCGGTAAATCGAGAGCTTTGCCTTTCGGCTCAGCTCTTTCTTCAGACCGGTACAACGCCCCCATCACTGCAGAAGCAGTACCAATCCGCCTATCAATCTCACGCTCCATCTTTCCCTCACTCGTGAACAAGACCCCAAGATACTTGAACTCCTCCACTTGGGGCAGGACCTCGTCCCTGACCTGGAGAAGGCATTCTACCCTTTTCCAACTCAAGACCATGGTCTCGGATTTAGAGGAGCTGATTTTCATCCTGGCTGCTTCACACTTGGCTGCGAACTGCTCCAGCGAAAGCTGGAGATCACGTTCTGATGAAGCCAACAAAAGCAGAGACCTGATCCTTAGGCCACCAAAACGGATCCTCTCACCACCTTGGCTGCACCTAGAAATCCTGTCCATAAAAGTTATGAACAGAATCGGTGACAAAGGGCAACCTTGGCGGAGTCCAACTCTCACCGGAAACGAGCCCGACTTACTGCCGGCAATGCGGACCATACTCTGACATTGGTCATACAGGGAGCTAACAGCCCGTATCAAGGGGCCTGGTACCCCATACTCCCAGAGTACCCCCCACAGGGCCCCCCGAGGGACGCGGTCGAACGCCTTCTCCAAATCCACAAAGCACATGTAGATTGGTTGGGCAAACTCCCATGCACTCTCCAGGACCCCCCCCCCCCCCCCCCCCCCCCCCCCCCCCCCCCCCCCCCAAAGGGTATAGAGCTGGTCCGGTGTTCCACGGCCAGGACGAAAACCAAATTGCTCCTCCTGGATCGAAGGTTCAACTATCCGACGGACCCTCCTCTCCAGAAGCCCTGAATAGACCGTACCACGGAGGCTCAAGAGTGTGATCCCCCTGTAGTTGGAACACACCCTGCGGTCCCCCTTTTTAAATAGGGGGACCACCACCCAGGTCTGCCAGTCCAGTGGAACTGCCCCTGATGTCCACGCAATATTACAGAGCCGCGTCAACAAACACAGCCCCACAACTTCCAGAGCCTTAAGGAAATCCGGGCAGATCTCATCCACCCCGGAGCCTTTCCACCGAGGAGTTTTTTTGACCACCTCAGTGACCTCGGCTCCAGAGAGCCCAACCCAAAGTTCCCAGACTCTGCTTCCACACTGGAAAAAGTGCCGGTGGGGTTGAGGAGATCTTCGAAGTACTCGGCCAACCGATTCACAACGTCCTGAGTTGAAGTCAGCAGCACACCCTCCCCACTGTAAACAGTGTTGGTAGTGCACTGATTTCCCCTCTTGAGGCGCTGGATGGTGGACCAGAATCTCTTCGAAGTCATACGGAAGTCTTGTTCCATGATCTCACCGAACTCCTCCCATGCCTGGGATTTTGCCTCCGCGACCATCTGAGCCGCATTCCACTTGGGCTGCCGGTACCTATCAGCTGCCTCTGGAGTCCCACAGGCCAAAAAGAACTGATAGGACTCTTTCTTCAGCTTGACAGCATCCCTAACCACTGGTGTCCACCAGCGGGTTCGGGGATTGCCGCCACGACAGGCACCGACCACCCTGCGGCCACAGCTGCGGTCAGCTGCCTCAACAATGGAGTCACAGAACATGGCCCATTCGGACTCAATGTCCCCTGCCTCCCCCGGAACACGTTCAAAGTTCTGTCGGAGGTGGGAATTGAAGCTCCTTCTGACAGGAGACTCTGCCAGACGTTCCCAGCAGACCCTCACAACATGTTTGGGTCTGCCAGGTTTGACCAGCATCTTCCCCCACCATCAAAGCCAACTCACTACCAGGCAGTGGTCAGTTGACAGCTTCGCCCCTCTCTTCACCCGAGTGTCCAAGACATGCGGCCGCAGATCAGATGAAACGACAACAAAATCGATCATCAACCTGCCTAAGGTATTCTGGTGCCAACAGCACATATGGACACCTTTATGCTTGAACATGGTGTTCGTTATGGACAATCCATGATGAGCACACAAGTCCAATAACAAAACACCACTCGGGTTTCAGATCAGGGGGGCCGTTCCTCCCAACCACACCTCTCCAGGTCTCACTGTCATTGCCAACATGAGCATTGAAGTCCCCCAGCAGAACGAGGGAGTCACCCGAAGGATCGTTTTCCAGTACCCCCTCCTGGGACTCCAAAAAGGGCGGGTAGTCTGAGCTGCAGTTTGGTGCATAAGCACAAACCACAGTCAGGACCCATCCCCCCACACAAAGGCGGAGGGAGGCTACCCTCTCGTTCACCGGGGTAAACCCCAACGTACAGGCGCCAACATGGGCGGCAAGAAGTATACCCACCCCTGCTCGACACCTCTTAGTGTAAGCAACTCCAGAGTGGTAGAGAGTCCAACCCCTCTCGAGGAAACTAGTTCCAGAGCCAGATCCATGCGTTGAGGTGAGTCCAACTATATCTTGTCGGAACCTCTCAACCTCACACACCAACTCCGGCTCTTTCCCCACCAGAGAGGTGACATTCCACGTGCCTAGAGCCAGCTTCTGTAGCCGAATCTCAGACTGCCAAGGTCCCTGCCTTTGGCTACCACCCTTTCCACACTGCACCCAACCCCTTTGGCCCCTCCCACAAGTGGTGAGCCCATGGGAAGGGGGACCCATGTCTCCTCTTTGGGCTATGCCTGGCCGGGCTCCATGGGTGAAAGCCCGGCCATCAGGCGCTCGCCAGCGTGCCCCACCTCCAGGCCTGGCTCCAGAGGGGGGCCCCATAATCCAGTTCAAACTCCATCAAGTTGGTGGAGTCACACGTAAAAAACACTAAACTACTATCTCTAACAGCCAGGCTACTAAAACTAAATAATTATAATACTAGAAGCTATGCTAGGAGTCTGACTCAATGCTAATGATAAACAATAGCTAAGCTACAGAACACTCACTTGCTAGTCTGAGTCCCAACTGATACAAGGCGTGGCCGACACCCCGATGCTTTTATAACCTACAGCCACAGCGCTGTGACTCGTAACATGGGACCATGGGACGTTTCAGCCATTGGTCAATACAGATTCAAACTGCTGTTGCAAAGTTTTGAGCTGAAGATGGTGCTAGACTGATGTTTTTAGGCTAAAATTTGAGTGTTTGAAGAAAATGCACAAAAATGAAAAAATAATGACGCATGTGTACAACACTATTAGACACTCATTTATACAGGTTATCAGCAAAAAAGTTGATTTTGGCGTTACTCGCTCTTTAACTCATTCACTGCCATTGACGACTATAGTCGTCTTTTCCATTTTTTACGGGGTGGGCATCGGAATAAGCCCCCGCACAGTGAGAACAAACATCACGTGTCTAAAGCGGATCTTCATCCATGTATGTCACACATCACGTGATCAGGAAGCAGAAAATCAATGGATTACGAGTTTGTTTTGGGCCGCTGCTGTGACAAAACGATGCGCCAAACCGGAAATGCTTCTGCAGCAGCGCTTGGGCACCAGATTGTGAAAGAACGGATAACGCTAGAAATACGGTGATTCTTCCTGATGTAAGAAGTGAGTCTACTCTTTCTTTTGGTAGTTTTGTCGTTTACATGATCGTAGAGCACAATGTTCTGTGACTCTTCAAAAAACAGTAAAAACGCTCAAAAACGCTGGCAGTCGGGCTTTCTGATCAGAAAACGGCTGGCAGTTAATGAGTTAAATGGCTCAACAAATAAATAAATATACACTCCTCTGAAAATGAGACAAAACAAGTGAAAAAACTGCTAAAAGTCAAGCTTTAAAAATCTTCAAAAAGTTTAAAAAAAATATTTATCCAGACCACTTTAGAGGATTCCAATGTCTCAATGAAAGCAAAATCTACATAAATGAGGGATGACTAAAGACTTTTACACAGTGCTGGACTAGATGATGTCTTTACTACAGTCCCGGTTTTAAATCTATGATTGAGACAACTGTCAGCAAAGGATTGTGGTCTGGATGTAAAACAGATGGGATCTCTGCATGACCACTCATCGTACTACCCTGTTGGAGGAGTGCACAGTCCTCTCACTCATGTCTCAGACATAATTTCATGAGCTAAACACCATCTGCCTAACTGCCATTTAGATATTTTCATTTGTTCTGTTTGCATTTTAGCCCAAAGAAGTATTTGTTCTGGTTATTTCCATTCTTTTTGTTGCTAGGAATAGACAAGGTTCAAACTGGGTCAATTTATAGTTTAAGCACTCATCTGTGCAGCGAGCTGCCAGAAGGCAAGTGTGTGTAAGCATGCTGTCATCCAGTCACAGATTTGTCTCTGGAGATCTGCCGCTAACCAAATGGCTCCTCGTTTCTATGTGGCAAATTGGAGCAGAAAAAAAAAGGGCACGATTCTACAATGATGCTTGTGTTGGCCTCTTAATGTGTGTGTGTGTGTGCGTGCGTGCGTGCGTGCGTGCGTGCGTGCGTGCGTGCGTGCGTGCGTGTGTGTGTGTTTAAGTGTAGAAATGAAAATGTATGGTCAGAGCATCACATTTGCACGACATCAGAATGACTGTAAACCCAACTTCTCTTGGAGGAGGCTCATTGTTTTGACTACTCAAGCTGTTGAATTTAATTGTAAAAGTGAAAACAGTCCTTTGTGTCTCATAGATTTAACCACCGAGTAACGTAGCACTGCTCTATTGACATGATTCATTACTGATGAAACCTCAGCAAACCCTCCACAGAGCAGATCTAGTACTATGTTTTATGGTTCTACTCTTTTTCTACTCTTAAACCTGTCTGAAATATACTTCCTGTATCATTGTTAAAAGAATCATACACTGATTTAATGTCCTCCACCACTTACAATTTCTTCAAATCTACACATTTATGTGTATTTTGGAATTAAATCCTTCCTTTTTCTTTTCTACACACCTTATGTTCTTGATCACCAGGATCCATTGCAGTGGCACCTTGACCAAAGTATACCATTACCATGTTTTCAACCTGTTTACAGGAGAGAACACTGTCTAAAATGCTAGAGATTTGTGGTTGTGTTTGCAAAAGCAGATTAACCTCAGATTAAGCTCCTAACAACAAATGTATCCTGTAAACAACTTCTGCCTCTTTAACCCTTTAATAGAATAGAATAGAATAGAATAGAATAGAATAGAATAGAATAGAACAGACTTTATTGATCCCACAGTGGGGAAATTCACTTGTCACAGCAGCACCATCACTCAAAGGGTAATTAGAAGAAGATAAAAACAAGGATACCTGTATATACACATAGGCAGTAATCTAGTATTGTAATCTTAGATCACTTGCTTGACGTGTTGATGATAAGAAGCCTGCAGACGTGTCTATTTCAGCTCCCTACTCTTTGTGCCTTAATTCCTCTAAAAACCTGTTTTTTCTGGGACTGATTGCTGGATTCTGTGGATTTTGTTGGACCTTCATGATTTCTATGTTTCTGGAGATTTTTTTTTGATTTCTTGGACTTTTAGTTGGACTACAAATCTTTCGGATCCGACAGAGGCGGCTCAGCTACAGCGTAAGCTTTCTGCAACCTTGAAGCTATTTTGAATGTCTGTCCTCTCCCCGCTTCTGCCCCACAATGATCCATTTATGCTTTTTTAAAGCAAATAAAAAGATCCAGAACCTTAAAGAGGATATACAGCGACTCTCTGCTGAACTACAGAAGAAAGAAATGCTGCTGGATAGATTTAGAAAACGTATCCCTACACTGACCAGTCACATTGTCAGTAAATTTGAAAAAGAGACATCCATGAAGAACCCTCTGCTCCAAGACACCATTGCTTGGGACCCTGCTGTATCACGACTACCAACTTCCAGCTCTACCCCAGACCCATCTTCATCTTGGTCTGAGGTCGTGGTACGTGGCCATAGGAGATCCCCTGTTGCTGGTCCCATCCCTAGTCTATCAAACCGCTTCACTCCTCTTGCTGATCATCAGGCAGCTGATCTCTCCAAGCTCCTTCCTTCTACTCAACCACCTGAGGATCAAGCAGCTGATCTCACCAAGCTCCTACCTTCTACTCAACCACCTGAGGATCAAGCAGCTGATCTCACCAAGCTCCTTCCTTCTACTCAACCACCTGAGGATCAAGCAGCTGATCTCACCAAGCTCCTACCTTCTACTCAACCACCTGAGGATCAAGCAGCTGATCTCACCAAGCTCCTTCCTTCTACGGAACTACCCAATGCCATCGAGCAGGAGCCTGTGGTTCGTAAGAAGCAGCCTACAAAGTCTAATCCCCCGAGGACCTCAACGTCCACTGCCCGACGCAAAATACTGAAGGATGCTGTGCGTCGACACTCTGCTGGACCAACTACCCCGGCTCAGGATGTGAGCCCCTCCACTACGAACCCTCCACCTCCTACCCTCCAGTCCTCTGGCTCCACAGGAACACAAACCCAGAATTCAATTCAATTCAGTTTATTTATATAGCGCCAAATCACGACAAGTGTCGTCTCAAGGCACTTCACAAAGTAAACATTTCAATACAGTTCAGTTCATAAGCCAATCAGTAAAAACGTTTCCTATATAAGGGACCCAGCAGATTGCATCAAGACACTGACTAGTGTCATTGTGTTGGTACAATCCTCATACTAAGCAAGCATTTAGCGACAGTGGGAAGGAAAACTCCCTTTTAACAGGAAGAAACCTCCAGAGGATCCTGGCTCAGTATGAGCAGCCATCCGCTACGGCTCACTGGGGGTTGGACTACAAATCTCCACTACTCCAAAGGAACCCAAAACCCACAATCATCTGCACCTCGTCCACTGTTTTCACCTACCACTTTGCTGGTAGGTGACTCAATAATCAGGAATGTCCGCTTCTTCAATGTCATGACGAGATGTTTTCCATCAGCCACCATCCCTGCTATGCTGGATATACTTCCTGGTCTGCTGAGCTCCATCCCAGCTTCAGTTAAAAGAGTGATCATTCACGTGGGATCAAATGATGTTACACGTCGTGAGTCTGTCATCACACAGCAGCATTTTAACCATCTCTCTGACATTCAGAAGAGCAGTGGAATGTCTGTTTTCATCTCTGGCCCAATTCCCACAGTTTCTCGTGGATGTGGAAGTTTCAGCCGCCTGCTCTCTCTCCATTCCTGGCTCCAGTCTGCTTGCAGGTCCTTCAGTTTTGGTTTCATTGATAACTTCAACCTGTTTTGGGAGCGGTTTTCTTTTTTCAGGCGAGATGGTGTACGCCCTAACCGACATGGCTCGAACATGCTAACCGCTAACATCAGGTATGCTGTGCAGTCCCATAGATAAACATCTATGGTGGATTCCTTTTCACAGACATGACGGTCCATATCCCAGCCATCTACACCTTCTCCGGCCATCGCTTGCACCACCACTCCAAACAACATTGCCCTCTATAGTCCTCCCCCAATGCAACCATCATCTGTATGCCTTCCAAGGGTCACTGTCCCCACAATTTTATCTTCTGCTGACAGACCTGAAAGTTTTCCTATTCCAGTTCATTTATCATCCTGCAAGGATATAAACTGTTTCTATGGCCGGAGAACCCAGAAACGCACTAGATGCTTACGACCCATCCCTCTCCAACAGGTTAAGAAGACAAATGATCTCCAAGATTCAGTTCAGTGTGCTCTTTTAAATGCCCGTTCCATTTCAAACAAATCCTTTATCTTAAATGAGCTGTTCATCAAAGAGGGCTTAGAATATTTATTTCTCACGGAGACGTGGCGGGAAGATGGAAATGTTGTGCATTTCAATGAACTTTGTTCACCAGATTGCTCTGTGTTTACCACACCACGCCCGTCACGTCGTGGTGGAGGTCTTGCTGTGATCTTTAAGGACAAACATGTCTGTAATTTGATGAAAAGTGGCCCTTTTACTACTTTTGAATGTCAGGTTATCAAAGTTGGATTACAAAATGTCTTTCACTGTATTTTAATTTATCGACCTCCCGGTCCAGCTGGCCCCTTTCTCTCTGAATTTGCTGAATTCTTATCATCAACGCTCAAACTAGAAAAGGTTTTAATTCTTGGTGACTTTAATTTACACATTGATGACGCTGCTTGTAGCACAGCTGTAGAGTTCATATCTATTACAGAGTCTTTTAACTTTGAACAGCACGTTTCAGGCCCCACACAT
Organism: Aphyosemion australe; assembly: GCA_006937985.1. NCBI lineage: Eukaryota > Metazoa > Chordata > Actinopteri > Cyprinodontiformes > Nothobranchiidae > Aphyosemion > Aphyosemion australe. Next base: position 105,667 of record SSNS01000670.1, read on the forward strand.
AAAATGGGCCATACTCTGGATCTGGTGTTTTCTCTAGGACTAAACATCAACCATTTACATGTTGAAGAGGTTCATGTGAGTGACCACAGCTGCATTCTCTTTAATGTCCAATCAAACATTAATCCTGTCCCTCACAAACTGAAATCGGAAAGACGCATCATTAATCAGTCAGCAGTGGATAGATTTTCTGCATTATTTGACAGCAGCTTAGTTCATGGTGATGATCCAAACTCCTTTATCCATTCCCTTAATCAGCAATGTTCTTGTATCTTAGATCAGGGGTTCCCAATTTGTTTTCTTTGGGGACCCCCTTGCCTGTGTCCAAGACAAGCCAGGACCCCCAACCCCAACTCCTACACGCATAAACACATTAAATGTGATAATTTGCAAACTTTATACAGACATACAGAGTTATAACTTATATATGGAGTTCTGATTATACTGTAGGGTGTGTTATTGGGATTTTATAAGTGTAATTTCTACAAATAAAATGTTGCTAACCTCACAACCTCAGCAAAGACAAAATTATGGGGACCCCCTGTAATCTTGTGGGGACCCCATTTGGGGTCCCGACCCCTGATTTGGGAACCCCTGTCTTAGATAATGTGGCTCCGGTTAGACAAAGCACTGGGTCTCAGAAGAAAAAGTCCTTGGATGAATGAAAATATTTATAGTCTCAGAAGGACATGCCGCCAAGCTGAGAGGCGTTGGAAGTCAACTAGATTAGAGGTTCATAGGCTGCACTTTAAGGAACTCATAACATCTCTGAATGAGATGATCACAAACTCCAGGGCTGTTTACTTTGCTCAGCTGATTTTCTCAAACAAAAATAATTCTAAAGTCTTGTTCGACACCATAAACCAGATTGTTTCACCTCACATGCCTGTGTTCTCAAGGTCTGACTGTAACAACTTTCTTGCATTCTTTGAGAATAAAATCAGAAACATCAGGACAAGTTTTTCACCCCCATCCTCTTCCCATTCTCCCATCCAGCCACCTCCCTCCCAATCATGGTCCTTCTTTACTCCTGTAAATCTCCAGGACATCTGTCTCATTCAGAAAAACATGAAACCAACTTCCTGCCCTGTTGATTTTCTCCCAACCACTTTGCTTCTTAAGGTCTTTGACCAAATTGGCCCATGCATTGTGGATTTTATTAATCTATCTCTCCAATCTGGCTCTGTACCTTCTGTTTTCAAACATGCTGTTGTTGAACCGATCCTGAAAAAACCCAGTTTGGACTCCTCTCAGCCTAATAATTACTGATCCATTTCTAAATTGCCCTTTATCTCTAAAATCTTAGAAAACGTTGTGGCCGATCAACTGATTACTTTTCTGGAAATTCACAACAACTTTGATAAATTCCAATCTGGTTTTCGTAAAAATCATTCAACAGAAACAGCTTTGCTTAAAGTTTCCAGTGACATCATGATGGCTGCAGACAACGAGGAATTTACAGTCTTAGTATTGTTGGATCTTTCTGCAGCTTTTGACTCTGTTGATCACAGCACCTTAATTAACATACTTCATGACTTGGTGGGAATCTCTGGAACTGTTCTAGACTGGTTCAGATCGTACCTTTCTAACAGAAGTTTCAGTGTCTGTATAAACCACATTATGTCAGATTCCACAAACCTGTTCTGTGGGGTACCCCAAGGCTCTGTTTTAGGTCCACTCCTGTTTTTATTATATATACACCCTCTTGGACAGATAATTGATGCTTTTCAAAATGTCTCTTATCACCTATATGCAGATGACATTCAGCTGTACTGCTCCTTTAAGGATTCTGAGTTCTATAAACTGGCTGAACTACTAGAGTGCCTATCAGCAATCACTAGCTGGCTAGAAGATAACTTCCTTCAGTTAAACTCTGAAAAGACTGAATGTCTGATCATTGCCCCTGAGAGCATGGCTCCTCTGATTAGTCAACAACTTGGTCATTTAGCTTCTGCCGTCAAGTCAAACATAAGAAATTTGGGTGTTTTTGACCAATCAATGTCTCTTGAAGGCAACTCAAAAACGCTGGTCAGAAACTGTTTTTATCACTTGAGAAAAATCTCCAAACTTCGAAGGTTGGTGTCAAAACATGAGCTTGAAATGGTTCTCCATGCCTCTCCTCCCGTCTAGATGACTGTAACACACTTTTCACATGTTTTAACAAAAAAGCCCTTGAGCGCCTTCAGTTGGTCCAGAACTCTGCAGCGAGGCTCCTAACTGGAGCAAACAGAAGAGCTCATATCACTCCTATTCTGATGTCTCTGAACTGGTTACCCATTAACTTTAGAATCCTGACTAGAACTTTCAGGACTCTACATGGCCAAGCTCCCCCTTATATTACTGAACTGTTAAAGCCTTATGCTCCAACCCGAGCCCTCAGGTCCACCAACCAGAACCTCCTAGAAGTTCCAAAGACCAGATATAAAAGTCGAGGTGATTGCTCTTTCCAGGCTGTTGCACCCCGACTTTGGAATGAACTTCCTTTATCCTTACGTGTTACTGACAGTCTGGACACCTTTAGAAAGCAGCTGAAGACCCTTTTGTTTAAAACTGATTTTACTTAAATCTTTTATGTTTTATTCGTTGTTGTTTTTTCTAACTTGTATTTATAATCATCTTTCATTTGTTTTATCATTTTTATAATTTTATGACTTTCTGTTTTCTGATTTTTAATGATTTTATGATATTCTGTTGTTTTGTTTTAAGATCATTTTATGATGGCTATCTTTTGTTTTGTTGATCTTTGTGAAGCACTTTGTGATTCTTTTTCTGTGATAAGTGCTATACAAATAAAATTTACTTACTTACTTACTTACTTACTTAATAAAAAAACCACAAATAAAAGATAAAAACAAACTTGGGTACCAGCACTATGCAGCATACTGTAGGAGACACAGACAACAATGTGAATCCGGTATTGCACAAGTATAGAACACATACTGAATATTGCATTGGTGTTATTGTGTACCAGGATGATACCAGCACAGCTTAAACTGAGGAGTTATACACTCTTACTGCAGAGGGGATGAAAGATCTACGATAGCGCTCAGTTTTACATCTGGGATGTCTCAGTCTACCTCTGGAGGAGCTGTCCATGATCTCCACAGTGGAGTGCAGTGGGTGGGAGGGGTTTCTTAAGATGGAGGTCATCTTCCCCAGCATCCTCCTTTCACACGTCTCCTCAACAGAATCCAGTGGGCAGCCCAGAACTGAGCTAGCTTTGGTAATTCAATTCAGTTTATTTATATAGCGCCAAATCACGACAAGAGTCGTCTCAAGGCACTTCACAAAGTAAACATTCCAATACAGTTCAGTTCATTAAGCCAATCAGTAAAAAAGTTTCCTATATAAGGAACCCAGCAGATTGCATCAAGACACTGACTGTGTGTTGATACAATCATACTAAGCAAGCATGTAGCGTCAGTGGGAAGGAAAACTCCCTTTTAACAGGAAGAAACCTCCAGAGGATCCTGGCTCAGTATGAGCAGCCATCCGCTACGACTCACTGGGGATTGAGAAGACAGAGCAGGCACACCCCACACACACACACACACACACCATATAGATCAAGTAGTGTTTCTATGGCTACACTGTGATTTCTTAGTAGAAGTTCTATTTAGTAAGAGAAACTTTTTTGTCTTTATCTGAGTGAATCTATAATTAATTCAATAGGTGAACTAATAGTAGCACATTCTATGTTAAAGAAAGTGAGATGTAATATCAGGAGAGGGAGAATGTTCAGTGGTTGGCAGCAGTGTGCCAGCCGATGGCCCCCTCCATGAGGCCACCACAGCTCAGCAGAACGCCAGTGTAGCTTCTTCTGGGGAGAAAAACACTTAGAGAGAAAATAAAGTTAACAGCTGAAATAACAGGAAATAATGCAATTAGAGAGTGGTGGTAGAAGAGAGTAGCCGAGTGTGGAAAGTGGTCAGTATGTCCTCCAGCAGTCTAAGCCTATAGCAGCATAACTACAGAGATAACTCAGGATAACCTAGCCTTTTAGATGGAGGCATGTGGGAGGCAGGGCCAGGGAGAAAAGTCTTTAACGACTGTAGTCCCCGCTGTACACTCCACCTCCCTCTGCTCCCCACTCGTCTAAACCTGGGCTAACATCAGAATTTAACCATAAGCCCTATCAAATAGAAACGTTTTGAGCCTAGTCTTAAAAGTAGACAAGGTGTCTGCCTCACGCACTAACGCTGGGAGCTGGTTCCACAGTAGAGGAGCCTGATAGCTAAAAGATCTGCCTCCCATCCTACTTTTAGATATTCTAGGAACCACCAGTAAACCTGCAGTCTGAGAGCCAAGTGCTCTGTTAGGAACATATGGAACAATCAGATCACTGATGTATGATGGAGCTTGATTATTAAGAGCTTTATATGTGAGAAGGAGGATCTTAAAATCTATTCTGAATTTAACAGGCAGCCAATGTAGGGAAGCTAAAACAGGAGAGATGTGGTCTCTCTTTTTAATTCTCATCAGAACTCTAGCTGCAGCATTTTGGACCAGCTGAAGACTTTTGACTACATTCTGTGGACCTCCTGATAGTAATGAATTACTGCAGTAATCCAACCTTGAGGTAATAAATGCATGAACCAGTTTTTCAGCATCACTCCTGGAAAGGATGCTTCTAATCTTAGCAATATTCCGAAGGTGGAAAAAGGAAATCCTACAAACCTGTTTAACGTGGGATTTGAATGACATGTCCTGGTCAAAGATTACACCGAGGTTCTTTACTTTGTTCTCGGAGGCTAATTTAATACCGTTTAGATCAGGTGACTGACTAAGCAGTTTCCTTTTCTGAGGTTCTGGTCCAAAGATGATAACTTCAGTCTTGTCTGGATTTAACAGCAGAAAGTTTAGAGTCATCCAGATTTTTATGTCTTCAAGACAAGCCTGTAGTCTACCTAACTGATTAGGTTCATCAGGGTTTATGGATAAATATAACTGAGTATCATCAGCATAACAGTGGAAGTTTATCCCATGTTGTCTAATGATTTTACCAATTGGAAGCATATATATAGTGAAAAGAATTGGTCCAAGTACTGAACCCTGTGGTACTCCACAAGTAACTCTAGAGTATGAAGAAGATTTCTCATGTACATGAACAAACTGAAATCTGTCAGATAAATAAGATTTAAACCAGCCTAGCGCTGTTCCTTTGATCCCTACAACATGTTCAAGCCTTTCTAAGAGAATATTGTGATCGACTGTGTCAAAAGCAGCACTGAGGTCCAACAAGACCAGAACAGACACAAGATTCTTATCTGAGGCCGTGAGAATATCATTTGTAACTTTCACTAATGCGGTTTCAGTGCTGTGATACTCTCTAAAACCTGACTGAAATTCCTCAAACAGATCATTAGTGTTTAGATGCTCACATACTCGACTGGCCACTATTTTCTCAAGGACTTTAGATAAAAATGGGAGATTAGATATTGGTCTATAATTCATTAGGTCATCTGGATCCAGAGAAGGTTTCTTAAGTAGAGGTTTAATTACAGCAACCTTAAACTCCTGCGGTACGTATCCATTTACTAAGGATAG
>SSNS01000670.1:118484-129821 GCA_006937985.1 Aphyosemion australe
GTGTTGGTGGTGCCTGATGCAGCAGTGGGGGGAGTGGAGTCAAATCTATTAAAAAACAGGTTAAGCTCATTGGCCCGGTTCTGGTCCCCGTCAGCAGACCCACTGGCACCACTCCTCCCACTGTGACCTGTGATGTTCCTGAGGCCTCTCCAAGCACCACGAGCATTGTTCCGCCCCAGCTGATTCTCCAGCTTCCTCCTGTAGCTGCCTTTTGCCTGTCTTATTTTGTGTTTAAGTTCTTTCTGTACATGTTTTTGCTGCTCCTTATTTCCAGACGTGAGAAAGCTTTCTTTTTCTCAATCAGCAGGGATTTCAGCTCTGTGGTCAGCCAAGGTTTATTGTTTGAGAAACACCTCACTCTTTGTGTTGGGACGGTGTTTTCTACACAGAAGTTTACATAATCAGTCACACAGTGGGTCAGGCTGTCAAGGTCATCACCATGGGCGCTGCAGAGTGTTTCCCAGTCTGTGGTTTGGAAACAGTCCCTCGGAATTTCTGTTGATTCCTCATTCCACACTTTCACAGTTTTTTTTTCTGAGGAGGGTCCCTAATCACCCTAGGTGTGTATTCAGGCTTCAGGTAAATGAGATTGTGGTCTGAGTGGCCGAGCGGCGGCAGGGGGGAGGAAGTGTATGCGTTTTTGACATTAGCATACAGAAGATCACTTGTATTAAAATTTCTTGTGGGACACTTAACATACTGTGTAAAAGTGGGGAGAGTGGAGGAGAGTGAGGCGTGATTAAAATCCCCGCTGATGAGAACAAGCGCATCTGGATGAGCTGTCTGCAGCTTTTCCACAGAACTTTGGAGCAGCTCACATGCAGCGACTGCGTCAGCCGAGGGGGGGATGTACACATTAAACGCTATGACATGTGCAAACTCTCTCGGGATATAATAGGGCCAGAGACCAACAGCCAGTATCTCAATGTCTTTTGTACAGAGTTTTTGTTTAATGGTCACATGCGTTGGGTTGCACCATCTCTCATTAATAAACACAGCCAGACCCCCCGAAAGCTTACCGCTCCGCGCTCCTGTCAGCGCGCGCGAGTTTAAATCCTTCCAGGAAAACCTCAGAGTCAGCGATGAGCTCATTCATCCACATTTCAGTAAAAAGATCAGACTACAACGTCTGAAATCCTGCTGGAGCCTGGTCAGTGCTGTGAGCTCATCAATCTTGTTGGGCAGAGAACGGACATTTCCCATAATCACAGAGGGTAAAAATGGTTTATATCTCCGTTTCCTCTGCTGTAATTGTTCAAGTCCGCCTGGTCATTTTTGTGTTTTTCTTTCAATAAATATGTCAAAAAAGGTCCTATGTGCACAAAAAATTCCACTTTTCTTCAGGACAAGCTTATCTTTCAATATCTGTAAAGATTTTGCAGTTATTGTGTTTAAATTACTCAAAACAGTATGTAATAACAAAGAAAAACTAAAAACAGATTTAATTTTCTTCAGAAATTTATGAATAGAAAATGTAAATGTACATAAACATTCTGAAACAGCAGAAATCAAACTTAACATGTATTACAGCTTTATTTTGATTTTTTTATATGTACAACTTTCAGTGTCAGTTTCAGGTAATTTTGTCTGTAAATGTTCAGGCGTTTTTTAGCTGCTGTGGTATTCTGCAAAGCAGTTCCTGTTCTGCTGCAGCCAGAAACTCTGTTTGCAGGAAGTGTTTTTCTTGCACAAATTGCACATTTTCCTCCCCTAACTTGCCCTCTGTGCTTTGTCCATTCCTTCTCCAATGTTTCTATTTTTTATTTTATTTAACCTTTATTTAACCGATGAGTCGATTGAGAACTCATTGTTATTTACGACGACGATCTGGCGAAGAGGCAGCAGCAACAAACACATAGTTAGCTTTACACAAACAGATAAGAGAAAAAACAGGTAAGATAAAAAAATAAAAAAAAGATAAAGATAAGATAAAACAGCTAGACATAAAAGCAAAGGACTGTTCTCATATATAATATGTACAAGCCATCAAAACAGACTTAAAACAATCTTTAAGTACTCAGAAGCACGCACATTGATCAGAAACTATTGATTGCAATGAATTATTGAAGGTAGATAATGGAACGTAGGTAGTGAGCTTTAGTGATTTTTGCAGTTCATTCCAGTTGTTGGGAGCAGCAAACTGGAATGAGGAGCGCCAAAGGAGGTGCGAGCTTTGGGAATAACCATAGAGATTAGGTTACTGGAACGTAAACAGGGGACAGGTATGTGACCTTGAGGTCACTGGAGGGTTTTCATCCATACCAAGCAGCTGTGCAGACTGCTTGTCCTGAAATTGTTGAGGTGTCATGGCCTCCTTCTGCTGCTTGTTCCTGATTTGGGCAGCAGTAGCTCAGGAGGTAGAGCGGGTTGTCCAGTAATCGGAAGGTTGCAGGTTCGATCCCGGCTCCGGCCAGAGAATGCTGCTATGTGTCCTTGGGCAAGACAGTTAACCCGCTTTGCCTGCTGGTGGTGGTCGGAGGGACTGGTGGCGCCAGTGCTTGGCAGCCTCGCCTCTGTCAGTGCGCCCCAGGGCAGCTGTAGCTACGTTGTAGCTCATCCCCACCAGTGTGTGAATGGGTGTGTGAATGGGTGGATGACTGATTGTGTTGTGAAGCGCCATGGGGGGTTGTAGAACCCTAAAAAGGTGCTATACAAATACAGGCCATTTACCATTTACCATTTAAAGTGGGCGTTACCAAGATGCCTCAGACACCATGTCGTTTCAGGAGAACACTTAAAGGTGAATCATGCTTAATGTGGTGTAAATTAAATGTTCAAACACAATACTATTATTTGTGAATGTTTCTCTAATGATAGATTAGCATTACTTAAATTATTCCTAATTTGTGTAATCAAAGATATGAAAATACATCCTTACAGGGAACAAATATTCATTTTAACTCCATCATTCATTATTATTATTTGGCATTAGATTTCACATATTGTCATTCCACAAGAATGATTATACATTTATGTTGTACATATAAAGTCTTTCACGAGGCAGGAAAGGTGAACTTTATTCAAGAAAGAGATAGTAAAGGTCTTGCATCAGGAACCTTGACTTGTGATGTCTCCATGATAGCTGCTGGAGGAGTGGAGACATTTAGACCAAACTAAGAGTACATGTCTCTGGACACGATATCAGAGTGTCTTAGCAGCCTTGACATGACCTATAAGTTAAAGTGTAACCTAGTTAATTTTAGGAGAAAAACCACGAGGGCGATGTCGTTACAAGACTAAGGCTATTATTAAAGCGTGGTTTAGCTAGCAAACTTCGGCGTGATCTCCTAGCTTCATCTCCTCTGTTTGCGGACATGTTATCCACTTCCGCATTCCTGCCAGGCACGATTTCTTCCTCCGTGTTTTGTCAGGTCTGTTTACCCTCATTCTTCAGTTGTTTGTTTTCCTGTCCCTTATATGAGTGGACTTTACAAACACAGTGGCTTTAACCCTGCTAACTTATTTCCACTAACTCCAACTGTTTCTGTAGCTTCAGATTTCTCCATCTCACTCAGCATGGCTTTACTAAATACCCGCTACATTAACAATAAGTCCTTCCTGCTTAATGATCTAATTCTCTCTAAAAACCTGGATGTCCTGTTTTTGACTGACGTTTGGCAGCAAACATCTGATTATTCTGGTCTGATTGAACTCTGCCCAAGTGGTTATTCCTTCCTTAGCCAACCCCAGGGTTCTGGTTGAGGTGGAGGTCTAGCTATTGTCTTTAGAGACCATCTTTCTTGTAGCTCTACAACCACAGGTCGCTTTGCTTCCTTTGAACTGTAGCTGAATAAAGTCAGGCGTAAGGACCCATTTTACTGTGCTGTGGTTTATCATCCACCTGGTCCAAACAGTTCCTTCCTTCAGGAGTTTAGTGACTTTTTATTCTCCACCAGTGTTGGGAGTAACGAGTTACAAAAGTAATTAATTACTGTAATGCATTGCTTTTGTCTGTAACGCGGTAATGTAAGGCATTACAGAAAAAAAATCAGTAATATTTTACTCGGTACAATGTCAGTAACGCGTGCATTACAACGCATTTTTAACCAGGAATCAATTAGTGAGGTTTCTTCAGGGTTCTAATTACGGGGGATCCTGAATAAAGGTCCAGTTTCGATATGACATTATTTATATGGACTCCAGCGCACCAGGACTTCTATTGATCAGAGAGGACAGAGACCGCTGATCGGATGCGCTCCAGCTGCGCGCACCGCGACCACAGTAACATTCTCAAAGTCACGCCACCAAAAAACAAAAAAACAACAAAAACATTTAATACGCGATCGTTCATGTCTGCTCTCTGGCACTTTCTCTTTAATTCATGCCTGACGCGCACGGCCTCAGCGGAGCTCATCTGTGCCCCGGTGACATCACCTCACTGCTGCTGGCGCACTTTTCGCTATTTTTGCGGTGCAGATCCCAGAACTGCTTAGTTTAAAAGTAGGCTAGCTCATTAAGTGGAAAAAGAAGGAAATCCAGGAATCAGTTTTTCTGGAGAATTGAGAGGAGATACAGGAATATAAGAGAGAGGACAGGAAAATAGTCAAATAAAAAGCAAGAAAACTAAATAAAGTTCTTGAAAAGGGAAAAACTAGGTAGATTTTTACCCACTACAGATGTTTAACAATGTAAAGCAATCATTTATAAACATGTAATATTTATTTAATTGATAAAATTCAGATCACTTTCAAAACCCAGGGCCGTATCCATGCATTTGGGGACCAAGGCAAAATACAGGGTGGAGCCACCCCCTTCCCCCCACACACCGTTTGCACACTCAGTTAATTTAAGATGGCAGCTTGCTAAGCGTACAATTTGTTGTTGCATTTATTTCATACAAATTCATTTTCTGGGGGTCCTGGCCAGCTTTGGACACTTTCATGCCCAGGGGCAATCATCCTCCAGCCCTGATGGAGGTGATCAGAAGGATCTGTAGAGCAAAATCTTTCTGCTTCTGCTTCGGTGTGTCTAGAATTCTAGGCTACATAATATCAGCAGAAGAGAAATGTTCACGTAAAATGTTTCACTTCCTGTAGTCAGACAGAGCAGAGAGTGAGCCTACAGCTTATCTAACATTAGATAGAACATTCTCTGGATCGGCATACGCTCATTACTTTAAGTTTGTGAAGAATAAGGATATGAAGAACATTGTAGTCAAATGCACTTTGTGTGCTTCACCTAAAGAACTGTTATTATATCTGTTTTAACCACACCCCCTAGCCCAGTTTGATACCACATCACCTTCCACTGGATGTGTGATGAGCTAATTAAGCATCATGAGCTACATTTAGATAGCCAAATCCATATTATTTTGGTGAGAGTAACTTAAAGTAATGCAAAAGTAATGTAATGCCTTACATTTTAAAATTAGTAATATTATAATGTAACAAATTACTTTAAAATGTGAGTAACAATTAATAAATAATGCATTACAGTTTTGAAGTAACTTGCCCAACACTGTTCTCCACTGTGAAGCTGTCCAGACTGGTGATTGTTATTGATTTTAACTTTCACATTGATGATGACTCCGACCACTTTGCTAGGAGCTTTTCCAACCTCATGGACTCTTTCACGTTTACTCAGCATGTTTCTGGCCCCACACACACCAGAGGACATACTCTGGACCTTGTTTTTACCCTGGGTTTAAATGTTGACAGTGTTTCTCCCGAGGATGTTTATATCTCAGATAACCATTGCATTTTCTTCAACTTGTCCAATTCTGATTCCCCACCTCCTGCTCGCCGTTTGGTTATTTCTCATTTTCCTAATGAGAGCACAGCTAGCAAATTTTCTGCTGCTTTCAATCCACCTTTACCCTCTGACACTGACCCTGACTCTGACTATTCACTTTAACAAGCACTGCCTCTCCATTTTGGACAACATCTGTCCTGTCAGAACCAGATCAGTTTAATGACAGCATTCGCAGTCTGAAGTGCCAGTGCAGAAAAATTGAGCGCCTGTGTAAGAAAACTGGTCTCCATGTCCATCTGCTGCATCTAAAGGATTTTCTGACCTCCTTTAACTCTGCAGTTAGAGACGCGATGGCTGCATATTTCTCCAACCTGGTGTCCCAGAGCAAAGGGGATCCCAAGCTGTTGTTTAACACCATCAGCAGTATTGTCTCTCCTGCTTCACCTACAGCCTCCATTCACTCTGGTGGAGATTGTGAGAACATCTTGTCTTTCTTTGTGGAAAAATTCAATAAGGTTAGTTCTAGCATCTCTCCTTCAGCCTCATCTCTGCCTCCTCCTCCGACTCCAACCCGGCCCGTCGTCCTAGATAGCTCTGCTCCTGTTTCTTTGCCTGAACAAATCAGACTAGTTAACTCTATGAAAAACATCTGCATGCCCCCTCGACATCTTACCCTCATCTTTGTTTAAAAATGCTTTTCAGTCCATCGGTACCAGTGTGCTCTCTATAATTAATGATTTCCTGGTATCTGGTCAGGTCCCTGCTTATTTTAAGAAAGCTGTAATCCACCTGCTTCTTAAAAAACCCAATCTTGATCCATCTCTCCATAGCAGCTTCAGACCCATCTCTAAACATCCGTTCATTTCCAAGATCTTGGAAAAGGTTGTGGCTAAACAACTCACAGCTGCTCCTGATTAACATAACATCTACAATAGTTTCCTGTCAGGTTTTCATAGAGCTTATTCTACTGAAACAGCTCTTCTCAGGGTCTGTAATGACCTTCTGACTCACAGTGATGCAGGGGACTGTTCTGTTCTGGTTCTGCTGGACCTGACTGCAGCCTTTGACACTGTTGACCATCACATGCTACTGGATAGGCTGAGAGACTGCGTAGGTCTTTCAGGAACTGCTCTGGAGTGGTTCTCCTCATATCTGTCAGAGCGTTCCTTGTCCGTGGCCATCTCCAAGTTTCGGTCCTCCACCATCTCCCTCACCCATGGTGTCCCACAAGGTTCTGTGCTGGGCCCTCTACTTTCCCTCCTTTATCTGCTCCTTCTCCAGTACATCCTGAGCTCTTTTAAAGGAATCTCCTACCATCTTTATGCAGATGACATCCAACTGCACATCTCCTTTAAGCCCCATGAGATGTCTAAGCTGCACCTGTTGCACAGCTGCTTAGACTCTATTAAAAACTGGATGACTGGGAACTTTCTACAGCTGAATGAAGACATGATTGAGATCCTCATCTTTGCTCCAGACAAGCTGGTTCCCAAAGTCAGAGACTCTCTTGGTCTACCATTTCTGCCTTTCCCATGATCCACTGATTACCCTTTCCTTTATTCATTAACTTTTTGCCTTTTTTCACATCCTTTTTTAATCACAATTTTTATTTTCCCTTTTTTGATATTTTTAATCATTTTAAAAATTTTATATTACTTTTTGTTTTTGTGATGCGCCTCGTGATTTTTATCTTGAGAGGCGCTATAAAAAAGATCATTCCTTCTTCTTTTTCTTCTTCTTCATGGGCAGCGGTTGAGTCAACCGAGTCCAGAGCTTAAACCCACAGAGGTCAATGATGGGCTCAAAGCGAATAAGAAGGTCATTACCTAACAGAAAAGGGAAAAACTCAAGGTCAGACAGGAACATGAGATGATGCACCAACATGCAACCGACCGAAAGGTCCAGGAATGACACAGATGACAAGGTCGTTAAAGCAGGAGAAAAAGGACTAACATCCAGGGCACAAGATGTGAGTGTCAAGGTGCGACCATGGTCAGCCACAGCCGAGCGGAGGCTTTCCCAAAGAGAGTGGGACATGAGTGTAATGTCAGGACCAGTATCTAAGATAGCATCACAGGTCAGCACCCCCCGAGAGTCACAGGGATGTCAGGTTTCCCTTTAGGACCTTTACGGATTTTTCTGCACAGCAGGTTAAGCTTCTCAGGCTCGTCCAGCGGGAAAGTGTGACTCGACCCGCCGACAGGAGCAGAGGATGGTCGAGGACCGGTACTGATGGATGCGACCACAACAGACCCTACTGGAGCCATAGGTGCAGGAGGACCTGTATCCGGGCCTGCAGAAAAGATAAAGAATAAAACCTACTTATCCTTAGGTGGGGCACTAACTAAGTCCCCGAGAACAGATCTCAGAGCAGAACGTAAGTCACGCTATCGGACCCTGCTCTTGACCTTGGGGCAAGGGGGCTGTGCCCAGCTCTGTCGCTGCGCTGCGAATAACGATCAGGTCGCGGCTGGCGTTTGCGTGAACAGGACGACTCCATCCTGGAGGAGTACTGATAACCCCCCGTCCTGGATGACCTCAAGACCACCCCCCTTGTTTANAATACTGTTATCTCCTCACACTCTATACCATATGTCAGCACAAGGTCTAATGTATGATGGCAGGAGTGGGTGGAGCTATGGATTGTTTGAGTAAAACCAATTGAGTCTAAGATATTACTAAAGGCTACGTTGAGAGGATCACTTTCAATGTCAACATGAATGTTAAAATCCCCCGCCACAATGACCTTATCAGTATTTAACACCAAATCAGACAAGAAATCTGAGATCTGATCCAAAAATTGAGAGTAGGGGCCTGGTGGACGATACAAGACTACAAACAAAAGTGGTTTTAGAGCTTTGCAATCCGGATTAGGCAAACTAAGAATTAGATGTTCAAAAGAACTGTAGCTATTAATTGGTAGGGGACTGATTAATAAATCTGAATGAAAGATGGTTGCTACTCCTCCTCCTCGCCCTGTACTACGAGCAATATGATGATTTAAATAATTAGAAGGAGTGGACTCATTTAAACTAACATAGTCCTCTTGCTGCAGCCAGGATTCTGTGAGACAAAACAGAGAAATCTGATTATCACAAATCAAATCATTAACTAATAAAGTCTTTGAAAAGATAGATCTAATGTTCAATAAACCACATTTAATTGTTCTAGTTTTCTGTTCAGTAGAGTTTGTTTTTATTTTTATGAGATTTTCATGATTTGCTCTATTAAGCCTGATCTTTAATCTGTTTGATTCTGGCCGTGGGCAGGACACTGTCTGGATGGGGTAGTGGGTTGGTAACAGTACAGAAGCTGCAGAGGGGAGGGTTAAACTACGACTTCCTGGTCTGGACCCTGGGTTGTCAGGGAGGACTAATAAAATTGGCCATATTCCTAGAAAGAAGAGCTGCACCATCCAAAGTGGGATGGATGCCGTCTCTTCGGATCAGACCAGGTTTTCCCCAAAAAGTTTTCCAATTATCAATGTAGCCCACGTTGTTTTCGGGACACCACCTAGACAACCAGCGGTTGAAGGACAGCATGCGGCTAAACATGTCGTCACTGGTTCGATCAGGCTGGGGGCCAGAGAAAATTACGGAGTCCGACATTGTTTTGGCAAACTTACACACCGAAGCAACATTGATTTTAGTGACCTCCGATTGGCGTAACCGGGTGTCATTACCGCCAGCGTGAATAACAATCTTACTGTATTTACGCTTATCCTTAGCCAGCAGTTTCAGGTAGGATTTAATGTCACCTGCTCTGGCCCCTGGCAAACATTTGACTATGGTTGCTGGAGTCTCTAATGCCACGTTTCTGACTATGGAGCTACCTATAACCAGAGTCGGCTTCTCAGTGGGTGGTGTCACCGAGTGGGGAAAATCTGTTTGAAACGTGGACGGGTTGGTGGTGTCCCACGGGCTGGGTTCTATGCTTCTTACGTACAGTCACCCAGCCGGCCTGAGGTCCCGGCTGCTCGGGTTCTACTGGAGGACCACTACGGGGTGGTTCTGATCTAGTTAGCCCCGCGCTAGCTAAGTAGCTACGGCTATCTACAGGTTTTTCAACAGCGCGGAGCCGGGCCTCCAATTCCGACACCCTCGCCTCCAAAGCTACAAAAATGCTACATTTATTACACGTACCATTATCACTAAAGGAGGCAGAGGAGTAACTGAACATCTGACACACAGAGCAAGAGATAGGAGACGGAGAGGGAGAGACAGAAGTAGCCATAGCCGCACCGAGGCTAAGCTAACTAGGCAAACAACTTTTCACACCAAATAAAACTGCGTGCGAACTCAAAGGGTTCCCTAAACGCTAGGTGCAACAGAAAATGTGTGTTTTCGCGTGCTTATGTACTACAAGAACTCAAAAATGTCTCAGTACAGATAAATCAAACCAATTTTAGCAAGCCACAAACACAGAACAGCTACATTGAGTGCAACACTGAAACAGGAAGTGACGCAAATGCCTTACCGCAGGTTGGTAGCTAGCTTGTTCAGTCTCTTCCTGTCTCGGTCAGAGCTGCCTACACCCCAGCAGACCACAGCAGAATGAATAACAGAGCCAACAACAGAGTGATAAAAGGATTTTAGCAGCTGGGATTTAACTCTGAAGGACCTCAGCCTCCTCATGAGATGGAGGCGGCTTTGGCCCTTCTTATACAGAGCATCTGTGTTGTGGGACCAGTTCAGTTTACTGTTGAGGTGAACACCCAAGTACTTAAAGGTGTCCACCACCTCAATGTCTGCTCCCTTGATGTTTACTGGTGAGTGAGGAGGAGTGTTTCTCTGGAAGTCAATCACCATTTCCTTTGTTTTACTGGTGGTTACGAAGGTGGTTACGCTCACACCAGTCCACAAAGTCCATGATGACTGACCTGTACTCCTGGTCATCCCCCTCAGACACACAGCCGACGATGGCCGACTCATCAGAGAACTTCTTGAGGTGACAGCTGCTGGTGTTGTAGGTGAAGTCCGAGTTGTAGAAGGTGAAGAGAAAGGGTGAGAGCACTGTACCCTGCAGAGCTCCAGTACTGCACACAACCACATCAGATGTACAGTTGTGCAGCCTTACGTGCTGTGGCCTGTTGGTGAGGTAGTTGATGATCCATGCGGTCAGATGTTCGTCCACTCCTGCACCCCTCATCTTCTGCTGCAGTAGACACGGCTGGATGGTGTTGAAGGCACTGGAGAAGTCGAAGAACATGATCCTCACAGTGCTTTTTTGCATCTCGAGGTGATTCAGAGCCCGGTGCTGCAGGTAGATGAGGGCGTCCTCCACCCCCATGTTTGATTTATATGCAAATTGAAGTGGGTCTATTTCTGGGCTCACCATTGAACGCAGATGGGTGAGGATGAGTCTCTCCATAGTCTTCATCAGGTGGGAGGTCAAGGCGACAGGTCTGTAATGGTCTGGTTCCCTGGAATGTGATGTTTTGGGGACTGGAACCACACAGGAGGTCTTCCACAGGATGGGGACCTGCTCCAGTCGAAGGCTCAGGTTGAACATGTGTGTGACCACTTCACACAGCTGGTCAGCACAGTCTTTAAGCAGTCTGGGGCTGATTCCATCAGGACCTGCTGATTTTCTGCTCTTAAGCCGCCTCAGTTCTCTCCTCACCTGGTCCGGTGTAACTGAGAGTTC
>SSNS01000670.1:133596-243659 GCA_006937985.1 Aphyosemion australe
AGGCGTAAGGACCCATTTTACTGTGCTGTGGTTTATCATCCACCTGGTCCAAACAGTTCCTTCCTTCAGGAGTTTAGTGACTTTTTATTCTCCACCAGTGTTGGGAGTAACGAGTTACAAAAGTAATTAATTACTGTAATGCATTGCTTTTGTCTGTAACGCGGTAATGTAAGGCATTACAGAAAAAAAATCAGTAATATTTTACTCGGTACAATGTCAGTAACGCGTGCATTACAACGCATTTTTAACCAGGAATCAATTAGTGAGGTTTCTTCAGGGTTCTAATTACGGGGGATCCTGAATAAAGGTCCAGTTTCGATATGACATTATTTATATGGACTCCAGCGCACCAGGACTTCTATTGATCAGAGAGGACAGAGACCGCTGATCGGATGCGCTCCAGCTGCGCGCACCGCGACCACAGTAACATTCTCAAAGTCACGCCACCAAAAAACAAAAAAACAACAAAAACATTTAATACGCGATCGTTCATGTCTGCTCTCTGGCACTTTCTCTTTAATTCATGCCTGACGCGCACGGCCTCAGCGGAGCTCATCTGTGCCCCGGTGACATCACCTCACTGCTGCTGGCGCACTTTTCGCTATTTTTGCGGTGCAGATCCCAGAACTGCTTAGTTTAAAAGTAGGCTAGCTCATTAAGTGGAAAAAGAAGGAAATCCAGGAATCAGTTTTTCTGGAGAATTGAGAGGAGATACAGGAATATAAGAGAGAGGACAGGAAAATAGTCAAATAAAAAGCAAGAAAACTAAATAAAGTTCTTGAAAAGGGAAAAACTAGGTAGATTTTTACCCACTACAGATGTTTAACAATGTAAAGCAATCATTTATAAACATGTAATATTTATTTAATTGATAAAATTCAGATCACTTTCAAAACCCAGGGCCGTATCCATGCATTTGGGGACCAAGGCAAAATACAGGGTGGAGCCACCCCCTTCCCCCCACACACCGTTTGCACACTCAGTTAATTTAAGATGGCAGCTTGCTAAGCGTACAATTTGTTGTTGCATTTATTTCATACAAATTCATTTTCTGGGGGTCCTGGCCAGCTTTGGACACTTTCATGCCCAGGGGCAATCATCCTCCAGCCCTGATGGAGGTGATCAGAAGGATCTGTAGAGCAAAATCTTTCTGCTTCTGCTTCGGTGTGTCTAGAATTCTAGGCTACATAATATCAGCAGAAGAGAAATGTTCACGTAAAATGTTTCACTTCCTGTAGTCAGACAGAGCAGAGAGTGAGCCTACAGCTTATCTAACATTAGATAGAACATTCTCTGGATCGGCATACGCTCATTACTTTAAGTTTGTGAAGAATAAGGATATGAAGAACATTGTAGTCAAATGCACTTTGTGTGCTTCACCTAAAGAACTGTTATTATATCTGTTTTAACCACACCCCCTAGCCCAGTTTGATACCACATCACCTTCCACTGGATGTGTGATGAGCTAATTAAGCATCATGAGCTACATTTAGATAGCCAAATCCATATTATTTTGGTGAGAGTAACTTAAAGTAATGCAAAAGTAATGTAATGCCTTACATTTTAAAATTAGTAATATTATAATGTAACAAATTACTTTAAAATGTGAGTAACAATTAATAAATAATGCATTACAGTTTTGAAGTAACTTGCCCAACACTGTTCTCCACTGTGAAGCTGTCCAGACTGGTGATTGTTATTGATTTTAACTTTCACATTGATGATGACTCCGACCACTTTGCTAGGAGCTTTTCCAACCTCATGGACTCTTTCACGTTTACTCAGCATGTTTCTGGCCCCACACACACCAGAGGACATACTCTGGACCTTGTTTTTACCCTGGGTTTAAATGTTGACAGTGTTTCTCCCGAGGATGTTTATATCTCAGATAACCATTGCATTTTCTTCAACTTGTCCAATTCTGATTCCCCACCTCCTGCTCGCCGTTTGGTTATTTCTCATTTTCCTAATGAGAGCACAGCTAGCAAATTTTCTGCTGCTTTCAATCCACCTTTACCCTCTGACACTGACCCTGACTCTGACTATTCACTTTAACAAGCACTGCCTCTCCATTTTGGACAACATCTGTCCTGTCAGAACCAGATCAGTTTAATGACAGCATTCGCAGTCTGAAGTGCCAGTGCAGAAAAATTGAGCGCCTGTGTAAGAAAACTGGTCTCCATGTCCATCTGCTGCATCTAAAGGATTTTCTGACCTCCTTTAA
Organism: Aphyosemion australe; assembly: GCA_006937985.1. NCBI lineage: Eukaryota > Metazoa > Chordata > Actinopteri > Cyprinodontiformes > Nothobranchiidae > Aphyosemion > Aphyosemion australe. The sequence goes on from SSNS01000670.1 coordinate 135,821, forward strand.
CTCTGCAGTTAGAGACGCGATGGCTGCATATTTCTCCAACCTGGTGTCCCAGAGCAAAGGGGATCCCAAGCTGTTGTTTAACACCATCAGCAGTATTGTCTCTCCTGCTTCACCTACAGCCTCCATTCACTCTGGTGGAGATTGTGAGAACATCTTGTCTTTCTTTGTGGAAAAATTCAATAAGGTTAGTTCTAGCATCTCTCCTTCAGCCTCATCTCTGCCTCCTCCTCCGACTCCAACCCGGCCCGTCGTCCTAGATAGCTCTGCTCCTGTTTCTTTGCCTGAACAAATCAGACTAGTTAACTCTATGAAAAACATCTGCATGCCCCCTCGACATCTTACCCTCATCTTTGTTTAAAAATGCTTTTCAGTCCATCGGTACCAGTGTGCTCTCTATAATTAATGATTTCCTGGTATCTGGTCAGGTCCCTGCTTATTTTAAGAAAGCTGTAATCCACCTGCTTCTTAAAAAACCCAATCTTGATCCATCTCTCCATAGCAGCTTCAGACCCATCTCTAAACATCCGTTCATTTCCAAGATCTTGGAAAAGGTTGTGGCTAAACAACTCACAGCTGCTCCTGATTAACATAACATCTACAATAGTTTCCTGTCAGGTTTTCATAGAGCTTATTCTACTGAAACAGCTCTTCTCAGGGTCTGTAATGACCTTCTGACTCACAGTGATGCAGGGGACTGTTCTGTTCTGGTTCTGCTGGACCTGACTGCAGCCTTTGACACTGTTGACCATCACATGCTACTGGATAGGCTGAGAGACTGCGTAGGTCTTTCAGGAACTGCTCTGGAGTGGTTCTCCTCATATCTGTCAGAGCGTTCCTTGTCCGTGGCCATCTCCAAGTTTCGGTCCTCCACCATCTCCCTCACCCATGGTGTCCCACAAGGTTCTGTGCTGGGCCCTCTACTTTCCCTCCTTTATCTGCTCCTTCTCCAGTACATCCTGAGCTCTTTTAAAGGAATCTCCTACCATCTTTATGCAGATGACATCCAACTGCACATCTCCTTTAAGCCCCATGAGATGTCTAAGCTGCACCTGTTGCACAGCTGCTTAGACTCTATTAAAAACTGGATGACTGGGAACTTTCTACAGCTGAATGAAGACATGATTGAGATCCTCATCTTTGCTCCAGACAAGCTGGTTCCCAAAGTCAGAGACTCTCTTGGTCTACCATTTCTGCCTTTCCCATGATCCACTGATTACCCTTTCCTTTATTCATTAACTTTTTGCCTTTTTTCACATCCTTTTTTAATCACAATTTTTATTTTCCCTTTTTTGATATTTTTAATCATTTTAAAAATTTTATATTACTTTTTGTTTTTGTGATGCGCCTCGTGATTTTTATCTTGAGAGGCGCTATAAAAAAGATCATTCCTTCTTCTTTTTCTTCTTCTTCATGGGCAGCGGTTGAGTCAACCGAGTCCAGAGCTTAAACCCACAGAGGTCAATGATGGGCTCAAAGCGAATAAGAAGGTCATTACCTAACAGAAAAGGGAAAAACTCAAGGTCAGACAGGAACATGAGATGATGCACCAACATGCAACCGACCGAAAGGTCCAGGAATGACACAGATGACAAGGTCGTTAAAGCAGGAGAAAAAGGACTAACATCCAGGGCACAAGATGTGAGTGTCAAGGTGCGACCATGGTCAGCCACAGCCGAGCGGAGGCTTTCCCAAAGAGAGTGGGACATGAGTGTAATGTCAGGACCAGTATCTAAGATAGCATCACAGGTCAGCACCCCCCGAGAGTCACAGGGATGTCAGGTTTCCCTTTAGGACCTTTACGGATTTTTCTGCACAGCAGGTTAAGCTTCTCAGGCTCGTCCAGCGGGAAAGTGTGACTCGACCCGCCGACAGGAGCAGAGGATGGTCGAGGACCGGTACTGATGGATGCGACCACAACAGACCCTACTGGAGCCATAGGTGCAGGAGGACCTGTATCCGGGCCTGCAGAAAAGATAAAGAATAAAACCTACTTATCCTTAGGTGGGGCACTAACTAAGTCCCCGAGAACAGATCTCAGAGCAGAACGTAAGTCACGCTATCGGACCCTGCTCTTGACCTTGGGGCAAGGGGGCTGTGCCCAGCTCTGTCGCTGCGCTGCGAATAACGATCAGGTCGCGGCTGGCGTTTGCGTGAACAGGACGACTCCATCCTGGAGGAGTACTGATAACCCCCCGTCCTGGATGACCTCAAGACCACCCCCCTTGTTTAAAAGAGACTTGGAGCTGTCCATGTCCAGTACGTGGTGACCTTGGGTGTCCCTCACCTGCTGGTGGGGAACTCCAAACTGTGGTGAAACCTTGGGACCTGTTATTGGGGAAGCCTTGAGGCTTAGACAGCTTCTTAGATTTCTGGAACTGCGAGTTTGCTCCAGGCCGGAAGCGGTGAGGCAAACGGTTGTTACCGTTATGAGTCACAGGCTCAGGTGCACCTTCGAGTCACAGTGTGGGGATGCAGTTCCCACGGTCAAAATGGAAGTGTTGTCGGCGGACCTCACTGTGGTGGGTTTTGACCTCCTGAACCATCCGGCCATTTGTCTGAGCTCCCTCATCGAGGTGGAGCTAATATTTACAGTACCCATAGGTTGACCATACTGAGGATGCAAATTCTCAAGGAATAGTTCTTTGTCCTTCTCCATGTCTGGTTAATTTCGGGAACCTATGTAAGCTTCAAAAAGCCAGAGGTAAAATGCCTGGGGTTTTTCAGAGCGACCATGTTCAATGGACATAGCTAATTTCAGGCCAGATGCTTTAGCAGTGCCAGCAAATTTGTCCTCCAGAGCCGTCTGCAGGCGGGTGTAGTCGTTTCTGATTTCCTCCCGCTGCCGGTCAATAAACTCCCCCACAGTGTTGTTCGAGGTGAGTTTAATCAGGAAGATCTTATCCTGGACTGTAGCTCCAGGGTGTTGATCCAAATGACAACGAAGGTCCCGGAGATAAGCACGGAGTTTATGTGAATCCCCAGGCCAAGGTTCAAATTTCGTGATGTTTCCGGCCATCCTGTACACATCAGCACTCGATACCACTGGGACAGGAGGCCTTGCGTGCGAGGCCAAGGATGCAGCTGGAGTGTGTGTAGGCGGGACCACAGGACTGGGCCCAGCCTTGGGCTGCTGCTGTGCCTGAAATGGGCGAACAGAGGCAGCTCGCTGTTCGGCGTCCTTCAGTTTTTGTTTCAGAGCATCCTGCTTGTTAATCAGAACCACACATTTTGCATGATCAGTCTTAAGAAGCTTTAATTTAGCTGTTATTTCAGTGGTTCTTGTTCCTGCTACGTCAGTCTGATCCTGGAGGGGCGATCTCTGGTCCTTAGCTTCGCCCTTTTCTTTATTCAGTTGTTCCAGCTGTTGGTGACCACAGCTGTGGCTCTCGACCTCTTTCTGCCATAGGCAAGATAACAGAATGGAAAAACATCCCAAAATATCAAGGCGAGCTGGTAGTCTCATCTGATCTATGTCCTCAAAGACATGTTGGGTCAAGGACTCTAACAGCTGTTCCTGTTCAGCCAGGTCGGACTTGGCCAACTCCTGATCGAACTCTGATAAAGAGCCCGGTTCAACTAAGGCGTGGAGGGCCGAATCTGCATACTCACCTTGTCAAAGTAGGCCGAGCTGTTTCACTCTCAGCATCAGTGGCAAGAGACATATTTACAGCAGGAGCTGAGCAAAGAAAGTAAAGGGAAGGGAAAAAAAAATTAAATCACTCACAGCAAATTGATATGCTCAACACACCAGAGATGGCGCTAGAGGCTTGGAAAAGAGCAGAGCAGGACATAGAGTGAGGAAGAGTGTCATCACATCAGCCTTCTCGGAGAGATGTAGGCTGAAAATGGCTGCTTTGATATGAGACAATGGGACGTCTCTTTTTTCTTTAAATGTAGCAGCGTTTTGAGTCGCTGGAACTGTAGCCCGAAGGGATTATAAGGTTTTTCGCAGTCAGTCGCTGCAGTGAGCTGGCAGTTAAAGGCGTTTTGAACTGGAATTCAGTTGCGTTTATCTCCGTAGTGCTAAGACATTAGCGGTGCCAACTAGTTAGCTAAGTTAGGCCATAGGCCCTTTGGCTTTTTCGCCCTTCAGCTGACGTATTGCCTTATTCTTTACCATAGGCTCGCGTCGTTATGGACGGTAAAATGTGCTCACAGAATTTTCCCATTTTAGGGTTAGCCTCGTGGCTGCCTTCTGTATTTCAAAGCTAGAATTTAGTTGTTAGCTTGGCTACAGGCATCAGATAGCAGCGACGTGCGTGCTTATCAGGATAGATTCGGACTAATGCCAAAATCTCTACAAACCCAGTCCAAGCACGCAAGGTTTGTAAAATACAAGACTGTTAACGACTTGCTTCAGCTGGGAATAACCACAGAGTTATCAAATCTGGGTATGGTTTAGCTTCTAGCTTTTAACTTTGGATAACATTAGTGCTTGAGCGTCCCTGAACCTTTGTTACACAAACACAGACAAATACAAGAATAAAATATACATTCAGGCATTCAATCCCTTATGTGAACAAACAACCATATGAGACAACACACACAGCTTTAATAAGAACAGACTTGGTTGGACTTGTGATGAGTCAGTGCTCAGGGGTGATGGAGGAGGTGGGAGGCCCCACCCTGTCTCAACTCAGCACAGAGATATTAAAATAAAAAAAATGAGATTTGAACTGCCTCCTGGCTGGCTCGCCATGTATGTAACATTCATTTGAGTAGTTACTTTTATTGAATTATCACTATTCTTGATAATTTAATATTTGATTGATGATTAAAAACCAGGTTCTTTAGGCAGACCAGAGAAAGTCGAGAATATAGTTTATAAAAATCAATTTATTTCTATGTTCTACTACTAATGATGATGCACCACAAAATGATTATAAATGATGGTTCAAGGTAATATCAAGTGAAATCATGAATGATAAATGATAGAAGATGATATTAGATGTTATTAACAAGCATCTTTTAAGAATCTTAGGACGGTTGTGATGTCTGGGTGTCAAAGTAAGCTGTCTGTTTCATTGTTGGCTTTGGTTTAACAAATTATCAGTTATATTATATTCACTGATGCCAGTGCAAGATCTACGAACCCAGGTGTAGAGGTTTCTCGGAGATCCAACTAGTGAAGGTCCACAGCCCGAGGCATTACTACTGGATGTCAAAGTTAGGGTTAGGGTAATTAGGCAGTCCACTAATATAGTTAAACAGTAAATGAGTGATTATAGCGATCTCTTTATCCCAACTGTAGAGAGTATACCTTTGTTCCACACATCCATCATTCTCAATCTCGGCTTGATTATTTTCTAGTCTGTAGCTCGTTGTTGGCTGACATTTCAGACACTGATAGACATCCTATAGTTGTCCGTGATCATGCTCCTGTTTCTTTAACTCTGGTGAATAAGAAGGTAATCCCACCAAGTAAAAACTGGAGGTTTAATACGTTACTGCTTAAAGACGTAGGTTTTGTGGAATATTTTTAAAAAGAGTGGTCTTTTTACTTTTCGTTCTTTTTAAAACACAGATAGGAGACCTTTTACCTTTTTTGTTGATGTTTTGATCATCACTGTGCTGATCATCACTTTTTCAGAGCTACTTCCGCTTCCGTTTATGTGCGGGCAGCAGGGGACGACATCGCCCCCTGCTGCCCGCGCTTTCTTCCTCAATGACACAGTCCCATGCGTGGTCCAACGTGTACGCCCCGTCGTCCCTGTTCATGGTCCTATGTCCACGTCTCCTTATTTCCATTGCTTCTTTTATCCATCTTTTCTATTTTTGTTGTTCTGTGTTGACAATCCTTGTGCTGTCCCAATCCATGATGTGGTTCTCTCTGGTACAATGATCTGTGACTGCTGATTTCTTTATTGTGCTCTCTGCTTCCTATCTTACTACTCTTGTGTGTATTCTGCTTTTCTCTTTTTCGCATTCTTTTTTGTGTTCTGCTGTTCGTGTGTTAAGTTGGCATCCTGTTTCTCCTATATATTTTATTGCATAACTTGCATGGGATTTTGTAAATGACTCCGCATTTTTTTCCTGCCCCCGCACCGTGAGAATAAACATCACGTGTCTAAAGCAGATCTACATCCGTGTATGTGAAAAAAAGCAATGTGCCAACCGGAAATGCTTCTGCAGCTCACGCTTCAACAACAGATTGTGAAAGAACGGATAACGCTAGAAATGCAGTGATTCTTCCTGATGTAATAAGTGTCTACTCTTTCTTTTGGTAGTTTTGGCGTTTACATGATCATAGAGCACAATGTTCTGTGACTCTTCAAAAAACAGTAAAAACACTCATAAATGCTGGCAGTCAGGGGCTTTCTGATCAGAAAATGGCTGGCAGTGAATGAGTTCACCTTGATCTCAAAATAATTTGTAAAGCCCTTGCAAAAAGATTAGAGAAGGTAACCCCTTTCATAATACACCCTGACCAAACTGGTTTCTTAAAGGGGAGGCATTTGTCCAAAAATTCATGTAGATTATTTAATTTAATAGGCTTTTCTTACAGTAGAAACATTGAAACTAGTAGTTCCTATTAGTTCCTATTTACAACCTTACAGAAATCTGGTTTTGGAAACTCCTTCATAAACTGGCTAAAAACATTATACAGCTCACCAACAACATGTGTCAGGTCAAACGACCAAACATCAGCCAGCTTCTGTCTTCAGAGCGGGACCAGGCAGGGATGTCCACTCTCCCCCAGACTGTTTGCTATCTTTATTGAACCACTAGCAGCAGCAATCAGGCAAGGTATAACGTGTAAAAACATAGAACATAAAATTAGTCGTTACACAGATGATGTTACTTTTTCGCCAGCATTCACAATCCTCTCTCTCCCAAGCAATCTAATAAACTCTTTTTCAAAAGTTTCAGATTATTCAAAAAACTGGTTAAAATCTACAGTTCTCCCAATTAATTTCACGTTTCTCAAATCCCTTAATACACCATTAGAATCAGGGAATTTTACATACTTGGGCATTAATGCCTCTCCCAGGCTGGCAGATTTAACAAAATTAAACTAGTTTTAAACTAGTATTAACTAGTATTACCAGCTCCGGTGGCCTAATGGTATGAATGTCTGCCCGGGACTGGGAGATCAGGGTTCAAATCCCAGTTGGGTCATACCAAAAACTTTGAAAAAATGGGACCCAATTCCTCTTCACTTGACACTCAGCATTAAGAGGTTGGATTGGGAGGTTAAACCACCAAATAGTTCCAGAGCACGGCTACAGCTGCAGCTCACTGCTCCCCACAGGGCTGGGTCAAATGTGGAGATGTAATTTGTGTGTGATGATGACTTGGGACTTGAATTTACACCCCACTTTTAAAGAAAGTGGAAGATGACATGGCCGGATGGAAATCTCTACCAATATCACTCATGGGGAGGGTTGCCACAATTAAAATGATGGTTTTACCCAAAATCAATTTTTTATTCTCAATGATCCCAAACAAGCCTCCATCTGATTGGTTTAGATCTCTGGACTCCCCCATCACTAAATTCTTTTGGAAGGATAACCCCCCGCAAATTAGCTTAAAAACACTACAGAAGACCAAAAATAAATAAGGGCTGGATCTGCCCAATTTTTTATCATTATTTCTTAGCCAACATCAATACACATCAAGATGGTTGAAGCCTAACCCACTAGATGAGTTTTGCACTCATGGAGTAAATCAGGAATGTTTTTGGGGTATATCAGCTCCACCTACTGGGCTATTGTATAAAAAATTCTCAATGCTAAGAGGGTGCCATTTGGTCATGTCTATGTATCTAAATCTGTATAATAATAATAATAATAATAATAATAATGCATTTAATTTGTAGGCGCCTTTCAAAACCCAAGGTCACCTCACAAGAACATGATAAAACCTTTAAGTAAAATGAAAGTAAGAAAATTTAAAATATAAAATTACAAAGAATATAGTGTAAATTACAGAGTGGAGAGTTTGTGGACTAGAGAGTGTAAGCCAGAGGGAGTCAGTGTTTCGGATGTCAGGAGGAAGTGAGTTCCAGAGCCGAGGAGCAGAGCGACTGAAAGCTCTATTTCCAACGATGGTTAGACGGGCTGGAGGAACCACGAGGTGAATGGCAGAGGAAGACCTGAGGGAGCGGGATGGGACAGCAACATGGATGAGATCAGAGAGGTAAGGAGGGGCGAGACAATGAATACATTTGTAGGTGAGAAGCAGGATTTTGAAGTTCTATTGGCAGCCAGTGGAGATGCTGAAGAACAGGGCTGATGTGATCTCTGGAGGGGGTTTGAGTGATGATCCGTGCAGCAGCATTTTGGAGGAGTTGGAGCCGATGAAGGAACTTGTGGGGGAGATCAAAGAGGAGAAAGTTACAGTAATCAGTCCTAGGGGGGGGGGGGCTAGGCTGTGTACCAGGATGGCTGTAGCATGGGGAGTGAGAGAGGGGCGGAGTCGATTGATGTTGCGTAAATGAAAGTAGGCAGAGCGAATGATGTTGTTGATTTGGGCTTTGAATGATAAAGTGCTGTCAAGGATGACACCCAGACTCTTTACATGGGGGGAATGAAGGATGGAGGAATTATCGATGTTAATTGATATGCTGGGAGATTTGTTAAGAATTGAGGGTTTCCCTATGAGCAGAATTTCAGTTTTATTGCTGTTGAGTTTCAGGAAGTTTGCTGTAAACCAGGATTTTATCTCAAGGAGACAGCTGGAAAGGGATGCAGGAGGGAATGTTTCATCGGGTTGAGAGGAGATATAGATCTGGGTGTCATCCGCGTAGCAGTGGAAATTTATCTTGTATTTGCAAAAGATATGGCCAAGTGGAAGAATGTAGATGATGAATAAAAGGGGTCCAAGGACAGAGCCATGGGGAACACCAGCAGAGACAGCAACAGAGCGAGATGAAAAGGATTTTAATTGAACAGATTGGAAGTGGCCGGAGAGAAAAGAGGAAAACCAGGCGAGGACAGTGTGGGTGATACCAAGGGAAGCTAATCTGTTTAAAAGGGTTGAGTGAGAGATGGTGTCGAATGCTGCACTAAGATCGAGAAGGATGAGTAGGGAGAGAAAACCCGAGTCAGCTGCCATGAGAAGATCATTTGTTATTTTAACCAGAGCAGTTTCTGTGCTATGTAGAGGGCAAAAACTGTATTGGAACTGTTCAAAAAGGTTGTTGTGATTGAGGTGGGAGATGAGCTGAGAGGCAACAACTTTTTCGAGGATTTTAGAGATGAATGGGAGATTAGAGATTGGACGAAGGTTATTGAAGTTATTAGGATCTGCACCAGGCTTTTTAGAATAGGTGTAACAGAAGCTATTTTGAATGCAGAGGGAACAGTACCAGTTGTGATGGAAGAATAGATTATAGATGAGATTAGTGGGAGCAGTGAAGGGAAACAGGCTTTCACCAGCGTAGTGGGGAGGGGGTCAAGTCTGTAGGAGGAGGGTTTGGACTTATGAATCAGGTCAGATATATCAGTGATGGAGAGGATGGTAAAAGTTGAAAATGACAGGAGGCAGAGTTGAACTAACCTCTCTGCCTCCCATTCAGTCATTTTCAACTTTTACCATCCCCTCCATCACTGATATAGATGGAGTTCTGTTGGAAAGAAAGTAGATTGTTTGGTGTCCAGCTGTTGGTGAATAGTGGAAATTTTTTGATCGAAAAAATACAAGATTGAGTTACAAAAGTCATCAGAGTAAAAGGAGTGAAGAGTCGGTGGGGCGGGTAACATTGTTGAGCAGAGATAAAAATGACCTAGGATTAGAGTTTGAACGGATTAAAGCAGAATAGTAGGAGGATTTTGTGGCGATGATAGCCTCTTTGTAGAAAAGGATGTGATTTTTGTACATGTCTTCATGGACCGTAAGACCACATTTTTGTAAAGGCGCTCAAGTTGTCGTCCTTTGGCTTTTAGTTGGCGAAGAGCAGGAGTGAACCGCGGGGCTGAGTGGGAGAAGGAGACAATACAGTGTTTTTCAGGAGCAACTGAGTTCAGAAGCTCAGAGAGGTGGTTGTAATTGGAAACCAGGTCATCAGGAGACATGAGGTCATGCGGATACATGAGGTCATGCATGCATCTAAAACTTTTGTTGCATAGATTGCACAATCTTAATGTAAGCATGCAAAATAAACATTCTTACTTACATCAATAAATTCAAATAAAATACATAACTTCTGGGTGTGATTATTAACAGCTGTGCCAAGTTTCGTGGAAATCCATCAAGCCGTTACGCTGATATAAACATTTTGACCGTTTAGCGCCCCCTATTGGGGAATCTGAAAAATATTTGATACACATGGCTTACATCTCATTCTTTATGAGAATCCAGAATCTCATCATTTAATCTCAAAAAATGGTGGAGACTTAATCGATTATGTCCTGTGCTAGCTAGCATAATGATTTTGTCATTGTGTAATTTGCACAATTTTCAATAATTTTGCAATTTTCTTCATTACAATGACTTTGGCCGAAAATCTAGCTAAGTAAAAAAGTGTGCAGTTTTGATGAAGTAATGTAAAAACATCCAAAAATAAAAAAAAAACTGTTCAGATTTTGGGGGGTTAAAAAACCCCATAAATCTTCACAAAAAAAAGTACTCTCACATGGCAATGTCGACAAGTGGAATAAAATGCTTTTGTTTTTATATCAGTAGATTCTAAGCTTTTTTGAAGAAAAATTGGTAAATGTCATTTTAATGATAACACCAAAAATTTAAATATTCATAAAAAAATAATGTTATAAAATTAGTTGATCATCATTGGTACATGTGGAATGTTATATATGCTTTATATTTACTCTACACCTAAAGAACTCACTACCAAAATTTATTTTTACTTTTTTAAACAATATTGTTTGTAGGAGTTATTAAAGTTTGAATGTGTCTAGGAGGCAAATCCACTATAATCCCTCTCAGCTGTTCCTAGGTTGACAAAGATCATTTATGTGAAGTTTGGTGTGAATGGGACCATGTATATGTTATTTATAGACAAGTGTTACAAAGGGGTTGGAGCAAAACCTAAATCACCAAATTCTAACATGAATGTGTTAAGTGATGGAGTATGAAGAAATAAAGCAAGTTTAGTAGAGTTTTGACTATTTTTGTAGGAATTATTAAAGATTTAATCAATCTAGGGGGCGCTGTCTCTAAATAAAATAAAGTCCCATTGAGCAGTTCGGTTTACAAATGGCATTTATGTGTAGTTTTGTGTGTATGCTTGTTTACAGGAAACCATTTCTAAAGGGGTGGAGCTAAAGTTATTTCAACAAATGGCCACATCAATGTGTTGGCAGTGTTTGTGTGATGACACAAAGCAAGTTTGGTACAGTTGTGAACTTGTTTGTAGAAGTTATTAAAGTTTGAAATGGATGTAGGGGGCGCTGTGGTGGAATTAGCCTTTCACTGGCCCCTGTTGAATCGCACTCAAGTTCTCCTCGGCTCAGACCCAAAGATTACTCGGGACCAGCTCTACATTTTAAGGGTTCGAAAATCCCCAGGCCTAATGAGTCTTACCCTGCTCAGGTTCTACCAAGGATTTTATTTAAGCTGGTGATTGGGAGACACGCCTAGGTTCTGTCTGCATTCGCCTGGCTGCGCTTTACCCTGCTTCCTCCGTAAAGTGACCCCCTGAGTAGCCTTCAAGCAGCAGGTATTCTTATATGGCCACGCCCGTTTACCTGCAGATCTCCTCGTGATTCTGGCACTTGACACTGACCTAGGATAGTTTCTGTAACTTAGAAAAACAGTTACAAGGGTATTATTTCAATAAGCTTGGTTAAGACAACCGATAAAAACCTCCAAAATTGTTTTGACACCAAGATCCTAATTCTTTACTACCATGGATACCACTCACAAAATTAATGTCAACTAAAATACTTTATCTAGTTTTTAAAATTAATTTTGCATAGCATTTTGGCAGAGGAAGCAACCAGCATAAAACCTCATATGATTGGTTAATATTCAACTCAATGATCAACAGCAATAATAGATCAAAATTAATACAATGAATTTAGCCGACATAGTCATTGTTACTTACAACCAGGTTAAAGTGCTGAAAGCTGTGGTTCATAATTCTTTCTTTTTGGTAGATGAGGAGAAAAAACCCACAACATCTTGATCAGGGACTTGAACCGATTTCTTGCAAACTCTCTAGGCGAGCTGTTACTATATCTACTCCTGACTAATCAATATGACTGGTCATGAGCGTTAACTTCTTCGACACCGATGAAAAAAATAAAAAAAGAGATTTATCTTTTAAGAGAACTTGCAAAATAACCCTGCCCCAGGATTCTTCTAATTGCTAAGATCTTCGACTTGGGTCTTAGGATCGTCTTAGGCCACTCCAACTGAAGCCACTGTCTTCTGTCAAAAATCTTTTCATCCTCTGAGTCCTGGTTATAATCCACCGTCGCCGATGGTCTTCCTTGGAGCGCGCAAACAGACGAACCAACTACTGCTTTTTGATTGGGTTTTTAAGCTTGGTTTATGCTTGACGCATGTACATTCCGCGCGGAAATGAGACTCGCGGATGGAACGCGCGTCGGCGTTTATAGTTCCTTCCTACCTTCTGCGGCTTGTCTCCGCTGTGAGCCAATATTCTTCCAGAGTGCGGGGTGGCATGTAGGCTCTACGGCATGCATTAAAACACTACACCATAGTAGAAGTAGAAATCACTGATGTGACACATTTTTACTGCTTCCTCGTCTTTTCAGAGTGTGACAGCAATTTTACTCCACAAATTATTAATATTATTTTGATCACGGTCATCTTTATGGGCTGAATCATAGAGATGTATGCATGTATTTACGAACCTCCGCCACTACGAGCTCTTGCAGTCCACCATGTATTTCCGCGCAGGACCGTCCACGTAGTTAGAAAATTTCAGGCATGGTTGCTAAAATGACGTAATTTTGCCGCGCGGAGCCTTGCGGACCTCGCGGATGCGTCAAGCATAAACCAAGCTTTATACCTTCCATACGGTCAGAACCATCACCTTATTAGGGGATGTTGCTTTAAAGTTGTTGCTTTATTGACCGTGACTCAGCTTTTCGTTTGTTAGTCAGAGTGTAAAAATCTCAAGTTGTACGTGACTTTTCCAATGTCTGGACCCAACCACACTCAGGTCCAACTTCCTCTTTTTCTACCAACGCTTCCAGCACTTTAAGTGATGAACAACTCTGTGACCTTTTGACACTCACAGTTACTAAAACTCTTTTAATCTCTTATAACTATTAGAACATGTTAAAATGAAACACTTATTGTTAAATCATCACTAAATCATCACTTACTTGATTATTAAAACTCATAATACTCATATAACTCAGCTTTTAAGCATAACAGCATCAAATTCCTCCGGGTGATTAAACCATTCAACTCTTAATCATTACAACTCAGGCTGTCATCCTACTGATGAGTCATTATTGACCTTTAAGATTAGAATCATCCCATTGTAATCAATCAATCAATCAATCAATTAACCTTTATTTGTATAGCGCCTTCCACACCCGTTACAGGAGGCCAAGGCGAACAACATAAAATCATGATAAAAAGAAATATTAAAACATTGAACAATAAAAAAATACATAAAAGCATAAAAACATAAAAGCATAAAAACATAAAAGCATAAAAACAGGCAGACATCAAGCGTTTTCTGGAAACGCTAGACGAAAAAAGTGGGTTTTCAGCCTACTCTTAAAAACCGGCAGAGATGTAGACAGCCTAATTGACGGTGGCAGTTGGTTCCAGAGTGACGGTGCTAAGGCTGAGAAAGCCCGGTCCCCACGAGTCCAACACCTCGTGCGAGGGACAACAAGCAGGCCCTGATCAGAAGAGCGCAGAGATCGTGATGGCACATGCTTTTTGAAGAGCGCCGCTAAATAAGGAGGGTGGCGCCTCCCTGAAAGAAATTAAAAACAAACACCAGAAGCTTAAAACGCGCCCGATAAAAGACTGGAAGCCAGTGTAGGGAGGCCAACACTGGACTGATGTGGTCCCGTTTCCTGGTGCCAGTCAGAAACCTGGCGGCGCTGTTCTGCACAAGCTGGAGGCGATGAAGTGTTGACTGACCAAGCCCAACATAGAGAGAGTTGCAGTAATCCAACCTAGAGATTACAAATGCATGGAGTACCTGCTCCAGGTGGACTCTCGACAGCATAGGCTTGATTTTGCCAAGGCGTCTAAGATTGAAAAAACACGATCGGATAACGGAATTGACGTGAGCATCAAACTTAAGTCCCGAGTCAATTCTCACCCCCAAGCTAGTGACAACTTGCTTCAAAAAGGGAGAGAGAGGGCCCGGGTCAACTACTGAACCCGCAGCAAGCCTGCTGTTTGGATTAAAAATAATGAGCTCTGTTTTACCCTCATTCACATGCAAATAGTTAGCCGCTAGCCAAGACTTAACCTTGTTGAGACAGGACACAAGGGACATGATAGCAAGACCATTCCCCTGACGAAACGGGGTGTAGATCTGGCAGTCATCAGCATATAGGTGGAACGCAAGGCCGTGTTTGCGAATGATTGAGCCAAGGGGCAACAAATAAATGGCAAAAAGAAGTGGGCCAAGAATCGAGCCCTGTGGGACCCCCCAGCGAAGATCCTCCCAGGAGGAAAATGCGGCCCCCAATTTAACACAAAACGGTCTTCCATGGAGATACGACCGGAACCAGTCTAGTACAGACCCACTGATCCCGACCCACCGCTCCAGACGATCAAGGAGAATGGCGTGGTTGATCGTATCAAAAGCTGCAGTTAGATCTAACAAAAGAAGCACAACAGACGAACCCTGATCCAGTGAAATATAAATGTCATTTAAAACCCTCATCAAGGCTGACTCAGTACTATGACCAGACCTAAACCCTGATTGAAAAACCTCGAACAAATCGGAGTCAGATATGTGAGACACAAGTTGCTGATAAACAACTTTCTCCAGTAGTTTCGAGGTAAAAGGGAGGTTGGAGATCGGCCTGTAATTGTCAAGCACAGAGACATCAGCTCCAGGTTTCTTCAGGATCGGCCGAATAACTGCAGCTTTCAATGCAGCCGGGACCACTCCTGTGCTCAGGCTCCCATTAATGATTAGACCTAGCGACGGGCCGAGGCACGGAAAAGCCTCCTTCCAGAGACGAGGTGGCAGAATATCAAGTGGAGAGCCAGCCGGCTTCTGCCCCGAGACTAAGTTGCACAGCTCAGAGTGCGAAACAGAATTAAAAGAGCTCAAGATGGGCCGAGGTGGGATGACAGGATCAGGCTCTGTATAGGAACCAGAAATAGCTGCTCTAATATCAGAGACTTTACTGACAAAAAAGTTATGAAAGTCAATACAGTCTCCTGCAGTAGTAAAAGAAGTAAAACCAGGCTCCTGAAACACGAGAACAGTGTTCAGCGTTTTATACAGAATCTTTGGATTGTGAGAGTTTGTGTCAATAATGTTAGCAAAATAGGCGATTCTAGCGACTCTCACAGCATCCTGGTACGCAACCAGCGATGCCCTGAACATCTCGTGGGAGACCTGTAGGCCGTCCTTCTTCCACTTTCTCTGCACACCCGTCTGCAGGCCCGAGTGGCATCAGACAGCCAAGGCTCCCTCCGAGGCCCAGGCTTCCCAGGCTTAAGAGGAGCAACCTCATCCAGGACCTGATTGCAGAGTAAATCAAATCGTTGTAGAAACTCTTCTGTATTGCATGGCTCTGAGATCAAAGACTCCAACTTTAAAGACATACAGTTTACAAACTTCATGACTGTAACATCATTCAACGCTCTAAACCTAAGAGCAGGAACATCTGTCACAGAATCCGCAGTACGTGGAAAATTAATATCACAGAAAATTGGAGAATGATCCGAAAACACAGGAGGCACAGTCTCAAGGTTCGTGACAGGGAGACCAAAAGAGAGAGTAACCTCACACCATTACTTCTTAAAATCATTCTTTTGATCTGATAACATATAAAATCATCCATTCTGATTAAACATCACATATTATCATTACATGAAATCACTCCTGTTGATTAAACATATAAAATCATTCTTATACTTATTTTTAGCATAACATCATAAAATGTCCCTGTGTGTCTGCTGGTGACCTTTGTCCTATTTCATGGGGAGAAGGAGAGCTCAACTCATTTTGACGCCCCGCCCCAATCACACATCATAGCAACTGTTACTGTCCGAAAACTTCAAAATTTATACTTCTCCGTCAGCTCCCAGAGGCAGAGACACGCACGCATTGATGGAACTGTTTTGCCTTTGGATTTCTCCGTCACCTGGAGAGTGCCGCAAAGCAATTCCCTGCCAGGACAGGGTATCCTGTCATGTATCCGGTCCAATATAGTGCATTTACAGTTTATATTTGCAGTTTATACTGTGATGTTTTTGCATTTAAGAGACTTTTTAACACGGACAAACTTGTCCCTCATTCTCCTCCACCTCTTCATGCGCTCGCCAACTCCAAATCCATGTTTCCCGTCATTTCCTTCCTTGAATTAAACACTTGCTGCGTATCTTTATACTCCTCAAGTCACGGGTGAATAAACGTTTATATTTTCGCGAGGTATTCTTCAAGCTGCTTCGTGTTTGCCGCTAGATATTTTCAGTTCTCTTTTTATTTTTTGAGGTAGCGATGGCGGAGCTGGTGACGTATTTACAGAGCGTTCTGCCCAATCACAAGCTTGCGCTCTCCGTCTCGTTGGACGGATGTTTAGAAAACATAGCTCGACTTGCACGCCTTCTGCAGAGCTCTTGCAATGACGAATCATGGCGCTGCTTGCGTCCATACTGAAAAAGATGAAGAAGTATAAATTAGGCTTAACTCCACAGCCACGCCACTTGATTCCACTTGGTCACACCTCATCCCAGCCACCGCTCCTCAGATCCACGCGTCCTGCTGGCAGGCCCCTTAATAGGAAGAATAAAAATAAAGAGACCACTTTATCTGGTGAAGAACAATAATCCGAGTAGCCTGGGAATTTCTGGCACCGAACCGGACGTGTTTTCAGCCCTCTTCCCAAGGCGTTCTACCTCGGGCCGAAACCGGGCCAACACACCCACTGCCGACTGATTGGCCGGCTCAAATTCACGTCTACCATAAGCCTCCGATTAGCGGATAGAATCAGCCAGCGTGGGATTCCCGCATGCACACTTCATTATCATTCTGGATATTGAGGAGTTAACAAGCCTCTGACTGAAGCCATTTTTCTCTGTCTGCTGTGAGGAGAGCACACACACACACACACACACACACACACACACACACACACACACACACACACACACACACACACACACAGTGCTGCCAGGCTGCCACACACAGCAAAGCAGGATGCAATATCAGAGGGCAAAGAGTCTCCAAAGCACCAGACTGCTCAGAACTCCTTTGTTTAATAAGGAAGACACCGCAGACTTCCCCTTTCAGGGGCAGGCCCTTAATAAAGAAATAAAGAGACTGATTTGTCTGGTGAAGAACAATAGTGGCTGCCCATGAAATACATGGTAGTTAGTGCATAACCTGGCCATAACACTCCCATGTATTTCATGTATTTCAGGGGCAGGCCCCTAATAAAATAAGTAAGAATAGACATAAAACTACAGGGACAGTGTCACTCCTCTCTCCTCGTGCTTGAATTATTGCAACTTGCTTTTCACTTGTCTGTGCAAAACCCCCTGAATCATTTACAAGTTTTGTAGAATGCCTGTGCTGGGCTTCTGACCAAACAACACACACAAGGCACACTTCCAGCTTTGCTGGCTGCCGGTTAACTAGTTCATTTCAAAATCTTGGTGCTGGTTTTTAGGGGCAGCAGCAGCAGCTCAGGAGGTACAGCGGGCTGTCCAATAATCGGGTTATAGGACCAATCCCAGCTCCCGGCAGAGGATGCTGCTGTTGTGTATTAACCCACCTAGCCTGCTGGTGGTAGTCAGAGAGACTGGTTGCACCTGTGATCAGCAGCCTTACCTGTCAGTGTGCCCCAGGGCAGCTGTGGCTACAATGTAGCTCATCATCACCAGCGTGTGAATATGTGTGTGGGTTAATGACTGATTGTGAGCTGTCATTTCTCTCCCATTTTTTATTATGATCTTTTTTAATCATTTATTTATATATTTTTTGTTCTTTAAAAGCACCTTGTGATTTTTATCTTGTGAGGCGCTATATAAAAATCCTTTCTTCTTCTTGTTCTAAATGTGTATTCTTTTTCAAACAAAGAAGTGACGTCTAATTATAATGTCACCTAGTATGTTTTTTGGTCAAAAAATCTTTTTATTTCTATAAAATATTGTTATGCTTGATGTCAGTAAAAACCAAATGTCCACTCCTGACCTAGATTCTTTTATTGGAATGCTGTGTATTATCTTTATAATTTTTCTTTACAGACAGTTTTATTGGGTCTAGTTGAATTTGATCTCTATTAAAGGTGTTATAGCAAATCTACAACTCTCACACTGGTGTTCTGTTGCTAAATTCCGTAATGACTGGAGGACCCAGGGAAGTGTGGCGGTCCGGTGAGACCAGCAACCAGATGGTCTAATGGTTGTTTTCAACCCGAAACGTGTTATTGGTGGAGGTTTTTAGACGCATGCGAGAGAACCACTTTATTAACTCATTCACTACCAGCCGTTTTCTGATCAAAAAGCCCCTGACTGCCAGCGTTTTTGAGCGTTTTTACTGTTTTTTGAAGAGTCACAGAACATTGTGCTCTATGATCATGTAAATGCCAAAACTACCAAAGAAAGAGTAGACTCACTTCTTACATCAGGAAGACTCACCGTATTTCTTGCGTTATACGTTTGTTCACAATCTGGTGCCCAACCGTCGCTCCAGAAGCATTTCCGGTTCGGCGCATCGTTTTTTTTCACAGCAGAGGCCCAAAACAAACTCGTAATCCATTGATTTTCCGCTTCCTGATCACGTGATGTGTGACATACACGGATGAAGATCTGCTTTAGACACGTGATATTTGTTCTCACGGTGTGGGGGCTCGCGCCGACGCCCACCCCGTAAAAAAAGCAAAATGACGACTAAAGTCGTCATTGGCAGTGAATGAGTTAAAGAGACTATGTGGAAGTTTAACAGCCAATACAAGTATAGAAATTTATAATTTATTCCTCATACATTCTCCTGCAATGCCCTGGTCCTGTAGAATGAGCCCTGGCATTTTCACTGTGATTGCCTCTGGCCTGTAAACTCACAGAAAAGATTTTGCTCGGGTCGAGCAAGCAGGCTTCCCCAGTGCAGCAGGACTGACTCAGCTGTTGTTTTCATTCAGGAGTACAGCATGCATGCCTCATGCACGAGCTTACTATTGAAGCTGCAGTTATGCGTTTGGCCTGAGGGGCAATCACGAGCATACAAATTTCAAACTCCACATAGTCCCTTTAATTTTTTTCGTTTTTTTTTATCTCCACAATATATTTATAGCTATACTATGTTAGAACATTAAGAGGCATGAAAACATGTTTTAAGCTAATTTGTTTTCCAAATTTGCTATGGCAGCTTTAAATTACATAAATGGTTACACAAACAGGAAATAGGAAGCAAAAAGAGAAGAATGGATGAAGATAAGATTAAGAATTAAAGGATCTCTGAAACAGTAAATTATAGATGAGAAAATATTTCTATTATCAAAGATCACACTGTATTTCATTTTTGATTCACTGAGGCCTAAGCAGACTGAACAACTCAGTCTTGACTGCACTGGCACAAGTACTGAATGACGTGACAGAAAGTGTCATCAATAGTGGGTCTCTGCGATGTCACCATGTGTGATTAAATAGGCCAGACAGAAGCCACTCGCTTTAGACAATGGTTTCCTAGTGTCCATTGCTTTAAAAGGCATTGTTCATAGGCATTAATAACACATTTCTCTTTCTCCACATCCTTATTATAATGACTGTTGAGCTTTTGTTCTTAAAAGCTTAAACCTTTGTGGGTATTAAAGAGTGGATTGTAGGAACTGAGGTATTGGGGGCAGTACTGTATATCCTTGGACACTGACTCTGGGGGGTGAGTGAACACACTTTACTGGTGACTCTAAGGAGATGAGTGTACTTTGTTAGCTAGAGCAGATAGTTTAACCCACAGACTCTCTGGTTTAAACACATTTTTTATGTGAGTATATTTTTGAGACAATTTGAGTGTGTTTTGATTTCTTTAAGGATGCTGAGCTGAGTATGGGAACAGCTGTAAGGTGAGCAAAGACCCATCAAATACTGATTTATGACAGTTTTATTTAATTACAGATACATACAGCAGGGGGATTACACTATCTGTAGAGGACCTGGTTTGTTAGTAGGGTTATTTAAAGCTGATTTGAGGACTGAGACTGTTGCTGTTTATAGACTCAAACCAGGATGATGTTTTTGGAGAGCTATCCCTGAGCTCTGACTTGATGTAGTCATCTAAACCAAAATAAGGAAATTAAATCAGAGCACAGGAAGCAAAGAAAAGGATGTTTGACCTCAAAACAGCTGCAACCAGAACGACTGAGACTGTGTCCCTCATTAGCGACACAATCACAACAATCATTTTTGAAGTTGTTGGGATTATTCTCTCCATTGTGGAAGATTATACTGTTTCTGTGTGTGTGTGTGTGGGTTTTTTTTTATTTTTTGGTTCCGGGTCGCTGCTCGTGCGGTCGACCGGCCAGTCAGCTGAGCAGTTTTGCGTTCCTGTCTCTCTCTTTTAATTTCTTTTTTAATTTCAATGCTTTTTTCGTTATTGTGTTATGTCGTCTACACGGTATTCTTTTCCTTTTCTTCATTTTTTCCTCGTGTGTGATTTTCGGACATGTTTCCGACACCTCGACATGACCCCTAGGCTCACCTACACCAGAGACTTCCTCATCCAGCTGCAGCTGCAGCCCGGCCTCCGGCTTTTCCGCTCTGCTCCTACGGATTACTTTCCCGAGGAAATACTTCGTGGACACGGAAACCGAAAAACTCACAAAAACAAGGTAACCAGGAGGGGATTAAAGAAAAGTGGGGTGAGAGCTAGACTCAAGAGGGAAACTCACAAACAACGAGCGCTCCCATCCATCATCCTTGCTAATGTGCGGTCTCTCCGACGAACTGCAAGCCTGCGTCAACCACTTACATGAGTACAGAACTGCAACAGAGATGACGACAGCACGCTGCACATTGATGGCTTTTTACCACCCGTTCGTCTGGACAGAGACAGCGAACGCACCGGAAAACAACATGGCGGCGGCGTGTCTGTATGTAAACAACAGTTGGTGCTCTACAGTCACTGTGAGGGAGACGCTGTGCACCACAGACATTGAGCTTCTGGCTCCCAGGGGCACGTTAGTGTCCTGGCTGAACTTTTACCAGATGGATATATCTGTTTTAATTCTCCCAGGGCTGTTGGCCGGGGAGGAGGCCTGGCCTGAGTCATTAAAGACTGTTTATGCTGTCGCCAAATTGGTTCGAAAATGTCCTTCCATAGTTTTGAATATTCATTGTTTGACTTTGGACCATCTTCTAAATTTTTGGGGATGCTTATTTGTTGTCCACCAAAATTTAATCTGGACTTTCTAACTGACTTTGCTGATTTACTGTCAGTTTTTGTCCCAAGGTTTGATCATGTTGTCATTTTGGGTGATTTTAATATACATGTGTGTTGTCCAGATAAACCAATGGTTGATGAGTTCCTTAACATATTGGAGGTTTTTAACATTAGGGTGTGGAGCACTGGCCCAACCCATAAACAGGGTCATACCCTGGACTTAGTCCTTTCTTTTGGGCTCCACTTTTCAGACGTGGATGTTATTGAAACAGTTTTTTCTGATCATTGTGCACTTCTGTTTGAACGTGATATTCCAGTTCAACAGTCTTCTATCACAGCACCAATCAGAATGTCACGGTTTTTAAATGAACAGAAATTGTTTGATTTTATTAGTGTGATGTCATTAAATTGGCCAATGTTATACTCTATGCCTATTAGCACAGAGTCCTTCATTGTCCAGTTTAACCAGTTATGTACACTGATTTTGGACGACTTGGCACCACTTTCCACCAGAAGCTCTAGGCCCAATTTAGAACGGTGGATCACTGATGCTGTTAAGTCAGCTAGGCGTGAATGTAGAAGAGCGGAAAGAAAATGGAAGAAAGATAGACTTCAAGTCTCCTTGGAGTGGTTCAGAGAGAAGCTGAGATGCTATAATGATGCTGTTAAAAAAGCAAGAAATGATTATTTCTCAAACATTATCTCTTCAGCAGCAGGTGATCAGCGTATTCTCTTCAGGACTTTAAGCTCTGTCCTTGATCCTGGCTCTGGTACCAATGGCATGGAGCCATCAGTGGGAAACTGTGAGGAGTTTGTATCTTACTTTCTAGAAAAAGTTGAAGTTGCGAGGTCGGCCTCCTCTCAGATCTCAGCTGACAATTTGCCTGCTCCTTCTCGCCCCTCTGCGTTTTAAGCTCTTTTACACAGGTAACCTTGCCTGAGCTGGAGAAGATTGTCTCACGGCTAAAACCTGCTGGCTCTCCACATGATGTTATGCCAGCTTGGTTTTTTAAGATGGCTTTTTCTGCTCTTGCCCCCCCTGTTTTAACTACTAATCAATAGCAGTTTAACTTCTGGCACAGTACCAAGGGAGTTTAAACATGCTGTTTTGTGCGGCCACTATTAAACAAACCAGGGAGTGACACTGAAATTTGTTCCAACTATAGGCCAATTTCAAATCTACCATTTTGTGCTAAAATACTTGAGCGTGTTGTGTATTTGCAGCTTCAGTCCTTCTTCGCCCAGAATGAAATCTTGGAACCATTTCAGTCTGGCTTCAGGACTGGACACAGCACTGAAACTGCCCTCTTAAAAATTTTAAATGATGTGTTTTTAGCAACTGATGCTGGTGAGGCAGTGGTTCTGCTGCTGTTGGACTTAACAGCAGCATTTGATACTGTTGACCATCAGATCTTGTTGAATCGATTGTAACATTGGGTGGGGCTCTCTGGTTCTGTGTTAGAGTGGATGAGGTCCTATCTTATGGATAGGACTTTTTCTGTTTCCTTTGGCTCTTATTCATCAAGAGATGTTGAGCTCAGGTGGGGTGTTTCCCAGGGCTCTATTCTCGGTCCCCTGCTGTTCTCACTCTACTTGTTACCATTGGGACTGTTGTTTGAGAAACATAAAATTAGATTCCATCTCTATGCTGATGATTGTCAAGTTTATTTACCAATCCAGCAAGGGACCAGGGGTAGCATACAGCAGCTGGTGACTTGCTTACAGGATGTGACTCAATGGATGGGGTCCAATTTCTTGACTTTGAATGAGGGCAAAACTGAAATAATAGTTTTTACCCCAAATAACAACCAGCCCCATAGATTGGACCTTTTATCGCTGCTACCCTATGAGAAGTCTGTAATGACGGATTTGGGTGTTAAAATAGATTCTGCTTTACGATTTGATGCTCAGGTAAATTCTGTTGTTCATTCATGTTTTTACCAGTTGAGGCGCTTATCTAAGATTAAGTCGATCCTCACGCAACAGGAATTAAAAACTGTGACCAATGCTTTTGTCATCTCTAGATTAAATTATTGCAGCGGTGACATCATACATCTCATTCTGTGTGGAGAACATTATCCCCTCCAAAACAGTCACCATCTACCCCAACAACAAACCCTGGATCACCAAGGAGCTCAAGGAAATCCTTAATAAAAAAAAAGAGGATTTTCTTTACCAGCTCTGCACAGAATAAAAAGGAGGTCAACAGGGAGGTCAAGCGGGCCATAAAAACTGCCAAACTGGAGTACAAAAGCACTGTTGAAAACAAATTCACCACAGGGGACCTCCATTCAGCCTGGCAGGGCCTCAAAACCATGGCCTCTGTGAATACCGTGGTCACCACCCCTACACCAGGTTTGAGACGGATAATACCACCCAGCTTGAGGAGTCCAGATCCTCACTCGAACCTGGCTGCTCTGCACTCACCTTCCAGACTGAGGACGTGGTGAGAGCTCTCAGGAGGACCAGAGAGAGGAGCTCACCTGGCCCGGACAACATCAGCAGTCGAGTTCTGAGACACTGTGCAGGGCAACTAGGAAGTGTGTTCCAGATCCTATTTCAACATTCAATTGACAGCCACACTGTCCCCCAGCTGTGGAAACACTCCACCGTCATCCGCATCCCCAAAAGAAACAACCCAAAGTCTCTGAATGATCTTCGCCCTGTGGCCCTCACCTCTCTGGTGATGAAGGCCATGGAAAAGATCATAAAACAGCACATCACAACGGTAACTGACCCCTGAAAGACCCACTCCAGTTTGCTTACCGCGCACACAGAGGCGTCGATGATGCAAAAATCTTCATGTTGGACTCCATCCACAAAACATCTGGAGCTCCCTGACTCCTCTGCCAGATTTCTGTTTGCTGATTTCTCATCAGCGTTCAACACTCTGCAACCTCATATCCTGGCCACTAAACTTTCCTCCAGATTCCACACAGCCCAACTGTCACCTGGTGAAATATGCTGATGACACAGTTCTCCTGTCACTGCTGTCAGGCCCTTCACAACACCACAGGCCCGCTCTTCAGGAGTTGGTAGAGTGGTGTGACAGCTCCAAACTTGAACTGAACGCTAGCAAAACCAAAGAGATGGTGGTGACTTTCTCCAGCAGGCAGAGGGATCTGGCTGCTTCAGTCTCCACCACCATCCACGGTGAGCCAGTGGAGGTAGTTGAGGATAACAAATACTTGGGAACCATCTTTGGCAACCTCCTGAAGTTCTCTGCCAACACAGCAGATTCTTAGGAAGTGCCACCAACAGATATACCTCCTCAGGAAACTCAACTCCTTTGGAGTCAGCACACCCATCATGATGACTTTTTACTATGCCTTCCTAGAAAGCATTATGACCTTCTTCATTACCTGCTGGTTCCACTCGCTCAGCCTTCAGAACAAGAACAAGTCAGAACTCTTGCACAGGTTTTAGCCAACAGGCCATGAGGCAGGCAGCCAAAATCATCAGTGACCCCTCTCACAGCCTTCACCCTGCATTTCAATGGCTCCCCTCTGGGCGGCGCCTCCGCTGCATCTCCTGCAGGACTGAGAGGAGGAGAGCCACCTTTGTCCCCAAAGCCACTCTGCTTTTTGCCTCCAATCGATGAGACCATTTCCCACACCTCAAACTCAAACTACTCTACATTCTTTCTTATACTGCTGACACTTTATACACTCTATTCACTTTATCCACTTTATTCAATCACAGTGACTTATTCAGTTATCAGTGCATTTTAAAACTGTACATATGTTGTATATTCTGTTTATTATTATTATTATTTTTTACCTCATTTTATTGCCTGTTTTATTATTTGTTTATGCCCTGTTTTTATCTTCAACGCTATGTTGCTCTGCTGTTTTTTTCTTCAATTGCCCCTAGGGGATAAATAGTCTTTCTGATTCTGATTGTGTGCGTGCGCGCGTGCGCGCGTGCGTGCGCGTGCGTGCGTGCGTGTGTGTGTGTGTGTGTGTGCGTGCGTGCGCGCGTGCGTGCGTGCGTGCGTGTGTGTGTGTGTGTGTATGAGAGAGAGAGAGACAGAAATAAGCTGATTTTATTGGAGAACGACTACAATCATTTCAAATTATTGTTGGACTATAAATATGTATCTCATTATCTTTTTAAGATGTATGTCAGAGTTGACAAAAACGGATTGTTATGATTAGTTTTATGAAAATGATTGTGGAATTTCATCAACTTTACACCTTTAATCACATAAAAAGGACCTGTAGAATACTGCCTTTTTGAAGTGATGCTTTTTCTTAAATTCTTATTCCTATATTCTTATCTGATTTCTTTTGTTTCTGGCACTTCCTTTAATTATCTCACCTTTTTTCTAATCTTTTCCACAGCAGAAAGAGAAAACATAAGTCAGCTAATCTAAATCCATCACAGAAGGCGCTAAACTCCCACTCAGCCATGGCAGACCACAAGTAAGTTTCATTTCATCCTCAAATTCATATTTAGTGCATACAGTTCTGGAGCCTCATTTTTTAAACTTTGCGTAGAATCCTTACTAAAACTTTAATAAAACATTCGTTTTCAAGTTTGATTAACACTCGACTTGCTATTTCACATCAGACAATTAGTAAATAGAGAACGCTTTTCTGAGAAATTATAAACTGGTTTATCCTAGGAAGGTTATAGATCTCATCACAAAGCTCTGCTCACATTCATTTACATTCATCAGTTCCTCTTTTAATATTTTAGCGATAGGACACTATCAAATCATTTAAACCTTCAATGCTGCATTTATCGATCTGACATGCACCGCCACCCTTGACCAAGCTTGATCAAGTTGACTGTGACTCACAGAGGCCTCTCTTTTTGAAGGAGGGTAGTGTACCAGACTCATCATAAGAGTGCTTCAGGCGACTGAGTCCAGTGGAACGTGCTGGTCGGGAAAACTCTCCACACCTTCCATGTATTTTAAACCCACAGTTGTAGAATCCTGAGCTACACACTGTAGTCCTGGAGGTACAAATGGACTCTGACACAGTTGACCCCCAAAACAGGGCTGCGCGCAGACCAGGGATGCTACCATGTCCGTTAGATTCAGCTGATGCCCATGGGCTAAAAGAGGGGAAAGTTCTAAGTTATGCTAAACTGATGTCCCCCTTATGAGAAAGGGACTCAGTTACTCGACTGCCTAAGCTAAATAAGGGTTAAAGAATAACTCTTTAAGAGACAATGGTCTTTTTATGAGTTGCTTTTAAGGCAAACTCTTTATCACACAAGTAACTTGAAACAGTAATATCATCCAAAAGGCAAGTAAGTAGATAAAAACAAAAAAAAATCCATGTTTTGGTTTTTATTTTATTTTTAGTATTTTACTAGCAGACGCTAAACTGCGATCCAACTTTAACCTTCCACATGAGCACATCACACAAACAGCAATAACAACCTGGAAAGAAACAATTGAAATATGTGGCTTGGAGGAGGATTCTAAAATTTTGGGATGGCTGGCTTTTGACTCAGACTTTACACCTAACAAATATAATAGATTAAAGACATGGATCTCCAAAGGGTTAACCAGCTACAACTCATTCATCCACAAGAGGACATTTCAAACATTTGAGACACTGAGGCAAAAACACGAGTTGGGCTCTGATGATTTCTTCCAATATCTCCAAATCAGGCATTATTTCAATCAAAATATTAAAATACCATCATCTTACCAAGGATTTTTACAAACCCTTCTTGTTAACAAAAGCACTGTCCCCTATGAAAAGTATTTCCAATTTTTTTTATTTATTCTTTATTTAACCAGGAAGGTCCCATTGAGATTAAAAACCTCATTTTCAAGGGAGTCCTGGCCAAGAGGCAGCAAAAGTTACAGTTACAACATATATATATATTTTCCAGTTACACAGACAAATTATATGATGGCATCCTGCAAAGTAAAGGGGAGAACACGTACTATGTAAAAGAAAAATGGGAAAAAGAAGGTTTTACTGTCACTGAGGAGAACTGGGAGCATATCTGTGAAATTACGTGAGCCTCAACCGGGTCAAATACCTGGCGTGAGTTCTGTTGGAAAAATACAATGCATTATTTTCAGTGTTGGGAGTAACGAGTTACAAAAGTAATTAATTACTGTAATGCATTGCTTTTTGCTGTAACGCGGTAATGTAAGGCATTACAGAAAAAAATTCAGTGATATTTTACTCGGTACAATGTCAGTAACGTGAACATTACAACGCATTTTTAACCAGGAATCAATTAGTGGGGTTTCTTCAGGGTTCTAATTACGTGGGAGCCTGAATAAAGGTCCAGTTTTGATATGACATTATTTATATGGACTCCAGCGCACCAGGGCGTCTTTTGAGCAGAGAGGGAGAGCGCTGATGGTTCATGCGCTCCTGACGCGCGCCGCAACCTCAGTAACACTCTCAAAGTCACGCCACCAAAAGAAAACAATTAACACGCGATCGTTCATGTCCGCTTATATTCTCGTATTCTTTTATTTGTGTCTGACGTGCGCTCCCCCAGCAGAGCTCATCTGTGCCCCGGTGACATCACCTCACTGCACCTTTCGCTATTTCTGCGGTGGATCCCTGAACTGATTAGTTCAAAATGTGAAAAAGTAGGAAATCCAGGAAGCCGTTTTTCTGGAAGATTGAAAGGAGATGCAGGAAGATAAGAGACAGACAGGAAAACAGTCAAATAAAAAACGAGAAAACTAAATAAAGTCCTTGAAAAGGAAAAAGTAGGTAGATTTTTATCCACTACACAACAATAACAATATAAAGCAATAATTTATAAACATGTAATATTTATTTATTTGATAAAATTCAGATCACCTTCAAAACTCAGTTCCACACCCAGGGCCGTATCCAGGCATTTGGGGACCAGGGCAAAATACAGGTTGGAGCCACCCACCACCCCACCCACCCCTTCCACAAACACACACACCTGTCTCTTATACACNTATAAGAGACTCAATTATTTTAAGCTAGCAGCATACAGTATGTTGTTGCATTTATTTAATAAAAAATAATTTTCTGGGGGTCCTGGCCAGCTTTGAGCACTTTCATGCCCAGGGGCAATCATAACCAAGCCCTGATGGAGGTGATCAGAAGGACCTGCAGAGCAAAATCTTTCTGCTTCTGCTACGGTGTGTCTAGATTTCTAGGCTACACAATATCAGCAGAAGAGAAATGTTCACGTAAAATGTTTCACTTCCTGTAGTCAGACAGAGCAGAGATGAGTGAATCTGCAGCTGATCTAACGTTAGATAGAACATTCTCCAGATGGGCATACACCCGTTACTTTAAGTTTGTGAAGAATGAGGATATGAAGAACATTGTAGTCAAATGCACTTTATGTGCTACGTCTAAAGAACTGTTAATTATGTTTGACTGTTTTAACAACAACCCCTAGCCAGTGGCGGCCGGTGACTTTTTTTTGGGTGGGGCGCTAACCACATATCACCACTAGGGGACGCAAAATTACCATTGATTCTTAAGCATCAGCGTCACACAACTGACGGTCACAGTAGCGCTTCCGGCAACAAAGTTATTCAAAAGGTTTTCGAATATATTAAGCATGTTTTTGACAAAAACATTCATCCATTCACCCATATATTACACAAACTGCACACACGCTTAAGGGGAGTAGGCTAAATCTAATCAATAGAATCCACTTTCTACAAACAGAACACCCATGAGCTGTAAATAAACGTGAGGCCGTAAAATAGACGCTACACGTATCCAGAAAAACACACAGTGACACACAACGCAAGATATTCACAGAAGCAGCCGGCGTTTAGATTAAAGCCCAGACTCACAAACAAGAAGTTACCACTCTTAGTTCAAACCGTATGGAGCGGTGCTAGCCGCTAACGAGGCAGCATGCTGTTTCCTGAAGCCAAAAGCTAAAATGAGGCTTACCTGCAGGTTATGGCCATAATCCGTGTGGTGTAGTAAAAATAATCCACTCGGTTCGTGAAATTCTACATCCCAACGTAAAAGCTTAGCTGATCAGACTGTTTGCTGGCATTGTTTTGCCAAAGACTATATAAGAGTTTGCCCGCCCGCATTCATCATTTTCCTGTTTACGTGGATTCTCTCCCTGTGATTGGTTAACACGAAAGCCAGCCAGCTGAAAAAAACTCAACAACAAGCAATTCGATTGGCTCAGGTTTCACACATTGGAACCTACTAGTAGCGTTTGCTACGTCAGGTTTTGAAGCAATTAACTTTATTTGTCACTGATGATTTCACAATTATAGCAAAGATGGCTAAAATGTTGGACAACAAAAAAATATTCAGTGGAAGTAGTGTGTTGCTGCCGTGACAAATTGGCACAGATGGAGCCACACTGTGCCAGCCTGTGGAAAGTTTTCCCCTCAGGGTGGGGTGAACAACCTGACCAATCAGCGATCTCCTCCCCCTGGTCTGAGCAGAATTCACCCAGTGAGGCGGCGACGATCGCTAAAAGATGCGACCAACCGCTCTCCTATTCTTTCTCGTTGTGGACGGTTTGGGGACCCACTGCACATGCGCCAGTTAGCCCATATTAAGGCAATGGTAAAGATTGCTGCGCCCGCGAGAGGACACGTGACAAGTACGTCGACGATTCGGCCGTGTTAAAAGTAAAAAAAAAACATTATTAAACACAGATTACACACAGCACTTAGTCCATATGGTGTGTATAGATCGTTTAGTTCACTTTTTATGTTTTTTTAAATATATTCTGTGATTCCTATCTTCTTCTTCTCCTTCCTGTGAGTGGTGGGGCGGCGCCCTAGCGCCCCCTATGGACGAGCCGCCACTGCCCCTAGCCCAGTTAAATAACACATCACCTTCCACTGGCTGTCTAATGAGCTACTTGAGCATCATGAGCTACATTTAGATTGCCAAAGCCATATTATTTTGGTGAGAGTAACTTAAAGTAATGCAAAAGTAATGTAATGCCTTACATTTTAAAATCAGTAATATTGTAATGTAATGCATTACTTTAAAATGAGAGTAACAAGTAATAAATAATGCATTACAGTTTTGAAGTAACTTGCCCAACACTGATTATTTTATTACACCAAAACAGCAAAGATACTGGGGAAAGGGAGAGGCATGTTGGAGATGCAATATTGAGGGAGCAAATCATTTTCACATTTTTGGAGTTGTCAAAAGATTCAAGGTTACTGGGTAGAGATTCACCAACATATTCAAAACATATTTTCAATTGTCTTCACATACTCATTTGAAACACTGTTTTTTGGCAATATAGAATCAGACAACCTCAACAAGGACAGGAAGCTTCTCTACATCTTACTAGCAGCAAGCAAGAAGACCATTACTAGAAAGTGGCTCAAGCCAAATCAACCAACAACTGAGGACTGGGTCAACATCATACTGAACATTTTAAAAATGGAAAAAATATCCTCTCAGTTGAAATTGCGGATGGACTCTTTCTACAGCATTTGGACCAAGTGGACGGAGTATATCAAGCTAGTAAGATCTGACTGTGTTGGAACTTGCTAACCAAAACTGAGGAGGATTTGTGCTGTTGAGTGAAGCATGTCAACCCCCCCCCCCAACTGTTCAATGGTTCAATGACATGTTTTGGATTGTAATTATTTCTTTTTCTTCAATAAAAGTAAATATAAAATATACAAAGTAAAACAATGTTCAACATAAAAGTTCAGCATTAAAATGTGAAGCAAAATGAGCAGTAAAATGATAAACTTCAAATTTTAAAACCTAAAATTAAGACAAAAGGTAAAATATAAGAGAAGTAAAATTATAATTCTGGTTCAAAGTTAATAACTATAAAATTAGAATAAAATGTAAAATATATGATTAAAAAAAGTTGAAGAAAATTCTGGCTGGTAATCTAAAGCATTTCTATCTGTGAAAACTGTCTATCTGATTGAAAAGCTTTTGTCTAGAAAACTCTTAAACTCTGTTACATAACATGTTTTTGCTTCTCTCCTCTGGAGGACAGCTAGTCTTTGCCTCCCATAAACCTTCCTTGAAATCAATGACCCAAGTCTTCGTAATTTTCTATTAGATGAGGAGAATGCAATTTTTTATTTCAAGAGAGCCATTACATAATGTTTTCATTGGCACCTTTACCCCTTATCCTAGGCAGAGGCTCAAATGCCCTGTTCATTTGGCGCTCCTGGCGCTGGCTGTCAACAGCAGCCCTAATAGGAGGCCATGAGTGAAGATTCTCTGCTTTTTTTATACTTTTCTCGACAGGATATACTGCAGCCGTTGCTTTGATCCTCCCCAACATGAGCAAATTGTAACACCTAACCACAAATTCCTGCAAACAGACTCCGCTTCATGTTTTGCAGAGAGGCAGAGCTGAAGATCAGCATAACTTCATACCTAATATCACCTACATACGTCCTGTTTTTTGTTTTGTTTTGCTTTACACATTACAAAGGTGACACAAAACTTCTCATACATCAGAAATGTGGGTGAGAAGTGAGTCCAAAATTCCATGTTGATTTCCTTCTTTCCCGTGGTCGCCTCTTCATCCAAAAGGGCCTATGTTCAAGCGGGAATTTCCACATGTACCAATACATAATTTGAAGAGAATGTAGTGTGATATCTTTAAAACAAAATATTTTTTTGGAAGGAAGCTCTTGATTTACCGGTCGATCTATGTTCCATCCCTCACCTATGGTCACAAGCTTTGGGTAGTGACCGAAATTAGTTTTCTCCACAGGGTGTCTGGGCTGTCCCTTAGAGATAGGGTGAGAAGCTCAGTCATCCGGGAGGGGCTCGGAGTAGACCCGCTGCTCCTCCACATCAAGAGGAGCCAGTTGAGGTGGCTCGGGTATCTAGTTAGGATGCCTCCTTGGTGAGGTTTTCGGGGCACATCCAACCGGGAGAAGACCTAAAGGGAGACCCAGGACACGCTGGAGGGACTGTGTCTCTCAGCTGGCCAGGGAACGCCTTGGGATTCCCCCAGAGGACCCAAGTGGCTGGGGAGTGGGAAGTCTGGCCCTCCCTGCTTAGACTGCTGCCCTGTGACTAAATCCTACACAATCGCTCGGTCGGTCGCTCGGTCGGTCGCTCGGTCTATCTGTCTGTCTTTCTTTCTTTAAATTCACCATGCCACCATCTCACAAGCTGCGCTGTCAGTTTTTCCGTCTGTAAAATGTGCTTACACTAGGGTCAGAGTTTGCTTAAAGTTGCTTACATTTTCAGACCTTATTTTGTGCATAACCAATCTTTAGAAATGAGGCCGCTGCTCTCTTGATTTATGTCCTTTTCGGTTTCCAGAGATCTATTTATTACTTTCACTTTTGGTTAAAAACAAATTTCTATCCATTCATACTCACTCCAGCACATATTGGCTAACACCAATCATATGTGACAAAAGAGAAAGGGCGAAACAAGTTATCCCTTGACCTGACAGTGAGATTGAATGTGCTTTTAAGCTATTTAGAAAGGGATTAGGTGTATTTCTGCTGAAAATCATCCTATATATTTCATTCTGTTGTCCAGTTGTGGGAGTGCAAATGAAAACTCACCACGATTTTTCCACCTGGTCCTGGAGGGCCACAGCCCTGCATGTTTTAGCTTTTACCCTGCTCCAGAACACCTGATTCAATTATTGAATTATCGCTTTAGCATGTCCTCAACTTCTCCAGAAGCTTGTTAATCACCCATTGTAGGTGCAGGAAAACAGAGAAAACTTTCAACCTTCAAGGACCAGAAATTAATATTGGATCAATGTCATATCACACAAATAACCAGATTTTTTTCAAATTTAATTTTAGAGACAACAAAGATGACTTTAAAGTCCAGACTGCCAAGCACCCCAACAACACCTCGGTCCCTTTACGGCCGCACAGCGAACATTCTAAAGACCGCACATGCAAAAGGCTGTCAACTGAGTCCAACGGCACCAGCGATGGAGGCATGGGCTCCTCCACACCCGTGGAGCTGACTGCTTTGGAAGAATCATTCAGACGCTTCGCCGTCCATGGAGACACCCGTGCTACTGGCAAGGAGATGCATGGCAAGAACTGGTCCAAGCTCTGCAAGGATTGTGGCGTGATTGATGGCAAGAGCATCACCCTCACTGACGTAGACATCATTTTCAGCAAAGTCAAGTAAGAATGTCACCCCCACCACTGTACATGAAACACACGTTTATTTGCTTTTCAGCTCTTAATTTGAACCTTTTAGCACATATTTAAGTACTTAATTCATTGGCAAAATTAAACACCCAAACTGGACAGTTTTCATGAGGTATTTACATGTTGCTGGTCATCAGAAAGAGCCGTCAGAACATGGTTCTAAAGTATGGTTTTAAAAGTATTCAAGGAGATAAACTCGGTTAGTTTCCAGTTTTCCTGCAGCCTGTTCCATGCAGAAGGAGCAGAGTGAACAAAAGCCCTTTTGCCCAGTTCAGTGCGAGCAAACGGAACACAGAGTAACAATTGATCGTTTGCTGTTTACTGTGAGAAGTTACACTTCTCCGTGAGATTAAGTTACAGATGTAATTGGGTAGTAATCCAAGCATGGCCTTGTAAATGAAAGTGTACCAATGTGCCAACCTCCTGGTGGACAAAGGCCATTCCACTTGAGAATACAGTTCACAATGATGGGTCAGTGGTCTACAGTTAGTAATAAACCTCAGTGAGGCATGATAAACCACATCAATCTTACCAAGACACTGTGCTGAGGCATTCATATACAAAAGGTCTCCATAATCCAGAATAGACAGAAATGTTGCAGTAACTAGTCGTTTTTTTGCCTCAAAAGAAAAATACAGTTTATTTCGAAAAAAGAAACCCAGTCTGAGTTTGAACAGATTATCTAAATGGGGTTTGAAGGCAGTGTTAATTTCGTTGACGAATTATTTTCGTTTTTTTTTTTCGTGACGAATGAATTTTTGCGGACTAAAACTAAACAAAAACGAAAATATACAAGCCAAAAAAGACTAAATTATAACGAATATTGACCGACATTTTCTTTGACGAATAAGAAACGACAACGAAAATTGACAGAAACAAAAATCCAATCAGAAAACGGAAAGGATGGGCGACCGGAAAAAATAACCAATCATCAAATCGAATAGGCGGGACTAAATAAGAAAAGAACCAATCAGAGTCTGGAGCCGGCTGTTGTTTGAAAAAGCTAGCGGTAAGCAAACATAAGATGTTTATGCCGGTAAAAGTTATGCCTGAAGGGATAAAATGTCCGCGGCTGGAAGGAAAAGCTTCAAATGTGACCATCTGAGACGTATTTGCTTGGTGAGTACACACCTGGGGTTTCCCCTGGTTTTAAAAGTGTTACGGTGTTGTTAGCAGCGGGCGGGGTGGGAGTGGTCAGCACATTACTGCTGGTTTGAGCTGCGGCACCGAACCGAGTTCACGCACGGCCAGCGCGCTGCGCATCTTGTTGTCTAATCATTTTTCTTTTCTTGGCGCTGGTACGGCCGATATGATCAGTGTTCGGTGTTCTAGCGGTGTTTTTGAGGAGAAACGTTCAGGTGTCCCACCTTGATAAATCAGTCTAAGCACAGTCTAAGAAAACAATTCTTTCCTTTAGTTTACCTCTTTGTATTATAAGAGTAACACCTTTTAATGTTTTGATGGTATGATGTCATTTCTTGTCATATTACTGCACATTATACAGAGTTTTTTTTATTTTATTAATACTGAGAGGCACAATTTCAAACTGTCAGTGTTAAATTAGGTATTTTCCATTATTATTGTTATTAAAACAATTATAAATGTAGAGTTTTATTGATCCAAAATGTAAAATGTGATTTTTACATATTTATTTACAGTTTCAAATGGGTGTAGTTAACATTTCCTTTACACAAGTAGAAAAATTATTGCATCAAAAGAAAAATACACGTGTTTTAATTTTAGCCTTATTTTAGTCGACTAAAATAAGACTAAAATAAAAACTAATTGGACGACTAAATTGTGACTAAAATTAAAAATAATTTTAGTCAAAAGACTAAGACTAAAACTAAATTAAAATTTCTTGTCAAAATTAACACTGTTTGAAGGAGAGGGAGTCATCGAGCCAGACACCAAGGTATTTGTATGTGTGGACCACCTCTATGATATTTCCCTCCAGAGTGGTCACTGAGGGCATACTTACATGTCTTTCTTTAGAGCTTGAAAACAACATTAGTTTAGTCTTGTCAGCATTGAGGACCAATTTTAACTGTAGAAGTGTTTGTTGGACCTCATTAAAAGCTTTCTGTAAGAATTCAACAGCTTTAGTGGGGGATGTTCCAAAACAGTAAATGATTGTGTCATCAACGTAAAAGTGCATATTAGCATCAGACACATTTTGTCCTATGTCATTAATATACATAATGAACAAGAGGGGTCCCAAAACTGATCCCTGTGGTACTCCCTTGTGGATACTCAAAAATTCAGAGGTCAACCCATCACATTTAACACACTGAGTTCTGTCCTTCAAGTAGTCTGTGAACCATGAGATCGCATGTTCAGACAAGCCCAAACAAGGAAGCTTTTGTTTTAAAACAGCATGGTCTACAGTGTCAAAGGCTTTTGACAGATCAATAAAAAGTGAGGCACAGTACTGCTTTTTATCCAGAGCAACAAGAATGTCATTGATAACCTTTGTGGCTGCAGTGATGGTGCTGTGCTTTTTTCTGAAACCTGATTGCAGACTTGAGAGAAGGTCATTTGAATATAAAAAGTCTTTCAATTGTTCACTTACTAGGGTCTCTAGAATTTTTGCCAGGACACACAGATTAGATATTGGTCTGTAATTTGTTAATAGAGCTGGGTCACCACCTTTTAGTAAAGGAGTCACAAAAGCAGACTTCCAAACTGATGGTATTTGTTTGTTTTTGATAGAAAGGTTAAAAAGAACTGTAAGAGGCTCTGCAATAAAATAAGCAGCCATTTTCAAAAAATAGGGTTCTATCATGTCTGGGCCAGAGGGTTTTCTGGGATCCAGAGTTCTAATAATTTTATGCACTTGCTCTACAGTAAATGGAACAAAGTTAAAAGAGGCACCAGGGACCATTTGGGAATCTGTGCAGGGAGACACAGAGGGTGTTCCAGTAGAAGTAGACACTGAACCAGATGAGATAAAATGCTTGTTAAAACAGTTTAAAACCTCAGTTCTATCATGCACTGGGACAGAGTCATTTAGGACAAATTTTGGAAGAGCATGAGAAGTTAAGTTGACGGATAAAGACTTATGACTTTCCAAAATTTCTGTGGATTATTTAGGTTCTCAGTTGTGATAGATAAATAATAGTCTGATTTGGCCTTTTTGATGAGAGTAGTACATTTATTTCTTAGTTGTTTAAAGATAGCCCAATCAGAGGGGAGATTTCCTTTTCTGGCTTTGGCCCATGCCACATTACGCTGATGGATAATATTTGACAGCTCGGGGGTGAACCAGGGGTTTTCTCGTCCTTTGATTCTGAGTTTCCTGAAGGGGGCATGCTTATTTACAATTTCCAAGAAAGTCTCTTTGAAGAATGCCCATGCTAGCTCGACATCTGGTAACAAATCTATTTGCCTCCAATTAACCAAGGACAAATCCTTATGAAATGCTTGCTCACTGAATTGTTTAAAATTTCTCTTGCAGATGATGCGTGATTTGGATTTAGGCACTTTAGTGCTCCTATTTTAGATTCAGCTATAACACCCCACCTGATATCAGAACTTTATTAGAAATGTTTTTGGTTGGTTAAAATGAGGATGTATAGCACTAGCAGTTTTTGCTGAAAAGCACACAGTAATAAATCCTAGGGCATATACTGCCAACCACAGCCTTAGGTTTTGTGTTAAAAACACCCAAGCCCATACTTGTGAGAGCACCATGTGAGCACTTGTGTGTGTACACGCGTTTGTGTATGTAAGGATTCTCTAGAGGAATGTCCAATAGTGAGTGTGAGAGGCCACAGACCTGCCCCCAAAGACCCATGGAGGATGGAGGAGATGCAAGCCCTGAGATCCCGAGGTCTCCCCAGAGCATGGGGACCCCAGAGAGACTGCCACCAGAGCAGCCCCAATCCCCCTCCTGATGGGCGCAGAGGCTCTCCCGGGGGGGCCAAAAAGCAGCCGTGCCGGAGGCCCAGGAGATGACAACGGCAAGCCCCCAGCCCAGCCTGAAGCCACCCACCCAAAGGTAGACTGAGCTCGGAACTCAGCAGCCCGTGATCCAAGGGCGCCCAACCCTGCCAGAGATCCGCCAGAGCCCAGGGTCCAGGCCCCTCCAAGCAGCCACCAGGAGCTAGCTGACAGCTGCAAAAAAAAAACTTCAGCCCCACATACGAGAGCTGCAAATACGCAGGCAGACCGAGGTATCACCCACCAGCAGGAATTGAGGCAGGGGGAGTGTAGGCCAATATGTTATAGCATCACAAGGTGTCCCAAGAGAGGGGAGGAGTCCAAAACTCTACCTGACACATAGGCAGTCACACACAAACACAGTCACACACTCCTACCCTCTTACTCACTCAAAAGTACATTCGACCTAGACACACAAGAATGCACATAATACACCCAC
The DNA here is from genome assembly GCA_006937985.1 of Aphyosemion australe. Taxonomy (NCBI): domain Eukaryota; kingdom Metazoa; phylum Chordata; class Actinopteri; order Cyprinodontiformes; family Nothobranchiidae; genus Aphyosemion; species Aphyosemion australe. The sequence goes on from SSNS01000670.1 coordinate 173,762, forward strand.
TCACACTCCCCATACACACCCTACACACTCTGATACAGCTGCACACAGGGAACAACCACTAATGGACTCAGAGATGGTCCTGTTCTAACTAGGGTGATGATGAGCAGGCAACCCCGCCCAGCGCAGAGCAAAGTGACCCACCACCCCAGACCCAGACTAGACAGCCAGCTCCCACTCCTAGTCTCAACCCCCGGGCAGCGAACCGAGAACAGTAGTGTGGGAAGACCCCTATTCTCCCTCCGCCTGTTCTAATGTGGTGTTGATGCATGTTGTTAGAGTGCATTCTGCGGTTGGGGGGGGGGGGCGGCACAGACATCATCCGGCCTACACCATCTGGTGTCAGCACACAACCCCAATTTCCCGCCCAGAACCGTTGGTGTTTAGGTGCAGCTTAAAATTGGAAGTGGGCACCGGCACCTGAGAGGCTGAGTGATCCCCCTCTACAGGTGCTGTCAAGTGTGTGCCCCCCTCCAAGGCCCTAAATCTGAATCTGCATGAAATGTCGTTGATGGAAGTGTTTAATATGCAAATTAATATTGGTGGTGCAGGCCGCCACAGGACTGCGGAGATGGGAATCATACCCGCATCCACAGAACTAGCCCTTACCCCAAGGCCCTATGTGTATGTGTATGTGTGGTGATGTGATGGATCTGGAGGAGGGCAATGTCTGAGGATGGGGAGGAAAGACTGGGGGGCCTAAGCCCTCCCAGGGAGCCAGCTCCCCCGCTGACCCCAATAGGCACCCCCGTTCCTAGACACCACCCGGGGCAAGGAGACCCCAGCTCATCTGGTCAGGGCCCACTGCAGCAGCATCAGAGAGCCCCACGGAGCCCGAGGTCGCCAATTCAGCCCCACCCCAGCAAAATATCTACTCCCACCCTCGCATTTGATCAACATCCAGACTACACAAGACATTAGACACCCAAGCAGAGTTGAGTCCTCCCCCTCCTGGAGATCCCCCTCCCCCACGATGGAATAGAAGTGTTCCTGCTATTTGAGGAGGTACCAAAGTCCACCTGAGGCCCCTGAGTTAGGGCCAGGCTCTGCCGCATGCACCTGCCCATGCCCCCGGCAGCATGCAAGCCAGGACCCAGTCTCCCCAGGCACAGCCCAGACCCGAGCACCCCCAGACCCCAGGCCACCTGGTCCTCACCCAGACCCACCCAAGAGTGATATGGCTATCAGGCAGCAGCCTGTGACCCCCATCAAGACCTCCCAAGGCCCCACACATGGCCACCAGAAGAACACCCCCCAAGGTCACCCAAGCACCCCCAGAATGGGCGGCAGACCCCCAGCACCAGACCCCCCAATGAACCCACCCCTAGGGAAGCCTAGGATGCTCCAAAATCAGATCCTCCCCCACTCAACCACAACATCCTTCAGGACAAAGTCAATGACCCCTCATCATCGCTATGTGATGGAACCGATCAAAGGAGCCCAGAGAGATTGATTTGATGTGGAGGCAGAGGCTGTTTCAAGTGTAATATGGTCTAACAAAAGATTTCTATACTGGTTAATGCAAGGATAGCTTTCTTAGCGATACATATGGCAATCAGAACCACATGAACTGAGTTAGTTTCTATGCGGATGTCGTCCAGGTTTCCCAGCAAGAACAGTGAGGGGGAAATTGGGATATCACATTTCAGACACTTTGACAGGTCTTCACATACTCTGCACCAGAATCCCTGAACTGGTGGGCAAGACCACACTGCATGGATATAATTATCCGGAGTGTTGTCGGTGCAGTGTACAGGTATCAGACGGCACAAACCCCATTCTGAACATCTGATGACCTGTATAATGTACTGTGCAGAATTTTGTATGGAATTAATTAGTTTGAATGCTTGTAAAGCATTAAAAGTATTGTTTTCCTGTTTCTCTTTATTAGTTTGAATGCTTGTAAAGCATTCAAAGTATTGTTTTCCTGTTTCTCTTTATTATTCTACCGTAATTCCGTACGTTTTTTGGACCTTTTCAAGTCCTTCAAATTTTCAGCAATTTCAACAAATTTGGTATCAAACTGTTCAGCTCGTTCAGCTCTTTCTGGCTATGACTTTTGGTATTGATATCTTCAACCATTTCCAAGATATTCAGCTTTTTCTGCGATTTTTCAGCCCATTGAAATGAATGTTAAATGCTTCAAATCCTCAATTTTTTCACAAAATCCTTCATCTTTTTGACCTCTTACTTGGAAGGGTTACCTTCAACCTAGAAACGTCATTCAACTTTGAACAAACTCACAACATGTTCATCTATTTTAGTTTACTTCAGCTTCTTGATATCTTTTACTGTGTTTCTAAAATCACAGGTTAAACTTGAGGTACTATTTGGAAAAGTTCAGAAATTTCTCCTCCAAGCCCCATTCAAAAGAATAGGGCTCAGAACCGACTTTGCTCGACTTCAGTCAGTGTCTTGAGAGAACCGTAAAACCGATGGAAATGAGACTTGCGCTGGATGTATAATGGATGTATAATGTATGGACGTACACCAAAAAGTGTGGTCGTAGCGTTAATTAGTTTGGAAAGGTTTTGGTAAAAGATTTCTCCTTCAAGCCTCTGAGGTCTGACAACCCATATATGGTCATGCTGGCTCTCACTCTGAGTTAGAGCTCCAGACAAAAAGTCTAAACAAAATTCTGCTACAACAACATCTTTTAGGGTAGATGTGTAATTTTCTCAAAAACAGTAGGTTTTTTTGTATGCTTCGATGGGATGTCTTCGATTTTGCTGTAGCTGCCACTGTTTGTGCGCTACGAGGCTCAGAAGGAGGAGTGAGCCAGATTTTCTCCCATTGGCGCCCATTCAAATCATCCAGAGATTTTGTGCTTCTGTCACTGTCAGACAGCTAAAATGTTCTCATCATATCTCCTACAATATTCAAGATAGGCACACAACAATCCACACAGAGCACCATCGAAGCCTTCGGCCGCTGACGGTTTTGGAATTTTTCGAATAGGTGCAAGATCAGGCGATCTGCAGTTTCAGATTAATTTCTCTAAACAAAAATCTGCTACGACCACATTTTTTAGAGTACACTCATCAATTACGCAAAAACAGTAGTTTTATTCGTCCGCTTTGATGGGATGTCTTCGTTTTAGCTGTAGCTGTCACGGGTCATATGCTACGAGCCTCAGAAGGAGGATTCAGCCAGATAATTCTCAGCATTTTCTGCTCCAGACAGTAGAAATTATCTCATCATATCTCCTAAAGAATTCTAGGTAGGCAGAGAAAAATTTAAATATAGCACCACCAAAGCCTTCTGATGCTTACGCTTTTGGAATTTTTCCAATCGGTGCAATACCTACTGCTGCCGGGGCAGACGGCTCCTCTGATGGCGTTTCCTTGCCCTACCATATCTGGCTCATCTGAACTCAGCCAAATATCATTTTTACTGATGTTCTTAAGTGTGTGTGTATGGGAGTTGTGTGTGTGTGTGTGGGGGGGGGGGTGTAATGACTGTGCCAATGTTTTTAACTTGTGTGGGAGGGAAAGGAATGACGGTTATATAGGGTCATTTTAATCTGTAAAGCACTTTGAGTTGCATTTTATGTTGGAAAGGTGCTTTATAAATAAAGTTTGATTTGATTTGATTTGATTTGATACTTTTCGAATGGTGATGAGACGTTTGAGGCCTCCGATCTGACATCTGAAGCACAAATCCAAAGCCTTCCTCATTAAGGGGCCTGCCTGCTGCATCTAACAGCAGCAGACCAGTGGTGTAATAATGGAGCTTTCTGATTGGTTAAGACATTTCCCGCTATTTTGACTGCCTGACAGCTGATATACCGAAAAGCTATTTTAAGTACAATCCTATTGGAGACTTGTGGCTTCTCTATCAGTCTGTCTGCTTGTTTCAGCAAACCAGTATCATAACCAGCATCTGGTTTAAGACCAGAACCAGGATCAGAACCAACACCAGAACCAGGTCCAGATCAGAACCAGCATATGGATCAGAACCAGGGCTAGATTAGAACCAGGCCCAGAACACTGACCAAAACCAAAGCCAGAATCAATATTGTCTCTCTCCCTCTATCTCTGATTGGCTGAGAGAGTTCAAGCTTATTCTGGGTTAACAGAATAACGCACTCAGACATGTTATACACCAATTCGATCGGCTTGTTCTCAGGAAACCAGTTGTCCACCATCTCTGGTCTTTGATTGGCTGAGAGAGTTTTGAAACTTCAAAATTCAATTTATGCTCTTTTTAACAGTTTAATTTTGATTTCATTCAGCTAACTCGGTTCTAAGGCATGTTCATCTATCAGTTTCAGCTGCTAATTTCACAGTTCAGATAATTGTGAAAATTTAACTATTAAACTATTCCTAATCGAATACCAGCTGTTTAAACCTTTCAGCTGTCCAGTTTTTTAAACTGTGTACTGAGATTTCAATTTTCTGCTGTTGTTTTTTCTCTTTTCTCCACTTACTTATTGGGCTTTATTACACTTGTTAGTGATTTTTTTGCTCTTAAATCTTTAAATCTATTCAGCTCATTTTTACAATTAAGCTATATTTTTGCATCAGAAAACTGCTTATTTCAGTTTAGCTATTCAGCATCTTCAGCTATCAGTTTCAAAATTCAGCATATCCTGCTAAATTCACAATTCAACTAATTGTGGAAATTTAACTATTAAACTACTTATTCTCAAATATGAGTTGTTTAAACATTTTAGCTGCTCAGTTTTTTGAACTATGTTTAGAGATTTCAGTTTTCTGCTGTTTAGGATTTTTTTTCTCTTCTCTACCTACTTTCTTGGGATTTTTTAAACTTGTTAGCAATTTTTGCTCTTAAATCTTTAAATACATTCGGCTCTTTTTGAGTATTAAGCTTAGTTTTAGCTTCAATTCAGCAGTTTCAGCTATCATTTTCAGCAATCAAGCATTCAAACGCATTTCTGCAAGGAATGCAATTTTTCTAATTGTAAATTGGGGTTCTTGGTCATTTTAAAGATTTTTAAACAAGTCTGGGACCAGAAGTTCAGGTCAAAGCTGACTGACAGATCTACCTCTCATTTTGCTATAGGAACTGCTATTGAATCATCTATTCTGGACAGTGTCTTATATACACTGCTCACAAAAATTAAAGGAACACTTTAAAGAAACACATTAGATACATCAGATCTCAATGTGAAGTTGGATATCTATACAAATAACGACAGGGCAATGTCTTAGGAACAAAAGGATGCCAAGTCTTTTAATGGAAATAAAAGTTTTCAGCCTACAGAGGGCTCAATTGTGTAGACACCCTAAAATCAGAGTGAAATGAAGATGTGGCAGGCTAGTCCATTATTTCAAAAACTTAATTTCTGCAACTCAAAATGCTTTTCAGTATCTTGTGTGGCCCCCACGAGCTTGTGTGCATGCTTGATGTCGGGGCATGCTCCTAATGAGACAATGGATGGTGTCTTGTGGCATTTCCTCCCAGATCTGTGTGAGGGCATCCCTGAGCTCTTGTACAGTCTGAGGAGCAACCTGGCGCTGCCTAATGGACCGAAACATAATGTCCCACAGATGTTCTATTGGGTTTAAGTCAGGGGATCGTGAAGGCCATTCAATTGTTTCAATTCCTTCATCCTCCAGGTACTGCCTGCATACTCTTGCCACATGAGGCCGGGCATTGTCGTGCATTAGCATCAGCGTAGGGTCTGACAAAGGGTTCAAGGATTTCATCTGGAAACCTTATGGCAGTCAGAGCACCATTTCCTAGGCAGTAGAGGTCTGTGCGTCCCTCCATGGATATGCCTCCCCAGACCATCACTGACCCACCACCAAACCTATCATGTTGAATGATGTTGCAGGCAGCATAACGTTCTCCTTGTCTTCTCCAGACTCTTTCACGTCTATCACAGGTGCTCAGGGTGAACCTGTTTTCGTCTGTAAAAAGTACAGGGCGCCAGTGGCGGACTTGCCAATTCTGGTGTTCTTGAGCAAATGCCAGTCGGGCAGGACGTCGGGCCCTCAGGCCATCTTCATGAAGTCTGTTCCTGATTGTTTGGGTAGAGACATTCACACCAGTGGCCCTCTGGAGGTCATTCTGTAGGGCACGAGCAGTGCTCAGTCTGTTCCGCCTTGCACAAAGGAGCAGGTATCGGTCCTGCTGATGGGTTGTGGACCTTCTACGGCCCTGTCCAGCTCTCCGAGAATAACCGCCAGTCTCCTGAGAAGTTGGACAACCTGTGCAACTTCTGTAGGGTTAAGGAATCGCCTCATACTGCCAGTAGAGATAATTACTCAAGCAAAAACTAGCACGAGTGGAAAACCAGCCAAAAAAGATTAAGAGGGAGAAACTTGAAATGACCTCCACATGTTAAACCAGTCCTGTTTTGAGGGTTTTGTAATTGTTGCCACTTTAGTGCACCTGTCGTTAAATCAACATTCCGCAACTTTTACACCTTAAAATTATGCTTTTTTGTAAAGTTTTTGCATCATAGTATTATCTATTATGTTCATTTTCATACCTGTGATAGTGTTGGGGGGTCCCACGTCTGTTTACTGCGCTATACAGTTTTTGTGCATCGGGTTGCGACGGAAGTACTGACTGGGTGTTGTTTTAAGGCAGAATATGGCAAGCCAAAGGGATAAAAAAGCTAGTTTAGAACGTGCGTTATTTCCGCCAAAATGCACGTCTTGAATGTGTGTTTTGACGCCAAAGGGGGCAAATACTCGCGTGTTCTAAAAGTGAGCATTATGTCCGCCAAAACACTCGTTCAAGACGCACGTTTTGGCAGACATAATGCTCGCTTTTAGAACACGCTCGCATTTTTTAATCCCTTTGGCTTGCCATAATTGTATAACATAGACTCGCTGTAGCAGCGGCAGATTCACCAAAGAAAGCTAGAAATCCCTTATCAGAGGAATCTAGGAAAATAAAAGGAGAACGTGATAGAACAAGAGCAAAGATCAAAGTTATTATTAGGCTGTCTTTTCCTCACTGGATAGCTCTTTTAGAAAGAACAGCATGAACTACGGACTCTGACCTAGCCGTGCTGCTAATGGATAGGTAAGTAATAAATGATTTCACCGGGGTTATTGTGTTTGGTCGGGCATAAAGTTGTTATACAGTCCTGATAAAACTATTTATTCAATGTGTGGAGGTGGAAAAGTTTTTTTTTGTTGTTTTGCTTGATATTAGGAATGTAAACATGCCACTTTTGCCGGAGAGAGAGATTTAATGTTACGACAGTGACGTTACGCAGCAAGCCTCTAGAGGGCGACAGAGACCATATAACTGCAATCTTGCGGAATGCTGCTTTAAGTCCATGAACACCAATACAGCTGAAAGTGATTAACAATGCCCTCAGCTGCTTAATCAACCAGAAAATTATCAGACAGATTTAATTGATTTCATGCCAGGCCCAATAAAATAAGTGTTCCTTTAATTTTTGTGAGCAGTGTATTTTAGACAGTAGTTTGGGGTGGGTAAAATTAAAGAAGTCCAATACCCTTGATGGTGTTTGTAATTCTACTTTATTAAGCTTAAATTTTTGTTTAACTACAGATTTTATTTGTTGATATTCTAAAAATCTATTCTTGTCAATCCAATATTGGGAAACTATTCTGTTAAATGGGATAAAATATTTTCCTTCAAAGATATGTTCAAGGTATAAGATTCCTTTACCCTTCCAATCTGAAAAGATCGTCATATTGTTGTTTTGTAAAATGTCAGGGTTGTTCCAGATGGGTGTGCGCCTACATAACGGGGCAGTGGGGGTCCTCAACCGTGGTGAAGTTAGTTGGACGTTGGTTATTCGACAGACATTCACTCCTGGTTCACTACAGTCAGTAGAGGGTTTTCATACCGTGTGCTGCGCCACATAGAGACAGCGGTCAGCTGTGTTGCGAGGACTCGCTGATGAAAGCAGTGGTCTGTCTAGGGACCGTCAACAATTTCTAGTCATTTGAGAATGCATACAAAAAAATCTAAAGCTTCCAGCTTAATTGATTAAATAATTCAAAATCAATTCTCAGTTGTGTTACTTAACTAGACCAACGAGACACATCAGTTTGAAATATATTTCATACAATCTGATCTTTTTTATGAGTAATTTAATGAAAAATAGTTTGTTTTTCAATAGCTTCCAGATAAATTGATCAATATACTCAAACCCAATTTCCAATTGTGTTACTACGCTAGACCAATGAGACAGCAGTTTTTAACACATTACATGCAATCTGATCTTTTTTTATTAAGATTTTTATAGAAAATTAAGTAATTTTCTTCAAAAGCTTCCAGGTAAATTAACAAATTACTCAAAATTAATTCACAGTTTTGTTACTAAGCTTTATTAATGAGACACCACAGTTTTTAACATGTTTAATTTAAAGAGATCATTTTTATTAATATTTTATGATAATTTCTGTATTTTGCTTCAATAGCATCCAGGTTTTGTAATCAAATGACTCAAAATCAATTGTCCGTTGTTATTTAATTAGACCACAGCAGTTTTTAACAAATTTCATTGAGTCAGATTTAAAAAAAATATTTAAGTAACATTACTCATCACTTCCAACACCCAGCGCAATTTACGTTCCAGTAACCTAATCTCTATGGTTATTCCCAAAGCTCGCACCTCCTTTGGCCGCTCCTCATTCCAGTTTGCTGCTCCCAAAGACTGGAATGAACTGCAAAAATCACTAAAGCTCACTACCTACGTTCCATTATCTACCTTCAATAATTCATTGCAATCAATAGTTTCTGATCAATGTGTCTGCTTCTGAGTACTTAAAGATTGTTTTAAGTCTTTTTTGATGGCTTGTACATATTTGTGAGAACAGTCCTTTGTCTTCATGTCTAGCTGTTTTATCTTATTTTTATCTTGCATTTTTTTTTTATCTTATCTGTTTTCCTTTGGTGTAAAGCTAACTTTGTGTCTGTAGCTGCTGCCTCTTGGCCAGATCGTCGTTGTAAATGAGAATGAGTTCTCAATCGACTCATCTGGATAAATAAAGGTTAAATAAAATAAAAAATAAAATAACAAATAACTAATTTGTCTTATATAGCTTCCAAATAAATTGATCAGTGACTCCAAATCAATTCCATTCCTTCCACTCCAAAGGAATCCTATTGCTTAGTAGTTCCAAGCTGCCACCTCTGGGAATTGGTTTTGAGTTGTTTTTTTATCAGTTTACCTAGAAGCTTTTGAAAAAATGATATATTTTTAATGAAAATCTAAATGAAAAAGATCAGATTGTATGAAGTATGTTAAAAACTGTTGTGTCTCATTGCATTGGTCTAGCTTAGTAACACAATTGGGAATAGAGCTTTCTACAGTAGCTAAAAATAGATTGTCGCAAAGCACTCTGGGGCGGAGGGTCATACAAATAAGCTAGCAGTTATAATGGATTCCTATGGGTCTGAGTTGCTCTGATCTGACTAAAGTTATTTTTTCGTCTCCTAAAGATTTTCAAACAGCAAGGAACTTAACGCTGCTGCTGGGGGAGGTGCTAATCGGACTCTAGACGCCCAGATCGGATGTTGGAGAGGACTTTTTATCCCTTTTCCAAAGCCGGTAAAGTCAATAGTATACCGCTGCAGACCCGGTGACGCCAGTTTCAGGCCGACACCACGTGAAACAGCTGGAAAGCTACACGGGCTAAGCTAAAGACAGAAGAAGCAAAGCGTTGGTAGTTTTTAAGTTGGACGAGCGGATTTTAACTGTGTGGAGCAGATCAAGAAAAGCACGTATATTTGTTACTTACATCTTCCTGGAGGGGAAAGTCCTACATCCGAGAATGACCAGCCGCCGGTCGTAACGACGCTCTCAGTCGTGGGGTTATCCAGGAGGAGCAGCGGAGGAGAATTAATGCAGGACGCAGCGTTGTTAACGGAGAGTTAGAGGTAGCGGTGTTACCGGAGAGTGGAGGCAGCGTTGTTAACGGAGATTTAGAGGCAGCGTTGTTAACGTAGAGGTAGAGGCAGCGGTGTTAACGGAGGAGAGTTAACAAGGAGGCAGCGATCCAGCTGAACGTTTGGGCCAAACAGCATGTCCACCCAAACGTCCACGAAAAAGGCGGATTACATTGTATGAAATGTGTCAAAAAACATTATGTGTTGTTGGTCTTGTTTAGGAACAGAACTGAGAATTTTGGATATTTTAATCAATGACGCTGGAAGCTTTTGACTTTTTGTATGCATTCTCAAATGACAGAAAATTGTTGACGTCCCTAAGCGCTTTCATGAGAAGGGTTAGGGTTAGGGTTTGGCATAAAAACTCATCATTGACCGTAGTGAACCATGGAGTAATGTCTGTTGAATATCCACTGTCCAACTAACCTCACTGTTGTGCTTTTTCAGCGTGAGAAATTGGAAGTGTGGCGTGAGAGCGTGTGAAGGGGGTCAGATGCGTGTGTCTCACGCTCAATGCGTGAGTGTTGGCAGCCCTGCTGTTATATCAACCTACCAGTCCTGAAGGAAGCTAGCATAGCTGTCACCGATTCACACACGGAGGAGGAGGGGCATCAGCTGTGGCATCCGGTGTCATGTGGATCTGAGCAGCGGAGTAAACAAGCTTCTGCCAGTTAGCCATCAGCTGATCGTGGCACCAGTGGCGGCTCTTCCATAGAGGGCGCTAGGGCGTCGCCCCGCCAGTCTCACAGGAAGGAGAAGAAGAAGATAGGAATCACAAAATATATTTAAAAAAACATAAAAAGTAAACTAAACGATCTATACACACCATATGGACTAAGGTCTGTGTGTAATCTGTGTTTAATAATGTTCTTTTTACTTTTAACACGGCCGAATCGTCGACGTACTTGTCATTTGTCCTCGCGCGGGCGCAGCAATTTTTTACCATTGACTTAATATGGGCTAACTGGCGCATGTGCAGTGGTTCCCCAAACCGTCCACAACGAGAAAGAATAGGAGAGCGTTTGGGTGCATCTTGTAGCGATCGTCACCGCCTCACCGGGTGAATTCTGCTCAGACCAGGGGGAGGAGATCGCTCATTAGTCAGGTTGTTCACCCCGCCCAGAGGAAAAAACTTTCCACAGGCTAGCGCGTCGTGCTTGTTCAGTTTGTTGTTGTAGCTATGCTTTCTCAAATGACTAGAAATTGTTGATGGTCCCTAAGCGGACCACCGCTTTCATCAGCGAGTCCTCGGAATCATGGGCGTAATTGACGCGGGGTACGCGTGGGACATGTCCCCCGCACTTCCCGTGACAGTGCCCTCTGTCCCCCGCACTTTTTTCAGCCGTTTAATCCATTAATGTGCGGAAACTTATTTTTCCGAGCCGTCTTTAAACGCACCTTAGGCTAACGCGAGCGTCCAGTGGATCTCTGACAGGTGCTGCTGCTGAGTGAAGTGATGTGTCGGTCGCGAACGAAACGGCTCTCAGAGCCGGCTCTTTGATGTGACCGATAGGAGCTGACTCCCTCCTGGAGGAGCCGGAGTGAGTGACGCAGACTGGACCTGCAAGCCCCCGAGCCACTAAAAAGCTGCAAAATGTGCGCGCTCAGCGTGCCTCTGATTGCCGTGAGACAGGGGGGTGGGGGTGGAGAGGTGGGGTGCAGGGCGCCTCTGATGCTGTAAAAGCAGGGAGAGGGGTGGCACGCAAACTGCCTGGGACAATTATTATCACGACGAGACCCGACCTGTAATTATTGGTGGAGACAAATCTGTAAAAGGGGAGGAAAGAAAAACAACCAGCGCTACGAAAAGGTGAGGAAATAAGTGAAAAAAAAAGGACAGGCACCAAGATTTGGACACATTTTAACTACAGTGACAATTAAAAGGCAGAGTGTGGAATATGCAAAGGGAAAAGATATCCAACAGGCTCTACTTGAAATTTAATAAATATTTTACTTGCAGAGTTTGTTTTTGTCATTTAAAATGTGTTTTATAGTTCTCTGCTTCATGTTGAATAAAATAAGTTATTTAAATAATAAGAATTTGATATAATGTATATTGTAGATTAGTAATTCAGTTAACACACAGTTTAGCATAATTTCTGGTGATGAAGTTCATTTAACAAACAAAAAATGTGAGGAGCCATTTGAGAGCCAAAAGAGCCGGTTCATTTTAGTGAGCCGATCCATAAGAACCGGTTCTCTTAAAAGAGCCGGAGTTCCCATCACTAGAGTGAACAGATTGAGACTGTCCCGCATTACTGACAGTCTCCCTTTTTCGAGTTTAAATCTTGCATAAACTGTGGTTGTCAAAACAGGAGGCGGGGCTTTAACGCAGGTCCGGAGCGCATGGAGCGCGCTCACGGACCACCCGAACAAAAATAAACGTCAGTGAGCACGGCAGGTGAGATGAGCGAGCTTGGTGGAGAACATGCTGTTAGAATAAAGACTTGTGGCTATCCAGAGACACTCTGACAGAGTCTTTGTGATGTTTCCCGGTCGGGTCATACCTAAGACTTTGAAAAATGGGACCCAATGCCTCCTCGCTTGACACTCAGCATTAAGGGGTTGGATTGGGGGGTTAAACTGCCAAATAGTTCCCGAGCGCGGCCACAGCTGCAGCTCACCGCTCCCCACCATGGGGATGGGTCAAATGCGGAGATGTAATTTCACCATTGTGTGATGAATACTTGGGACTTTAACTTTAACTTCTCAGGATCATTTCTCTGTGTCAGGGCCACAAGTCCGACATGAAACGGTGCAGAAAGTCTGAGAGTCATAAAACATGTTGGTCAGGTCTGGAGATTATGATCCACTAGTCCAGTGGTCCTCAAATACTTTCGGTGAAGCCCCCCCCTAGGATACATAGATTTTTTTCGCGCCCCCCTCCCAATGTGCGGGGGGGGGTGGGGGGGGTCTTGCACAATGCTCATTGTGTACAGTATGATTGATTTTATGGCTTTCTGGAATATTAATTTCTGCTAGGAACAACAGAATTATAGATATCTGAATACACGTCATCCAGTCTGCTTAAATGTTAAATCGGCTTGCCATACTAACGCGCTGATAGTCCGTCGGTGAATGTCGGGCGGTAGGGGAAAGTGCGGGGGAATGACCTTGTTGCCCACAGAAGAGTCCATCGTGGAGGTAACATCGTGGAAAGATTTCCATCAAAGCATCTGCATTATTCTCCGCATCTGGCAGTGCGCACAAAGCGGCACGCAATAGGAGCTCAGAGCGCGTCTGACAGATCTGCACACCAGAGCGCAATGTCGAGAGCTTCCAGATCTGGAAAGTGGAAACCCTTCTTTCAGAGAGTCTGGTAGACTTCTGGTTATTTCATTTGGTGAAATGTTTCCTGACTTTAAAACGCTGGCTGAAGTAGAAATCGTTACTCCAGTAGCTGCTTGGATCTTCGGATCCAGCGTGTCAGCGGAGCTCTGAATCATCACATTTTAACAGCCATGAGTCTGTCTGAAGCAACAGTTGTTAGGGATTTTCTCAATTACCCCACCCGGAACTGCGGAGATAAGAGAGAGACAATGAACCACACATAAAACCGTTTGCAAAGGGTGACAGACCAACTCAGGACAGAGTGTATTCTGCCCTGAGCGGCTGCCAGCACAGTTTATTTAAAGTGTGAGATAAGGTAGTGGGTGTGTTTAGATGATGTGTGTGTGTTCGTGTGTGTGTGTGTGTGTGTGTGTGTGTGTGTGTGTGTGTGTGTGTGTGTGTGTGTGTGTGTGTGTGTGTGTGTGTGTGTGGGTGGGTGGGTGGGTGTGGGTGTGTGTGAGATACAGCATGAAATAGAGAAGCCGTACAGGACATAGAAATTCTATGACAAAAGTCCAGAACCTTGTTAGTCTCTTCAGCAGCTCCATAGAGACATCTGATTACGCACAAGCAGGTGACCATCAGGTTTACGCCGGAGCAGAAGGAATGTGCGTTCAGGCGCAGCAGGTGAAATGTTGATAATTTAAGTGAAATTGTTTAATTGCATTGTTTATATGGTACTGGGGCACTCTGGTCAGCTTGTGTGGACTAAATATTAATTAAAACGAATGGATATTTAACGGTTTTATTGAATGTTTGTTATTATTATTTTTAAAATGAAAGTGAAGGGAAAATGGATCATGCGGCCTCTGGCTGCGAGCAAATGCACCCACCTTAGCGTGTCCAAATGCAGCAGCGATTCTTTCAATTTCTCATATATGAAAGAAAGGAAGTTGTGTTAAAAAACATTTTATTTAAATAAAATACCACTATGGTGGGCACCGCAGGGAAACAAAGATGAGGCTTCTTTTTAACATAACCATGTTTAATACGGGCTGTTCATACGTCACTCTAACAAACAACAAATATAAAGTGAAACAAAAAGTAAGAAAAATCTAAATTTATTGTCCATCTAACACATGCACTGCCTTTACATTAAATAAAAATCATGTTTGGACTTTTTCTATATTCACAAATCAGTCTGATCCTCATTTATTGGACTGACAGTGGAGGTTGGGATACCCTTGTATTCTCCGTGGGGAGGCTCCGAGCGGGGTGGGGGTGGGTGGAGGGGGGTTGGGTGCGTCCGCTGCGTCCCCCCCAGCTCTTCTCCCCCCTTGGGGGGCGCGCCCCACTAATTGAGAACCACTGCACTAGTCCACTGTTACCGTAAAACCTGGTATACGTGCGCCTCGAAAAATCGAGTGAGGGCTCACTTTATCGTCGAGTCAGGTGTCCCAGTAATTGTTCAAGTTCATGCTAAAACCCAAAGATGATAACACAGATGAGGTGCTGGGGTTGTGTTGTCTCAAGCTAATAGTGATGTGCGAGTCATGAACGAATCGTTCAATACTCGAGAATCACTTTACTGACTCACGAATCACGAGGCACAATCCCAACTGACTCATTTACTGACTCGTCCCTGTTACTGTTAGCAAACTAATTTCATTAGTAGAGATATATCTAGCTTATCATTAAAATTGTGGAAAAAAATAACAGCCAGTTTCTTAATAAAAGCATTTTCATACCTGCTCTGGCCTGGAAGCTCATTAGTTCCCAGTAGCATCGGTCTGCTAACAGCACGTTCGAATCACTCACCCCCTCCCTTCCTGAAAGCTAACTTAAGATGTCCGGTGCTAAATCGTAGCATGAACGAATCATTCAGTTCCTCCGTAGCGGGCCTCAGAGTCACTCACCCCATCCCTCGCGGGTTTCAGCTCAAACGAGTCACTCATTGGAGTGGAGGCTCGCAGTACCGCTAACCTGGCTCAGCTCATGAGTCATGACTCACGCTGCTCGCGGTACGGATCACTCACTACTCCCACCTGGGTTTCAGCTCATAGGAGTCCCCCAGTGGAAGCTTGCGGTACTACAAGCTCACTCACCTCTCCCTCCTGGCTGTCAGCTGCAGAAACTCAGGCTGTTACAGGGGAAGAGTCGCTCCTTCACCTGAGCTGAGCTTTGATAGTGTGACTGACACCATATTCAGTCTACACCTTTTTCTTTTTGCAAAGATAATAAGCAGACTAAAGAAAAAATATAATATTTCAGTTCCACCACTATTTTAAAAAATGAATTTCAGTCTATAAAATGGATAGTTTTTTTCAATCACTCATCTTAGCAGTAGGATTTACATAGAAAGAGGAGCAAATAAGTTTGAGTGAAAATGTAGATTTTTTTGCACTCTGGGCAACTGACTCAGTGACTCAAATGACTCGAAAACCCGATTCATTTTGGTGAGTGACTCATTCAAACTTGATTCAGTAAAAAGAATCGAGTTTACCATCACTACAAGCTAACATCACAGAGATGCTGAGAGGATTTAATTTGATGACTTAGTCTCAAAATTTTGAGGAAAAAGTCAGAATTCTAAGATAAGATCTGACTTTTCTCAGAGATTAAAGTCAGTGATGTTTTTTTTCTCTTCCCTAAATATTTACTATTAGAGATTTGTTGACATTTTAGAATAAATATCATTTTGTTTCTAAATTATGAAGAAGAAAATTTGCAAACGAGTATGGTTATTTTAAATGGGATGTTGATATTAGAGGAAAATTAATTTAAAATAAACATAAATGGATCTAAAATATTACTGGTACTTTGTTGTGGAAATTCAGATCAATTATTCAATGAAAAATCTGAAAAGCTGATTCAACCTGTGTGTTTTATTGTATTTTATTTACATTTTTAAAAAGGAGTTGATGGTTTAAAATCATTTTAGCTAAAGTTATTCAGAGCCACTGTAGAAGGTCCAAAGAGCCTGAGCCTGTGGTAACTTAAAAATAGTCTGAAAGCTTTTGCTGTTTGCTTGTTCAAGTTGAATTCAGACATGAAATACATGATGGTAATAGTAATACTTTTATGTATATTTAACAGTGATGTTAGAGCTGAAAGGCAGAATAGAAGGTTTTTTTTTGCTACTAATTTTTGTTTTTTAATTTCGTTCAATTGGAATTTCATGTTGTCCCACATTAAGTAATCTCTGTCCGACATTTCGCGAGTTTGAATCTGGCTAGTTAAGCTAGTTCTAAGCTAGTTAACAATGTTGTTTTTACCTGATACATCCTTTGCTATTTGCTTTAGTTATTGCTGGGAATAAACCCAATTCTATTTTATTTCTGTGAACTTGTGCTCACTGTGAATTTCCACATTTGAAAGAAAAACTATTGTCACAATAACCAGAAGAATCAGGGAGGGTCTGTAAGTAAAACGAGAATAGAATAGCCTAAGTGGCTGAAAAAGAACGGCATAAAGGGTTAAAAGTTAATTTCCACTTTCACTGATACTCATCCTAGTTCTATTTTAATACTTTGCTTTCCACATTTTCCATTTATTTCTCTTTTGGCCACATAGACAGAGCAGTGTGAGGGAGAAAAATGGCATCAAGAGATTTGAGGTTAATTTCTGGCTTTTTTTTTTTTTTTTTTTTAATTTTCATGGATAATTTTTTCAACTGAACCTGAGTTTGGCAGCTAAAATTTACTTTTTTTCATTTATAGTTTAAAGAACTAAAGTTGGTTCACTGGTTGTGGCTGTTAATGTTGGGTATTAAAGAATCTTGTCTTATTTTTAGTTTTAAACAATTGCCCACTACTATTTAAACTGTCATTTGTTCACGCTAAGCAGGTGGTCCTCTGTAACTATTAAAATTAAATAATAGTCATAATCATAATTACTAACTGTTTTTGAACCACTTCGCTAATAACTAAGCCAGTGATCAAATGTTTTTTATCTACTAAGGAAGGGTAAGCTTGAATGCGAGTGGATAATAAATAACTCAGTAGATCTCTGAAACATTTGTCCCCCTCACTTTTGAGATGATTGTTACGCCCCTGCTCGGAACACAGCTGACCACCGTCTCTCTGTGGCGCAGCAGACGATATGAAAACCCTCTACTGACTGTAATCCGAGACCATGGTCTTGAGTTGGAAAAGGGTAGAATGCCTTCTCCAGGTCAGGGACGAGGTCCTGCCCCAAGTGGAGGAGTTTAAGTATCTCGGGGTCTTGTTCACGAGTGAGGGAAGGGTGGAGCGTGAGATCGACAGGCGGATTGGTGCTGCGTCTGCAGTGATGGGGGCGTTGTACCGGTCTGTCGTGGTGAAGAGAGAGCTGAGTCGAAAGGCGAAGCTCTCAATTTACCGGTCGATCTATGTTCCTACCCTCACCTATGGTCACGAGCTTTGGGTAGTGACCGAAAGAACGAGATCGCGGATACAAGCGGCCGAAATGAGTTTTCTTCGCAGGGTGGCTGGGCTCTCCCTTAGAGATAGGGTGAGAAGCTCGGTCATCCGGGAGGGGCTCGGAGTAGACCCGCTGCTCCTCCACATCGAGAGGAGCCAGTTGAGGTGGCTCGGGCATCTGATTAGGATGCCTCCTGGACGCCTCCCTGGTGAGGTTTTCCGGGCAAGTCCAACCGGGAGGAGACCCAAAGGAAGACCCAGGACACGCTGGAGAGATTATGTCTCTCGGCTGGCCTGGGAACGCCTTGGGATTCCCCCCGGAGGAGCTGGCCCAAGTGGCTGGGGAGAGGGAGGTCTGGGCTTCCCTCCTTAAGCTGCTGCCCCCGCGACCCGACTCTGGATAAGCGGGAGAAAATGGATGGATGGATGACTGTAGTGAACCAGGAGTGAATGTCTGTCGAATCACCAACTGCTGCCCTCTGCTGTTTCTTTCAGGTTACAGTCATAGTGCAAGCGCGTAACGCGGAGCTCATATGTCCCTAAATAGCTACCGTATTTCAAGATGTTGGATGACCATGGAGCGTTGACCACAATTTATGTATTAAAAATGTAAAATTTCAAGCTGAGAGGAATATTTAGAATTGATGTTGGTGAGAAATATTAATGAAAAATGACAAGTTTGTGCACTGGATACACAGAATTTGGTAGGAAACAGGTAAAAATATTACACACTGGGGCTTTAAAGGTGTCCACCACCTCAATGTCTGCTCCCTGGATGTTTACTGGTGAGTGAGGAGGAGTGTTTCTCTGGAAGTCAATCACCATTTCCTTTGTTTTACTGGTGTTTAAGCAAAGGTGGTTACGCTCACACCAGTCCACAAAGTCAATGATGACTGACCTGTACTCCTGGCAGGGCTGTACTGGCCGTCGGGCGAGGCGGGCATTTGCCCGGTGGACCGGCTGACTGTAATTTATTAAATAATATTGAGCCGCTTACCGTAAATCCTCTAATATTGGCCTGTATTCCATTACCGGCTGGGTCTCCTATATTAGCCGGTCTCGTTGTCAGCGAGGGTAAATAAAGGCCGGTCTCTAAAAGTGGCCGGGGCTACTATTAGAAACAGCGCGTGTGGGTTTTTTTTTTTTTTTCCGAGATCAACGGTAAAGTGAGCCCTCACTCGATTTTTCGAGGCGCACGTATACCAGGTTTTACGGTAACAGCGGACTAGTGGATCATAATCTCCAGTTGCAAGATGAGCAGAAACAGAACAGAAAATGCTAGTTTGCAGTGATCACTTCATCACAGGTAAGGGCTTACTAAAGGTTTTTATGGCGTTTTATTGAACAGTAATTTAGAAACGCAGCTACATAAACAGCAGGTAAACAGTTTGATACTGTTTTCATGTGTCCTCACCGCAAATAGCTTTTAGAGTGCTAATGTTTTTAGCAGTTAGCTCAGTGTTGTAACGTGGCATTAATACCTTAATAAAATCAAACAACGGTCATTTAAAGCTTCTCCGGATCTCTAAACTGTTAACCAACCTGAAATAAAATAGGCTTTCAGACTCATAAAAGGCTTTTGGTTTGCAGTGTAATATGAGATTTGCCACATGAGATAGTTTGTTGTGTCGATCGCTTCAGCGTTGGGTAAATCCTCCAGCATGTATTAAAAGTCCAACTTTTAAAATTAAATGAGTCATAACCTGAAGGAAGATGCAATATTTTTCATGATATCGCGTCTGTGCCAGCTCATTTAGAACACTCAGTTTCATCCATCACGCTGTGTTTTATAGTAGAGCAAAACACTTCCTGTCCACTGTTTGAGTTCAGCGCCAGGGCAGGGTCACGTGAGTGAAACCCACCAATCATCACTTTTGATTTGCACGTGAGACTTCAGTCACTGCTCAAATAGACACAAAATCTTGTTTTTATTCATTCTACTGGTAGTTTATTTTGCTCAAATTGAAATATAGGCCTGCCTCTAATTCTGGCCTCCTTCCAATAAAGGCCTGAACCAGGATGCGCTTGAGTAAATAAAGGCCCGGGCCTGTATTAGAGGATTTACGGTATTTGTTCCTTTTTATTCGGACCGCCCGGCCGGACCAGACTATCCTCAGGCCAGCCCTGTCTACTGGTGTCAAGGGCTTATCAGATAGTTTTAATAACACTTTGAGCCCAAGCGTTTCTGCATTTTTATTAATAATACAGCTTAAACGTGGCATTTCTGATGCGACGCAACGTCGAAACTGCCTGATATTCATATCAGCCAACTCCATTTCTCCATCATGGTGCAGCAGCTCTCCATCAAACTGAAGCTAGTTTATTTCTTCAGTTTTTGCATTTCTCGTGTCAGTAATGCAGTGTTTGCGAAAACACGTCGGACAGTCGGACATTACCGACATTACCGACGTGATTTAATATTGTCCGACGAAAAACTTTAAATCGTCGGACATTATGACCGACGCCGCGCGTCTTCTCTGAACATGCCAAAATAAAATAAACTTCCTGAAAACCACAAATTGCAGACTGTTGGCTTCCCCCTCAAAAGACCCAGTTTCAACCTATATTACATTATTTATTTATTTGGACTCTCAGCGTAGCGGGTCTTCTTTTGGGCAGAGAGGATGGAGAGCGGCAGAGCGCTGATTACTGATGCGCTCCGACGGACAGCTGCGTCCTGCGCACGGCCACAGTAACATTCTGAAAGTGGCGCCACAAAAAATACTGTAATTAACACGCGATCGCTCATGTTTGCTCATACTATCTTTCATTT
This sequence comes from Aphyosemion australe, assembly GCA_006937985.1. Taxonomy (NCBI): domain Eukaryota; kingdom Metazoa; phylum Chordata; class Actinopteri; order Cyprinodontiformes; family Nothobranchiidae; genus Aphyosemion; species Aphyosemion australe. The sequence goes on from SSNS01000670.1 coordinate 194,051, forward strand.
GTGCCTGAAGCGCTCCGCTGCTGCAGCTCCCGTGCTTCGGTGACATCATCTCACTGGCGCGGACGCGCGCAGCACACATTCCGTTTTTTTTGCGGTCGACGGATCTTTATGATCTGCTAATTTCAAAAGGAACTCGTGAGTTGATAAGAAGCCAGGCATCAGTTTTTCTGGAGGATTGAGAGGAGATGCAGCTAAGAGACAGACAGGACAGGAAAATAGTCGCATAAAAAACAAAACAGTGTTTGAAAAGGAAAATGTAGGCAGATATGTCCCAATACACGTTTGTAATTTTATAATAATTTATAAGCATGTAATATTTATTTATTTGATACAATTCAGATCACCTTCAAGACTCAGTTCCACACCCAGGGCCGTTTCTAGGCATTTCGGGGACCACGGCACAATAACGCCCCCCCCCCCCCAAGAAAAAGATCATTTCTTTATATTGTGATATTTGTGATGAACTAAATCGTCAGACAGAATGACATTTTGTCCTTAACAGCAGTTTATTAGAGTAGTTTAACAAACAGCGTCTCTTAAAGGAACATTACAATTACAATACTTACATTACAATATTTAGAAATATTGTCATATATAATATGTTGTTTCTGGTGTTTCATAATCATTTATAATAATTATATGATCTCTAATAATTCCCTGATAAATTCTGTTGGTTTATTTTCTAAGCAGAGGGACTGTCTAATCCTCATTTTATGAATTTGGCAGAAAATCACATTGATGGTTCTTTTTTTAAATTATGTCAACAGATTATTGTCACAATAAAAATATGTATAATATGTAAAGGTCAGAGGTCACTACAATACCCACTGTTAAATAAATACAAGTCTTAAGCCCACGAGGACATTGTCCTACGTGGTTCAAAAATGTCCTGCATGAGACGCTCTCACGTCTGCCAGTTTGGCAGGCGTGGCTCAAAAGTTTTCGCAAACACTGGTAATGAAAATGTTACATTTGCTGCCAGTAAAAATGAATCATAATTCATTTATTTTATTTTATTTGAACAATTTACAAAAGCAAAGCATGCTGGGAAATCTGTTCATCGAATCATTTTCATAGACGTCATCACTGACAAAAATTCTAGTTTAGCTAACTTTTTAGTGGGGAAAAGCTAAGCCTTTAGTTCAGCGCTAATGTTCGGAGCAAGAGAAGAAAAGGCACAGGGGGCCGTATGCAACTCAGACCTTCCTTGGATAGTTGTTTTAAAACATTCGTCATGTTTAAATTCAGTTAGTGAGCGGTTCCGGTTTGGGTAGTTCAGCCGTGCGTCAGATTCATCCGAAAATTCCCCTGTGAGAACAGAACGGAGAGACTGGATTCCCCTCTTTTGCTGCGCAGAAGAAACAACAGTGAGTACAGCCTCCTGCTGCGTGTGTGTGTGTGTGCGAGTGAGTCAATCGCCTGCTGTGTTTTGCTTTTTGATCAGGACATTGTTTTATTTCTTTCCTCGTGAAATTACAGCTGAAACTCAAAAAATGAGAATCTGGTGTAAAAGTTGGTTAATGTCAGCGATCCAGAAGTGAAACTAATCTATGAGACAGACTCATTACATACAAAACCTTTATTTGTTATAACTGTGATGATTATGGCTTACAGCGGATGAAAACCCCATTAGAATATTACATGAAATCAATAATAGTTTTGGGTCCTTTGCTTTTACTGAAATAATTAACTTTAATGTAATATTAACATTTTTCGAGCTTCACCTGTAGATGGGATTCATGGTTCTTTTAAGGGATCTGGAGGATCTGTTCTCATCAAAGTCTCAGCTAAAAGACGGACTCATTTTTAAACGAGTTTACTAAGAAAAAACATGTACAGAGCAACTAATTTCACTCAGTAAATAATCCATGTGAATAAATATTCTGAGAAAATTCTGATTAAAACTAATTAAAGTCAAACATTACATCAATATATGTTTTATTGTTGTCGTTTCTGAGCTTAAAATGTTATGAAATAATTATTAATTCCATCTGACATGTGTGGAGGATAATTGAGTGATCAGCCAGTTAAAAAACCTACAGTGGCACCATAACTCTCTGCTTCTCTCTCTCTCTCTCTCTCTGTGTGTGTGTGTGTGTGTGTGTGTGTGTGTGTGTGTGTGTGTGTGTGTGTGTGTGTGTGTGTGTGTGTGTGTGTGAGTGATCTTTAGGGCATTCATGGCAACTTAGTTTTCTGACTAATTTTATATTCTGCTTTACTGTTTTCTTTACGCCACTTAAAACGAGCAGCTGGTTATCAGCAGTTTTTCTTGGTCTGTTGATGTTTTGCTGCTTAACGCAGAAAAATAAGCCGTTTTTGTGCTGGAGCAGGGAAACAACTAAAGCATGATGGATATGGAATATCGAGGACCAGGGTAAGAGAGCTGGTGTAAAAAATAGGCGTCATTGTTTTTACTTCAATAGCTGGTGGGCCGGTGTCGGCTCAAAATGCCCGGGATGATTTTTTGTCCCAGTCCAGCGCTGACTCCTGGTCATCCCCCTCAGACACACAGCCGACAATGGCTGAGTCATCAGAGAACTTTGGAGGTGACAGCTGCCGGTGTTGTAGGTGAAGTCCGAGGTGTAGGTGAAAAGAAAGTTGTACAGTTGTGCAACCTCATGTACTGTGTGGCCTTTTGGTGAGGTAGTTGATGGTCCATGCAGTCCGGCAGTCAGCGCCCAGTGCTGCAGGTACATGAGGGCGTCCTCCACCCCCATGTTTGGTTTGTATGCAAACTGCAGTGGGTCTATTTCTGGGCTCACCACGAAGCGTAGGTGGGTGAGGATGAGTCCGTCCATGGTCTTCATCAGGTGGGAGGTCAAGGCGACAGGTCTAGTGGTCTGGATCCCTGGGATGTGATGTTTTGGGGGACTGGAGCCACACAGGAGGTCTTCCACAGGATGTGGACCTGCTCCAATCGAAGGCTCAGGTTGAACATGTGTGACCACTTCACACAGCTGGTCGGCACAGTCTCTGAGCAGTCTGGGGCTGATTCTGTCAGGGCCTGCAGCTTTCCTGCTTTTTAAGCCACCTCAGTTCGTTCCTTACCTGGTCAGATGTGGGTGAGAGGGGGAAGCGAGGGAGAGCGTGGTGCTGCTGTGGTGATTCTAGGCTCAAAGTGTCATCCCTCATCAGCAAGCCTGGGTTTTAGTTTCTACATCAGGTGACAGCCTGGGTTTTAGTTTCTACATCAGGTGACATACAAACAAGCAGGATGGCACTTTTAGGTTAATAACGACAGTCTAAACGCACTTTAAATTATAAATATTCAGAAAATTGTACACATTAAATCATACCTGTTGTAGCATAGGTAAAGGCCATCAGTCATTGGACATGGGGTGTCCAGAAGAAGCCTTCTGCCTGGGATGCAGTGTTCTTCATGCCAAAACAATAGCCTTGTTTATCGTCCCTACACGCTTGCCAGCTGGGGATCCGTCATAACAAGCTGCCGTCCTGCCTCTGTTTACTTGTGTCTGCAAAGCTCAAGGCTGTCCAGATGAAGATGGGACTCTTACTCTTTTCCCTTTTAAAAAAAATGATTCTGATCTGGTCTCATAAATGATTTCCTAACTTTACAAGTTATTTACAATTATATTCTGTTTGATCTCCATCAGTAACTGTTTTTAAAACAAGGTTGAAGACCCACTTTTATGGTTTGGCTTTTAACTCTCTGGGTTAGATGTTGACCTTTTATACAATTTTACACTGTTTTTAACTTGTTGGTTTTAATTGTCTTTGTTGATTTTATTAGTATTACTTTGTTACTGTGCAGCACTTTGGTGGCATGCGTCATGCCTGTAAGGGGCTCTATAAATAAAGATGATGATGATGATTATCTACAATCAGGGGCGCAACTACCTACTTTCGGAGGGGTATGCAGATACAAAATGCCCCCCCCCCCTAGCTATTATACCCTACCACAAGGTGTGCACCAGCACCAAAAAGCAGACATGAAAAAAAGGTCAGGGAAGATAAGTCTCAGTAGGGGGTGCGGGGGCATGCCCCTGGAAGAAAATTTTGGACATTTTATATATAAAAGCATCAGTCTGGTAGCCTAGTGAACTAGACCAAATTCTTGCTTTGCAGAGTTTGGTCTAGGCACGCTTCATTGGAACCCTCGCAGCCCAAACCAGCGCTCTATATTGTGGGCCAATCACAGAGCGGGAGTAGCCGATGACGTCAGCGCTGCGGCCGCGAACCCAAGCAACATGGCGGCAGCGCCGGAGCCACGTTCTTTTGAAACGGCTTTGTCATCAACATTGGATTATTTAGACTCCAACGTGCGTAAGTCTGTCGGCTATACTTAGCGGCTTCTTATTTTTATCAAACAAAGTAGTGCAATGTCCCAGTACACCTAATATTCACATGTTTTTATACAAAAAAACGACAGAAATCATTGACGCCATTAGTGGGTCCCGCTTTTCCATCGCTGTGATTACGTCACGTTGTTCGTTACTCTGATTGGTCCTAGCGCTATCCAATTGCGTGCTGACATTTTGAAAGACAACCGTAGATCCCGCCTCACGACTGCGAGCCGTCAATGGTTCGTGGCCAGACTATATATACACATATATAGGATGGCTTGCCAGGCTATCAGTCTGGTGCATTTTGAGAAAAAAGTAGAGTTACAGGCTGGTGCATGTACACATAGCATTATAATGATATAGTTGGGTTAACAGAGTTATCCTGTCCTTTCTTTAATCCATTTTGAACACCGACTACAGCAAAATCCAGTGATGCATCTGCTCAGTACCACATGAACTGATGTCACCAAAAGAACCAATCAGCTGGCAGAGCTCACTGCTGAATGTGTGAGTGTGCAGAACTTACAAAACTTTACAACGCTCACGACAATTTAAGAAACAAAGTAGAATCAAGCTGCAAGGCTTTAGGCCCAGGGCAGAGTTTTATGACTCAGACCGACCCACCTTAGATCCTGACCTGTTGTTAATATCATGGATTCTTTACACCAATCAGAATATTCTGTTCAGATGGTCACATCCACACCTTAAAAATGAAATGAAATCATTATTAAAATTAAAAATGATTAATATTCCTTTTTCATGAAAAGATTAGTTATCTGTGAACACCTTTATATTATTATTGTCCAGCTGAAGCAGACATTTGCTTATTTCTAACAGAGCTGAGCTGTGGGAGAAAATATTCAGGCTTATTTCATCTTATTTTCTATCACCTGTGTGTTTGGTGTATTTATTAACTTACTATTAACTATAAAATGATAAATAACAGGTTACTATATCATTTGGGCATAGAAAGTGTTTGTAATGAACTAAAGCTTGTTCAGCAGCTCACCTGTTCCTTCCACACTGAGAAATCCTCTCATCAGCAGCAGGTGATGGTGATCAACAGAGTGTGGTGACTGAACACCGGACCAAAAAAACAAAAAGACACCGACCTCAGACCGGCCCGCCGGGCCCGGGAGTTTCCCCGGTGTGGGCCTGATTACTCCCGCCATCCCCGTTAGACAGGAGCTGCTTATCGCGTAACGTTACTCTCACCAGAGCTTGGCTCCGCTGGAGATTATTAGCGCGACTAGATTCTAAAACGTTTTCATGAATAAACACACAGCTTAATAGATCTGTGGCTTGTGTAGAAAACCGTCCACACCAACCAACCGTGCTCCAGTGCGTAGTGGGGGCGCGCGCGCTGGAGCGCTGAGAGAGAGAGTGTGTGTGTGTGTGGGGGGGGGGGGTCCAAATACGGAGGGGCGCCTAATCATCAGCGTGTTTAGTAGATATAGTTCGCAGACACACAAACGGACAAGTACACACCTGTTATTATGCAGACTAAAAATATTTTTTTTGCATTATCGCTTTGGCGCCCCCTCCAGCCTGGCGCCCCTATGCGCCGCATACACTGCATACCCACTTTTTGCACCACTGTCTACAATGAATGTTTTATCTAAAGTGATTTAATAATGTCGACTGCTTTACAGCAATGAATGAATCAACATAAATGTTTATTCTTATAATGCTTTCTTTCAGATCTTAAATAGTCTACTTGATGAGTTTAATAATGGTTTATTATCAGGATATTCACATATTAATATTACTATATTAATAAATTAATGTTTAACCTATTTACTTAACAAACTCAGAAAAAGTCTTTTCTAAGCGTCTGAGGAAAAGTGAAGTCTGAAGACTTTTGGTCAATGCCCATTTACACTTGTCAAATTCTGATTTGCCAAAATGTATAAACAGCTAACATTAAAAGAGGAAACGCTTCCTCTACAATTCAGTTCATGCCAAAGCTACAGCTCACAGGAGAATTCCTGCAAAAGCTTTCAGCTTACGCTAAATTATCATCCGTTGGGAATCAAGCCAGATTTTCCAGTGGAATAATTTTAGCTGCATATGAACCATCCTTTTCCAACCAATCTTTATTTGAAAAACTGCAAACTCCATCAGAAGTAAACCTTCATCTGACTGCCAGCAGTCACCCGGGTTGTATCGGCCAGCCGTGTGGATTCAAAAGGGGACTACGACCTTTGAATGACACAGAAGTCTAATTCCGGTCAGGACGACTTCAGCCGGCTGGACCTACCGAGAACTCCCACAAGGGTTTGTAGATTCTGCACACTGGCGTCGGATGGTTTTTATTATTAATTTGATAACTTGTTAAACCATAAACATTCAGCCAGAGTTATTTTCTAAACCCAGATATCACATTTTCTAAGACACTTAGATTTTACACACCTAAGCTCATATTTCATCATTGCTCATTCATTGTCTCAGTTATATTGCTGTAAACCATAATTTATCATAATTTGTCTTGAATCATCATTAGTAGTAAAAATACATGAATAAATTGATTTTTATTAACCTTCTTTATTAATCCTCTTCAAATGTTCAAATAAACTGCTACTAGCAACAAAACCTCAATGGGTATTCACTACTTCCGGTATCTCACTGGTCGTTGCTCGCATCATCGTTTCTCCATGAGCCTAGCCAAAAATAAAGTGGATAGGTTTTTTTTTTCAAATGGACAATATCAACCAGAATCTACTTTTGGGATCTAATGACCATGTTATATTGTTATTTTCTTATCATAAACAGCCCCAAAGAAGATTTTGGGTTCACGCATGCATTTTCCTGTCTTATGCTGGGCTTACCTAAGGATTTTCACGGTCTCAGACTAAAGACTGGCAGTCTTTAGAAATCTTATTGGAGTCTCTGCGCGCTCCCGTCGTCTCGATCGTTAAATTTAATGTGATAATCTGCTGTCGGCGACCCGATTTATGCCAGTCTTTCTCTAGTCTTTCACTTCCAACATGCTAGATATTGTCTCTAGTCGGAGTGTAGTCGGAGTGACGTACAACAATCAACAACCAATAAAATACGTTCTCGCAGCGGAACCAGGAAGCTCCGTCAGTCATAACAACACAAACGTGTCTACAGACGTTGAAATAACCCCCAAATTCCACTATCTCCGCTCCGATCCGGCACAAATTCCGCAGCAAAAAACGGTTCCTTTGTAGTCAATCAGAGCTGTTCCACTACTGCGGCCGTGCGGCGCAGTGCGCCGCCCGCCGTTCCGCCATCCGGCAAAAATAGGGTCGATTCTATTTTTGCCGGACGCCGGAGAACCTCCGCAGTCAATGTACAGAAATCACAACCGCCCAACAGTTCGTGCCGGAGTGGAGCGGCGATAGTGGAATTTGGGTTCAAGCAGGCGAAAGTGGACCGTGGAGAGAGAGGAGCGCTTGGTCGAGCTGTGGGCAGAGCAGCCGTGTCTTTTTGACGTAAACTGCCATTCATACCATGACAGGGTGGAGAACAGAAAGAAGTGCCCATATTCTCTGAAGCTTTCTCTTCTGTTTCTTTTCGCTACAAACGACTGCAGTGGCAAAAGCTAGTAGCTATAAGCTGCTGCTTCATCTCCATTTAAACTTCTGCAGAGCATTAGCGGGAATAAAATGCTAAAATAATCTAGTTGTAGTCGTGTAAATAGTGTTCCTACAAGATTCGGCAATTAGTCTGAGACTAGTCTAGGACTAAAAACTGTCTTTAGATGTGAGCTGATAATCTTTTGGAGTCTTTTCAAAATCTTTTTAAAGTCTGTAGGTGTAAGCCCGGCATTAGTCGCATTTTTTTTTCAGCTCCGCTAAGCTATTGCAAACGGCTGGATGGAACAGGTCATCATGTACTGCTCCTCGCCATCCAGATAGTATACTGGACTGTAAACACCAACACCCAGTCCCTCCGAGTGGCAAGCGGGGAGATTAATCTCTGTAGTCGTGAAGTAGTGTTTTCTTTCTTATTTAGTCTGCATTTTTGATAATCCCTACAACTCGAAAATGCATTTTTGTCTGCGAGAGGTACATGAATTGGTCCAGTCTTCTTTAGTTGCCAGAAATGGTGACGTAAGGAGCTCTCAAAAACCAAACCAGAATCTTACAGTGATTTTACAGACTGCTTGCTTGGAGTGGATTTTCAGACTGATTACTTCTTCAAACCGTTGTCATTCCAAATTAAAAACTAATCGTTGGAGAGGCCAGGGCAGTGAGTACAACCTAAATGGTTACCGCTACCTGAATGGTTATAAAGTTTGATGGGGAAGTGTCAGGGATGAACTGGTACAATAATTGAGGCCGGGAATTTGCTAACATTTCAGCCACATTTTCTCTGTCTGAGTGTTTGTGTTAGCGGCTCAATTCTATGAGGGAGAATTCTCTGCGATCCTGAGCCTTTAAATGGTCTCTGTCTATGTTGAATTATTTCTTCGGTCCATGACACTTTACTGGCAATCTAGGGTTACGTCATGAAATGGGTGGAACTCACACGGGTGGAGGAAGGATTTAATGGAATCCAACTGTCTTATTTCCAGATTTAAAAAATGTTTCAAGAAAATAACTTTTATTTCAGAACAAACCACATCTTCATTGTGCCAATGGTAATATTGTAATCATACATGGGCCTATCTTCGGTACGTTCATCCTGTGTCTGTCTGATTATTCCTTTAACTTTTTGTTCTTTTTAAAACACAGATAGGAGATCTTATTTACCTTTTTATGCTGACGTTTCGGCCATCACTGTGGCCTTCTTCAGAGCTAAGCTGCTGAAAGCAGCTTCACTTCCGCTTCCGTTTATGTGCGGGCAGCAGGGGACGACGATATCGCCCCCTGCTGCCCGCGCTGTCCTCCTCGATGACACAGTCCCATGCGTCGTCTAACGAACAACATAAATACAAGAGATGGATAAGGGAAGCTATCGAGACAAGGAGACGTGGATGTGAGACCATGAACAGGGACGACGGAGTGTACACGTTAGACCACGCATGGGACTGTGTCATTGAGGAGGACAGCGCGGGCAGCAGGGGGCGATATCGTCGTCCCCTGCTGCCCGCACATAAACGGAAGCGGAAGTGAAGCTGCTTTCAGCAGCTTAGCTCTGAAGAAGGCCACAGTGATGGCCGAAACGTCAGCATAAAAAGGTAAATAAGATCTCCTATCTGTGTTTTAAAAAGAACAAAAAGTTAAAGGAATACATGGGCCTAGCTCTGAAAGGTTTAAAAATAGCATTACACAATTCCTTTAAGATGAGTGTCACTGATTAGTCTAGTCATTAGTTTATCAATCCAGATTTTAACAATTTTCTCAAACTGAGGTGGTTTTTAGAGCTATCTACAGAATATAAGATGTAAATTGTTCATAACCTTTACATCAACCCCACATCAGAACTGCTGTTGGATCTTTTAATTTTTTTTCTCTAAAGTGTGGCAAGTGCTATCCAATACATAAGCTCATTTCTCCTTCTATTTTTCAGGAAGAAATCCTGTCGCACCATCACATATGATGAATTTAGAGCTGCACTAGGAGAGATGGCCAGGAAGAAATATAAAGACAAGACTGGAGAGGAGGCCGAAGCCGAGGTCTTCAAGCTGATTGAGGGGAAGGCGCCTATCATTGCAGGAGTCACAGTAAGAGCTGATTGGTGTGAATCAAAAACTAAAAATGTGTTTTACCGGTGATGGCAGCTGCAACTCAAATGTTGTGCAAACTTCCCAACAGAGAGCCGTGGCCTCTCCGACGGTGAGCCGTCTCACAGACACCAGCAAGTTTACAGGCTCGCACAAGGAGCGCTTTGACGAAAGTGGCCGTGGGAAGGGGAAGGCTGGCCGAGTGGACGTAGTGGACACATCAGGCTACGTCTCAGGATACAAACATCGAGGGACATATGAAAAGAAAGTGAACAAACCCAGTGAGGGCAGACCCATGTGAAGGAAAATATTCTATTCCCTGATAGGATGATTTTTTTAAAACCAAATGAGTACTAAGCACAAAAAATTAGCAACTTCTCTTTCCAGTGTGTGTGTGTGTGTGTGTGTGTGTGTGTGTGTGTGTGTGTGTGTGTGTGTGTGTGTAAGAAAGGTGTCTGAGTTCCTGTGTCTGTATGAGAACTGGAAAACAGTTTACATCTATTTTTACAAAGTCATCACCAGCTGGTACATTCCTGTCTGATAGCAAGTGACTGCCAAACATCTTTTTGTTTTCTTAATTATTTAAAAAACTCATGGACTCACTAGTACGGAAGCCCTGAAAAGCCAACACAAATTCTGAAAATATATCTTAAGGTAACACTAAACAGTTTTTAGCCTGAACAGCACTCTGCAGCCCTCTGCTGACCATAACAGTTTTGTGGAGTGGGTAGATGCCCTACAGGGGGTGCTCTTTACCTGCTTTACGGCTGTTAGCAGTTATGCTAGCAGTTAGCATTTTCAGTTCGCCGATCGTCAATAAAAAGAAGAAGAAAAAGAAGTTTGCTTTTGGCATCATGGCGAAGCCTGGAAGTAAAAGTAAGAGAGTAATGTCTTTGGAGGTGAAGCAAAGAGCTAAAACCTGAGTTAATATTGACGCAGCCTACGCTACTTTGAGGGAGCTAAAGGAGGCTACAAAATCATAGACTGATGGTTTATTTTAGTATTAGTTCGCTGATGTTGGCAGGACTGCCAACTTTTTAACTTTTTAATGCGTGTGTGTGGGGGGGCTTTTCAGTGTTAGAGATTTGGCATGAGAGTGTGAAGAGGGTCAGATGCATGTGTCTGCATGAGAGTTGGCAGGATTGTTTACAACAGTTGTAATTCCACTTTCAACCAGTAGGGAAGAGGAGCAGGAAACTGTCTAGTGTTACTTTAAAAATCATTTTTGAGGATGAAAGAAAAAAATCTTAAAATTTCAAATTGTTTCCATCTTTGCTTTCACCCTTTTAAAAAACCTCATGTAGAAAGAAAAAAAATCACAAGTGTCAAATTTGTGTTAAAATCATATTTAGTCATATTTTCTTTTCTTAAATTGTAAGAAGTAGTTATGGCTTATCAAAGCCTTTTCAACAAAATATCTTAACACAGTTATTATCCGTCATTATCAAGAAGCATTTCTGAGAAACGTATAACTGCATCTTGCAAGCAGAAGCTCTAATCATTAATGCGCTTAGTTGTACAAAATTGTATTTTTACCATTTAACTCGAATTATTTCTTCACGAGATTTACTCAGAATATTTAATATACATGCTAAGATTGTGTATATACTCTAAAATTATTTCAGCTATGTGGTCTAATTTAAGACACTGATTTTGTGTATTTCATTTTTCTGTGTAGCTGTATTTGTGCATGTTTTGTATTTTGTCTGTCTTTCCAAACTGCTGTGATTACAGACTACTAATTACATATTTTTTGCTAAAAAAAATGTATTGTAACAGTTGGATTATGATCCAATCTTGTATTGCTTGATATCATTATATACGAAATTATGTGTGTAAAGAGTAAGCTATCCTCTAATACAGTGGTTCTCAATTACTTTTGGTGAAGCCCCCCCTAGGATACATAGATTTTTTTCACACACCCCTCTCCGCGGTGCAATGTGTGTGTGTGTGGGGGGGTCCAGCGATATTGAGGGGGGGCTATCCCAGAGCAGGGGTGGGAGTGTGTGGGCGATTACACAAATTATTCGAATTGGCTGAGTCAATTTTACAAGAGGCGTTTTGTTTATTTATCTATTTATTTATTTGTCTGAGAGTAAGTTTGTTGATGATTCATGCAGGTGTGCAGATATTTTACCAATTACCCACAGAGTCCATTGCAGGAATAACAGAATCAAGAAAAGATTACTATCAGATCATCTGAGCATTATCACACATTCTCAGCATCTCGCTGCTGACAGTGCGCACAAGCACTGTGCTCAAGAGGAGCTTGGAGCGCGTCTGACAGATCTGTGCACAAGAGTGCAATGTCGAGCGCTTCCTGATATGGAAAGTGGAAACCCTTCTTTCAGAGAGTCTGGTAGACTTCTGGTTATTTTATTTGGAGAAATGTTTCCTGATTTTAAAATGGCACCCGCTTCAGATCCAGCGTGGCAGCGAGCTCTGAATCATCAGAACAACATTTAAACAGCCATGAGCCTCTCTGAGGCAAAAGTCCAGAACCTTGAGCCTCTTCAGCAAGCTCCATATGACATTTGATTATGAACACACAGGTGACCAGTTCAGGTTTACGTGGAGCAGAAGGAATGTGGTTTCGGGCCGCGGCAGGTGAAATGTTTCTAAATTAAGTGAAATCATTTAATTGCATTGTTTATATGTTACTGGGACACTCTGGTCAGCTGGTTTGGACTAAATATTAATTAAAAATGAATGGATATTTAACAATTTTATTGAATGTTTATTTATTATTTTAAAATTGAAAGTGATGGGAAATGGATCATGTGACCTCTGGCTGCGAACAAATGCGCCCTCCTCAGAGTGTGTGCAAATGCAGCAGCGATTCTTTCCGTTTCCTACTCAGACTCATAAAAGAAAGAAAGGAAGTTATGTTCAGAAAAAAAAACCATTTTATTTAAATAAAATACCACAATGGTGGGCACCGCAGGGAAACAAAGATGAGACTTTTTGACATAACCATGTTTAATACGGGCCATTTATACGTCACCAAACAACAAATATAAAATGAAACAAAAAGTAAGAAAAATCTATCCATCTAACACATGCACTGCCTTTCCATTTAAACAAAATCTATGTTTGGACTTTTTCTGTGTTTACAAATCAGTCCGTGCAAATTACATTACATTGCTCAGAGTCACGTGTGCAAATGTATCGCCCATCCTCACTTATTAGACTGAAGATTGGAGGTTGGAAAAATTATACATATCGCCCAACCCTAGAGTGTGGCATGTATTCTGGAATCTGTTTTGTATTCTCAGTCAGTGAAGCTCCGAGCGGGGGGTGGGGTGGGTCGGGTGCGGTCTGCTGCCCCCCCCACTAATTGAGAACCACTGCTCTAATACAAGGGGCTATGTAAGCCATAATTCATTCTGTTACTCTCACGTACATATATTCTCTTCACATGCATACATTCTTCTCATACACACACAGACATTCCACACTCGTACACACTAGGGATGGAGAGATTCACCGATCTGAGCCGGTGGTTCGTTCATGACGTTAGCGATGCGACTGCACCGGTAGCTTCAGCGCGCATCGGTTATAACTGACGGCTGTATCGCAATGTATCTTCCCGTACGTGTCTCTCATCGGTTAAAACCATGGTTACATCGATTACTTCATTGTTTTCCTGCTATGTCCTCGTTTTTTGAGGCGCATTGAACGCACCGTCCTTCTCTTTTAGCGGAGGCCAGGTGGTGCGCAGCCGCAGTTAGAAAAACCATCGTGGGACAATATTAACCGACGTACGAGCTTCCTGTCTTGTCAAAATAAAACTTTCTAAAGTCCGTGTGACCGGTTTCTGCAGCAGCGTATTCTTCCGAGCATTCTTGTTGATCTACACAACTAAAGCTTTGTGTGAGGTAATTTAAGATAATTCCTTATTATCGTAACATTTGTGCAGAACTAAACAACAGACAGAATGACATTTTAGTTCAGAGAAGTTCAATAAACAGCTGAGATGAACTCACATCTCAGCTTGGACTTTTCTCTTAAAGGAACAGTAACATTAGGCTACAACAGCTTTTAATATTGCCACATATGGATCATTACCATATTTAGAAGTGTTTTCAAATTTTTACTGTTTCATAATAATCCCAAATAATTGAAAAATGATGAACTCTAATAATTTTCTGATTCTGTTGGTTTATTTTTCTGTCTAAACCTAGTGTCAACCCCCTTATTTCAAGTATTGTAGCAATAATGTTATGTATAATATGTAAAATATCACTGATGATGTGCATTGTCTTTTAATGTTGAATTTATTGATTAATCAAAAACAATAGAGGATCAAATACATCCTTCACAGAGGAGAGGGAAAATCATTTTGATATTTAAAAATCAGATGTGGGCTGGAAGATCTTTTTAATGTGTTGAATCGTTTAAAATAGCATCATGAAATGTATCGAATCGAAAATCGTTTTCAAATCATTAAAGAATCGTCAGCAGGGATGAATCGTATCGAATCGTATCGCCAGAGGGTTTACCGTATCGTTAATGTATCGTATCGCCAGTAGCGTATCGAGATACGTATCGAATCGGCCTCAGTGGTGGAGATTCACATCCCTAGTACACACATATATTCTCTCTACACACACACACTTTCTTCATTTTCACATTTGTTCAAAAGGAAGTTCTTTCGTGTCATTTTCAGCCGCGCTTTGAGTAACAGTAGGGAGAGGTGAGCCTGTCCTTTGCTGCTCAAGAGTTGAAGATAAAGATGTGACCATTTCAGGACAAGATAATTCCCTAACATCCCCATTGCCTGCTGAAGTGCTCCGGCTTTGTTTCACCATCCATGATGAAAGCACTTCTCTCTTGACAATGACCTGCCCTCGAACCTTTCAGCCAATCACAGAGCAGTAAGATGGCCTGACTACCGTTTCAACCAAATTGCCTTCTTTTTTCACTATAGTTTCTCTCACATACAGGTCCTTCTCAAAAAATTAGCATATTGTGATAAAGTTCATTATTTTCTGTAATGTACTGATAAACATTAGACTTTCATATATTTTAGATTCATTACACACAACTGAAGTAATTCAAGCCGTTTATTAGTTTGAATGCTTGTTAAAGCATTCAAAGTATTGTATTCCTGTTTCTCTTTATTTTCTTCTTCTTTATTCTGCTTCCGTACGTTTTTTGGCACTCATCTAGTCCTACAGTTTTTGTGCTATTTCAACAAATTTGGTATCAAACTGTTCAGCTCCTTCATCTCATGCTGGCTATGACTTTTGGTAATGATAACTTTTATACTTTTTAAGATATTCAGCTTTTTCTGAGCATTTTTGGCCCTTTGGAATACATGTAAAATTCTTCAGCTCCTCCAAATTTTCAACAAAATCTTTCTTCTCTTTGAACTATAACTACTCCAGCATACTTCAACCTAGAAACTTCATTCAAACTTTAAAGCAATCACAAGACATTCAGCTATGGTCAAATGATTCATCTTCCTGATATCTGTTACCATTTATTTAGGTACATTTTGGGATCTTTCAGCAAAAGTCACCACAAAATGACTGGGAAAGATAGGAGCTCAGAAGTGACTTTGTGCCACTTCAGGCATTGTGCTGGGTGAACAGTAAATCCTATCAAATTGAGACTTGCACTGAATGATAGCTGACAGATATACCTACGTTTTGAGCTATAATTTATCAATCTACTCAAAGTACTGTGGCTGTAAGACAGTTTGTGCTTATGAAAACAGTTCAGGAAACACAACTCCACTCTAGAAGTGAGCAGCAGAAGGAGGGGCAGACTGCTTCATTTCAAGTCAAAGAATGGTCCAAAAGTGGCTCTATATGTTTGAGTACATACACGATTTTTCTATAAAACAGTAGGTATTTTGTCAGCTTTCAGGGGATGTCTTTGTTTTTGCTATAACTATAACGGTTCTTCTGCTACAATCGCTAACGAGCAGAGAAGTCCTGTCCTCTGCCTCATTCACTGCAAGTGCAGCGTTGAAGAGCCTAATTTGTGCTTTTCGGTCAGAGTGTTAGCTCAGTGGGATAGTTGGAGGGTTCTCATGCAGTCGACCTGGGTTCAAATCCCACCTGTGGCAATTTCATCATTCTTCTCTTTAAACAATTTCAAATGGTAAAATGGTAAATGGCCTGTATTTGTATAGCGCCTTCTTAGGGTTCTACAACCCCCCAAGGCGCTTCACAACACAATCAGTCATTCACCCATTCACACACACATTCACACGCTGGTGGGGATGAGCTACGATGTAGCCACAGCTGCCCTGGGGCGCACTGACAGAGGCGAGGCTGCCGAGCACTGGCGCCACCAGTCCCTCCGACCACCACCAGCAGGCAAGGCGGGTTAAGTGTCTTGCCCAAGGACACACAGCAGCATTCTCTGGCCGGAGCCAGGATCGAACCTGCAACCTTCCGATTACTGGACAACCCGCTCTACCTCCTGAGCTACTGCTGCCCAAACATTTCAACTTACATCCAACTTTTCAAGCTAAACTACACCTAAATATTCTCATTTTATACTTCAACCTAAATGCTCTTCTTCATTCAATTATTTATACAATATTTGTCGATCATTTAAACAATTAAAAATGTATACTAAAACTCTCAAACACTTTTGCTCTACACTCAACCTATAGAAATACACAGTACTCCGCTGCCACCTTGTGTCAGACCACAGCAAAGCACTTTTTATGTTGTGTTAGATTTCTTTCTGCAAACAATGTCTTGATTTTTCTCTTTGGAAATTCTTCATCTTCATCTTAGATCCAAGGTTTCAAGCTAAACTACACCGAAATATTCTCATTTAATACCTCAGTCTAAATTCTCTTCATTCAATTATTAACTGTTTGGATCATTTCAAACTTAGTTCAAGCTTATTCTGGGTTAACAGAACAACGCACCCAGACATGTTATACACCAAATCGTTCAGCTTGGTCTGAGGAAGCCAGCCGTCCACCGCACCTGCTCACTGATCGGCTGAGAGAATTTTGAAACTTCAAAGTTAAATTTCTTCTCTTTTTAACGGTTTAATTTTGATTTCATTCTGCTAACGTTGACAGTTGAACTCATTTTCTACTTCACTGCAGTTCGAAGGCATGTTCAGCTATCAGTTTCAGAATTCAGCAGATGCTGCTACATTCACAGTTCAGCTCATTGTGAAAATTAAACTATTAATCTATTCCTTCTCAAACACACCCTGTTTAAACATTTTAGCTGTCGAGTTTTTTAAACTGCATTCGGAGATTTCAGTTTCCTGCTGTTTAAGATGTTTTTCTTCATTCTTCGTCTACTGTTTGCGTTTTTTAAACGTTAGTTATTTTTGATCCAAATTCTTCAACTACATTCAGCTCATTTTGACAATTAAGCTCAGTTTCAGCTTCAGTTCAGTTATTCGGCAGCTTCGGCTCTCGATTCCAGCGACGCAGCATTCAAACGCATTTCTGCAAGAAATGCAATTGATCTAGTTCGTCTTCTTCTTCTTCTACTTCTTCTTCTTCCGTATTCCGTACACTTTTTTGGACCTCTTCTTCTTCAACAATTTTTCAGCTATTTCAACAAGTTTGGTATCAAACCGTTCAGCTCGTTCAGGTCATTCCGGGAATGACTTTTTGGTATTGATATCTTCAGCCGTTTCTGAGATATTCAGCATTTTCTGCAATTTTTCAGCCCATTGAAATGAATGGGAAATCTCCTACAATATTCAACGTAGCCACACAAAAATTCACACAGAGCACCATCAAAGCCTTCAGCCACTTATGGTTTTGGAATTTTTCGAATCAGTGTAATACTTTTCGAATGGTGATGAGACGTTCGAGGCCTGCAATTTGACGTTTGGAGCTGCAGATCATTAGCCTGGCAAGCCATCCTATATATGTGTATATACAGTCTGGCCACGAACCATTTGACGGCTCTCAGTCGTGAGGCGGGATCTACGGTTCTCTTTCAAAATGTCAGCACGCAATTGGATAGCGCTAGGACCAATCAGAGTAACGAACAACGTGACGTAATCACAGCGATGGAAAAGCGGGACCCACTAATGGCGTCAATGATTTCTGTCGTTTTTGTATGAAAAACATGTGAATATCAGGTGTACTGGGACATTGCACTACTTTGTTTGATAAAAATACGAAGCCGCTAAGTATAGCCGACAGACTTACGCACGTTGGAGTCTAAATAATCCATGTTGATG
This sequence comes from Aphyosemion australe, assembly GCA_006937985.1. Classification (NCBI taxonomy): domain Eukaryota; kingdom Metazoa; phylum Chordata; class Actinopteri; order Cyprinodontiformes; family Nothobranchiidae; genus Aphyosemion; species Aphyosemion australe. Next base: position 212,174 of record SSNS01000670.1, read on the forward strand.
ACAAAGCCGTTTCAAACGAACGTGTTTTCATGAGTTGCCGCCATGTTGCTTGGGTTCGCGGCCGCAGCGCTGACGTCATCTGCTACTCCCGCTCTGTGATTGGCCCATGATATAGAGCGCTGTGATTGGCCCAACCAAAACTATAGCGAGTTGTGATTGGATAGACACAGCAGTGGTTTGGGCTGCGAGGGTTCCAATGAAGCGTGCCTAGACCAAACTCTGCAAAGCAAGAATTGGTCTAGTTCACTAGGCTAGCAGATCATGACAGTTTCAGACAATTTCTCTAAAGAAAAATCTGCTACGACCACATTTTATTGAGTACATTCATCAATTATGCAAAAACAGTAGTTTTACTCGTCCGCTTTGATGGGATGTCTTCGTTTTAGCTGTATCTGCCACGGTTCTTGAGTTACAAGCGTCAGAAGGACGATTCAGCCACATTTTCTGCCCATAAAAAACAGGCATTTTCTGCTCCGGTCTCTGTCAGACAGCAGAAATCATCTCATCATATCTCCTACAAATATTCTAGGTAGGCACAGAAAAATTTCAACATAGCACCACCAAAGCCTTCTGATGCTGACGTTTTTGGAATTGTTCAAATCGGTGCAATACTTTTCGAATGGTGATGAGAAGTTTGAGGCCTCCGATCTGACATCTGAAGCACAAATCCAAAGCCTTCCTCATTAAGGGGCCTGTCTGCTGCATCTAATAGCATCAGACCAGTGGTGTAATAATGGAGCTTTCTGATTGGTTCAGACGTTTCCCGCTATTTAGACTGTCTGACAGCTGATATACGGAAAAGCTATTTTAAGTACAATCCTACTGGAGACTTGTGGCTTCTCTATCAGTCTGTCTGCTCGTTTCAGCAAACCAGTATCAGAACCAACACCAGAGCCAGCATGTGGATCAGAACCAGGGCAAGACTAGAACCAGGGTTAGATGAGATACAGGAACAGAACAAATACCTGGACCTGAATCAGGATCAGAACCCAGACCCAGAATCACTACTCTCTCTCTCTCTCTCTCTCTCTCTCTCTCTCTCTCTCTCTCTCTCTCTCTCTCTCTCTCTCTCTCTCTCTCTCTCTCTCTCTCTCTCTCTCTCTCTCTCAGTCTGTCTGTCTCTCTCTCTTTCTCTCGCTCTGTCTTTCTCCCCTCTCTCTCCCCCTCTTTCTCTCTGTCCCTCACTATTCTTCCCTCTCTCTCTCTCACTCTTTCTCTCTCCCTCCCTTCATCTCTACTCTTCTCTCTCTCTCTCTCTCTCTCTCTCTGTCTCTCTGCCTCTCTCTCTCTATCGCTCTCTACCTCCCTCCCCCCCCCCTCTCTCCCTGATTTGCTGAGAGTTTTCAAATTGTTTCTGGCTAAACAGACATACACACACATATTATACATCAAATTGTTCAGCTTGGTCTAAGGAACCCAATGCCCCCCCCATCCCTGCTCTCTGATTGGCTGAGAGAGTTTAAGCTTCTTCTTGGTTAATAGAAATATGCACCCACACATAATATACATCAAATTGATCGGCTTGGTCTAAGGAACCCAATGGCCCCCCACCCCCAATCCCTGCTCTCTGATTGGCTGAGAGAGCTCAAGCATCTTTTTGGATAACAGAAATACGCACCCACACATATCATACATCAAATTGATGAGCTTGGTCTGATGAACCCACTGCCCCCCCTCACCCCCCCCCCTCCCGCCCATCCCTCCTTTCTGATTGGCTGAGAGAGTTCAAGATTCTTCTTGGTTAACAGAAATACGCACCCACACATAATATACATCAAATCGATCGGCTTGGTCTTAGGAACCCATTGCCCCCTCTCCACCCCCAACATCTCTGCTCTCTGATTGGCTGAGAAATTTCAAGCTTCTTCTGGGTTAACAGAAATACATCCCCAGACATGTTATACATCAAATTGATCGACTTGGTCTCAGGAAACCAGCCGTCCCCCAGCCCTGCTCTCTGATTGGCCGAGGGAGTTCAAGCTTATTCTGGGTTAACAGAATTATGCACCCAGACATGTTATACACCAAATCGATCGGCTTGGTCTCAGGAAACCAGTCACCCACCATCCCTGGTCTTTGATTGGCTGAGAGAGTTTTGAAACTTCAAAGTTCAATTTCTGCTCTTTCTAACAGTTTAATTTTGATCTCATTCTGCTAACTTTGACAATTGAACTCATTAGGGGGGGGAATTGATAAGTTTTTATCAATATCAATGGCATTGTCGATTCTGTCTATCGATCCAATTCCTTATCAATTCCCGAGTAGTTCAATAGGTGGCAGAAAATGTATCGCATCCTTTCCTGCATTATAACTGTCAGTTTATTTATGATAATCAATTGTACCTGGTATCGTTTGGAAAAATCATTCCAAATGTTCTCCTTTATGCTGCTTGTGAAGGCAGAGTCATCTTCTTGCTGTAGTTTTTGCATGATGGGAAAAATCTCACCACAGGTCGGACTTTAGTTGCTGGAGTCTGCTAGTGTGGAGATGTGTATATAAGGTAGGGTGACCATATTTCCAATTTCAAAAATGAGGACAGGGGATCTGTGCCTACCAATGACGCCACACAAACCACGTTGGGACCCATTTTTTTCCCGGTATTCTATCAGAACACCTGGCTTAGAACTAAAATTAATATCAGATTCTGCCAACAAAATGGCTCTAGAACAATTTATATGTAAACTGAGGTGTTTTTGCAAAATTAATACTCCTGGGCAGGGTTTGAATTACACAGAGGATTTCCGGGGGAGCCCAGTGACGGGGTGGGGTGGGGTGGTGGTGTGTCTGTTCGCCTTGGCCCCCAAAATGCCTTGATACGGCCCTGGATGTGGGACTGAATTTTGAAGGTGATCTGAGTTGTATCAAATATATAAATATTACACGCTTATGAATTATTGCTTTATAAAGGTAAAAAGATGTAGTGGGATAAATCTACCAACATTTTCATTTTCAAGAACTTTGTTTAGTTTTCTTGTTTTTATTTGAATATTTTCCTGTCCTGTCTGGCGCTGATCTTCCTGCTTCTCCTCAATCCACCAGAATAAACTGTTTCCTGGCTTCCTCCTGATTCACCTCGAGTTACTTTTGAAGTAAACAGTTCAAATTAATCTACTGGCTGAAAAACAGTGGAGTGTGCGCTGGCGGCCGCGCAGGTGAGATGAAATCACCTGAGCTCTGCTGCGGAGCACGTCAGACACGAATAAATGATACGATTAAAAGAGAGAAGTACCAGAATATATGAACGGACATGAACGATCGCGTGTTAATTATATTTTTTGTGGCGCCACTTTGAGAACGTTACTGTGGCCGTGCGCAGCTGCCCAACGCGCATCAATAATCAGCATCATCTGTCCTCTCCGCTCAAAAAAAATCCCCGGTGTGCTATGAGTCCATATAAATAATGTAATATAGGTAGAAACAGGATCTTTTTTCGGGCTTCCCCTGGGTGTGTAGGTTGACGGCTTCCAGCTCCCCCGTAATTCAAACTCAGCTCCTGCCTGCGTAAGCTGCGCAACGTGCGTGGTGACGTCATTTGCACCGCCTGGAATTGATAAGAGAATCGTTTGCAAAAATGGCGAACGATTCCTAGGAATTGAAACAGTGGGAACCGGTTCTCAACAAGAACCGGTTTTCGATTCCCACCCCTAGAACTCATGTTCAACTTCACTTCAGTTATAATGCATGCTCATCTATCAGTTTCAGCTGCTGAATTCACAGTTCAGCTAATTGTGAAAATTTAACTATTAAACTATTTCTACTCAAATACCAGCTATTTAAACATTTCAGCTGTCCAGTTTTTTAAACTGTGTACTGAGACGTCAGTTTTCTGATGTTTAGAATTTTTTTCTCTTTTCTCCACTAAAGCCTGGGACACACAGGAGACGGACGCGCTGCGCCACGGAAGCGCCGCAGTTAAATGGTCACACAGGAAGCGCCGCGCCGCTGAACCAAAGACTGTAGCGCTGAACGCTTCTTGGAAAGTCACGTGATAGTCACAGCATCTTGAGAACAGGAACAGCCGCTCCGCTGAGATAGAACTGGCGCCTATCTTCAGCGCCTCTGCACGGACCGGCGCTTCTGGGACGCGACGCTGCGCTCCCCGTGTAGCCACTCTCATGGCTTCTAATGGCTTCTATTTAAAATGACGGCGCGGGCGTGACGCGGCGCGTCTGTCTCCTGTGTGTCCCAGGCTTTACTTATTTGGCTTTATTACACTTGTTAGTGATTTTTTGCTCTTAAATCATTAAATCTTTTCAGCTCATTCTTACAATTAAGCTAAATTTTTGCAGCAGAAAACTGCTTATTTCAGTTCAGATACTCAGCTATCAGTTTCAAAATTCAACATATCCTGCTAATGTCACAATTCAACTAATTGTGAAAATTGAACTACTTATACTCAAATATGAGCTGTTTAAACATTTTAGCTGCTCAGTTTTTTAAACTATGTTTAGAGATTTCAGTTTTCTGCTGTTTAGGATTTTTTTCTCTATTCTCTACTTACTTTTTGGGCTTTTTAAAACTTTTTAGCAATTAGCTCCTAAAACTTCAAATACATTCAGCACATTTTGACAATTAAGCTTCGTTTTAGCTTCAATTCAGCAGTTTCAGTAATCATTTTCAGCAATCAAGCATTCAAACGCATTTCTGCAAGAAATGCAATTGCTCTAGTTGGTTTAATATTGATGATTTTGGCATACAGCTCATGAAAACCCAAAATTCCTATCTCAAAAAATTAGCATATTCCAACCGACCAATAAAAGAAAAGTGTTTTTAATACAAAAAAGGTCAACCTTCAAATAATTATGTTCAGTTATGCACTCAATACTTGGTCAGGAATCCTTTTGCAGAGAGGTGGAGAATGAGGGACAAATATATCCGTGTTAAAAACGTCTCTGAAATACAAAAAAGCACAAAATAAACTGCAAATAAACTGTCAATGCACTATCTTGGACCAGATACATGACAATATACCCCAGAACTCACTGTTGCTGCATAACCTTTTGTTTTCTTGAGGCTTCCCAAAAAAGTCTAAAATCCACTTTTTTGCTATTGTGGTAACTAAATCTTTGAGGTCACCAGCAGTGGGTGCTGCAGCACCCCCAGCACCCCTACTTCCTGCGGTACTGCCCGTTTCTGTTTTTGATCTCAGCGGCTGCAGCTGGAGCGGTAATGAAGACTTGCTTCTACAGAAGACGGGGTGATGTCGGTTACAGACCTGGTTTGGGTTTCTGGGGTTTGATGTTGAGCTGATAAACATCCTCAGTAAAATATTCTGGGCGACAGTAAAGTCCTATCTGCGGTAAAAGCTCATTAACGCAAATGACCTAATATGCCGTTCGTTTATTAACACATGATGAACACACATTTCCAAACTCTCTGGACATCTCCTGTGATTTAGTTTCAACAAATTTCCTTCAAGTTGATTGTCCCATTTTATTATTATTATTATTATTATTATTATTATTAATAATAATAATAATAATAATAAGCTACAACAGGGCTCAGTAAGAAAACACGAGTCTGAACCCCCCACCCCTCTCTCTCCGTGGATCAGCTGATCTAGAGGCAGCATCATTTTACCTGCAGATACTCTCTAGTGAAGAAAACGTAATTTCTATTAGCAAAAAAAGATTAAATAAATCAGGAAAGCAGCAAGAAATGTTTTCTCTGGTTTTACATTTTTCACTTCAGTTCAAACGATTTAGAATTTTGTGTTTTCATCACATTTAGCTTGTATTTTATTTAAAATATCTTCAGCTTTATTCATTTTATAAGAATTTTTGTGTTGCATTGTTTGGAAAAATAATCATAACACAACATAATTACTAGAAAGGTTTTGTATTCTTAAATAAGTTTTGACTGTGAAATGTTCCTTAAATGGTTTCTATACTCTTTAGAAGTATTATGACACAATTGATAAACACTATGAAAAACTGACCCCTGGTCGTAAGACAGCTCAAAAAGCTGTCGCAGAGCCGGTCACACTGGACGTTGTTACAGCCCCTGGCTGTTTTGTGTTTGTATTTTAACCTTATCTCCCTTCCTGACTGTGAGAGGAGAGCACCTGCAGCACCTGGCTCCACTCCCACTAACTGCCTCTACTTTGAGTGTACCAGCTGTCCCAACTTCCAATCAGCCCTGACACTGCTTTAAAGCTCAGCCACGCCTCAGATTCTGAGTGGCAGGACAGAGAGGAGTTCTGTTCTGTTGTCTCCCCAGAGGTGTTTATGTTCTGTGTGATTTTTCTAGTTTGGCCTCATGATAAGCTTTAACCCTTTAGCCTAAACCCTTTCATGCCCCATATATCAATAAATATCATCAAGTTGCACATCTAAAACAATCTGCAGAACCTTGGCTACAAGGCCACGTAATTCATTTTTACATGCTCCAAACACAACTAAAACTAGAATTAAATGAATCATGAAAGGTTGCTCTTTATGCAGCACCACCATTTCTGTCTCCTGCACTGCTAGAGTTTTCATTGTACACACATCCAGTATATCATTTTGTAGCTAAGGCCCTGCTTCTAAATATATGTCTCACAACATTATACACCAAAGTTTCATTGAGATATGTGCCAAAGAAAAACAATACAAAATATTTTTTTCCAGCAGAGCACTAATTTCTTACCTTTGATGTTTTGCCTTGAAAAGTTTGTTTTATCCATACTTTCTCATCATTTACTAATAGCTCTACCTCTTTTGTCAAACAGAAACATTTTTAGAGAGAGAAAAAATATGACTAGGGATGCACCGATCCGATCTTAATATCTGTATCGGTACAGATACAGAAGAAAATTCTAGATCGGGTATTGGAGACTATGGACCCGATCCATAAGAATTGATCTATTCAGTATATTTCTATGTGCTGTGAGTGACGATGTCATGCGCTACAGTCCCACGCTGTACCAGCGTACCGGGTCTTCTTTTGCGTGGAGAGGATGGAGAGCGGCAGAGCGCTGATTGTTGATGCGCTCCGACAGGCAGCTGGCATCCTGCGCATGGCCACAGTAACATTCTCAAAGTGGCGCCACCAAATAATTAACATGCGATCATTCGTGTTCGCTCATTATCTGGTACTTTCTGTCTTTCATTTGTGCCTGACACGCTCCGCTGCTGCAGAGCTCATCTCCCGTGCTTTGGTGACTTCACCTCACTGGCGCTGCAACGCAGCGCACACTCCGCTATTTTTTGCGGTCAACAGATCTCTTTGATCTGCATAGTTCAATAGTAGCTCATGAGGTGAAAAAGGAAGAAGCCAGGCAGCAGTTTTCCTGGAGGATTGAGAGGAGATGCAGCTAAAAGACAGACAGAACAGGAAAATATTCGCATAAAAAACAAAAGTGTTTCAAAAGGAAAATGTAGGTAGATATTTCCCACTACACATTTGTAACTTTATAAAGCAATAACTTATAAGCATGTAATATTTATTTATCTGATACAATTCAGATCAGCTTCAAAACTCAGTCCCTCACCCAGGGCAGTTTCAAGTAGGGTGACCAGATGTCCCGCTTTGTGCGGGACAGTCCCGCATTTTCATCACTTTTCACACGTCCCGCAAATTGAGACAATGTCTCGCATTGACAGTCTCCCATAAACGGTGTGGAGAAAGCCACCTGTTGCTGTCAGTCGAACCAGGAGGCGGGACTTTAACGCTGGTCCGGAGCGCTTGGGGCGCGCACCCGAACCACCAAAACAGAAGCGTCAGCGAGAACGGAGGAAAGATGAACACCGTGGCGAAAATGCTGTTAGAATAAACTCGTGGGTTAAAAGTGTTCATTGAGACTCTGTCAGGGTCTTTGTGTTGTTTCTCAGAGTCATTTTTTGTGTCACGGCGCGGAGTCTGATATGAAACAGAGCAGAGAATCCAAGAGTCACAAAAAAAAATATGTTGGTCTGAACTGAAGCAGGTTTCCCAGTAAGTAGACAGGTCCCAAACAAGTTTCTAACACACACAAGGTGCTGGAGTGATTTTTATGTCAAATACATACAAGCTAAACTCAATTAAAGCACATTAAAGAGAGAATTAAATGTAAGCCTTCATTATTTTTCTCAGAAATTTGAGGAAAAAAGTCATTCTAAGGAACCCTGTTAGATTAGATCTGAATGTCTTCAGATTTAAGTCAGCAATGTTTTTTCTCTCTCCCCTAAATATTTACTAGAAAAGATGTGTTGTCATTTTTGAAAAAAACACCACCATTTTGTTTCTGAATTAAGAAAAAAATAGCAAAAAAGTATGAATATTTGTTGATTTTATTGGAAAATGTATTAAAAACAAACTTAAATAGATCCTTCCCATGGGCCCACCACCCGTGGGAGGAGCCAAAGGGGTCGGGTGCGATGTGCAAAAGGCGGTAGCCGAAGGCAGGGACCTTGGCGGTCTGATCCTCGGCTACAGAAGCTAGCTCTTGGTACGTGGAATGTCACCTCTCTGGTGGGGAAAGAGCCGGAGTTGGTGTGTGAGGTTGAGAGGTTCTGACTAGATATAGTTGGACTCACCTCAACGCATGGCTCTGGCTCTGGAACCAGTTTCCTCGAGAGGGGTTGGACTCTCTACCACTCTGGAGTTGCTCCCACTGAGAGGCGCCGAGCAGGGGTGGACATACTTCTTGCCCCCACATCTTGGTGCCTGTACGTTGGGGTTTACCCCGGTGAGCGAGAGGGTAGCCTCCCTCCGTCTTCGGGTGGGGGGACGGGTCCTGACTGTGGTTTGTGCTTATGCACCAAACTGCAGCTCAGACTACCCACCCTTTTTGGAGTCCCTGGAGGGGGTGCTGGAAAGCGCTCCTTCGGGTGACTCCCTCGTTCTGCTGGGGGACTTCAATGCTCACGTGGGCAACAACAGTGAGACCTGGAGAGGTGTGGTTGGGAGGAACGGCCCCCATGATCTGAACCTGAGTGGTGTTCTGTTATTGGACTTCTGTGCTCGTCATGGATTGTCCATAACAAACACCATAAAGGTGTCCATATGTGCTCTTGGCAACAGGACACCTTAGGCCGCAGGTCGATGATCGATTTTGTTGTCGTTTTATCTGATCTGCAGCCGCATGTCTTGGACACTCGGGTAAAGAGAGGGGCGGAGCTGTCAACTGACCACTACCTGGTGGTGAGTTGGCTTCGATGGTGGGGGAGGATGCCGGTCAGACCTGGCAGACCCAAACGTGTTGTGAGGGTCTGCTGGGAACGTCTGGCAGAGTCTCCCGTCAGAAGGAGCTTCAATTCCCACCTCCGACAGAACTTCAAACACGTCCCGGGGGAGGCGGGGGACATTGAGTCCGAATGGACCATGTTCCGTGACTCCATTGTCGAGGCGGCTGACCGTAGCTGTGGCCGCAGGGTGGCCGGTGCCTGTTGTGGCGGCAATCCCCGAACCCGCTGGTGGACACCGGCGGTTAGGGATGCTGTCAAGCTGAAGAAAGAGTCCTATCAGGTCTTTTTGGCCTGTGGGACTCCGGAGGCAGCTGATAGGTACCGGCAGTCCAAGCGGAATGCGGCTCGGGTGGTCGCAGAGGCAAAAACCCGGGCATGGGAGGAGTTCGGTGAGACCATGGAACAAGACTTCCGTACGGCTTCGAGGAGATTCTGGTCCACCATCCGGCATCTCAGGAGGGGAAAGCAGTGCACTACCAACACTGTTTACAGTGGGGAGGGTGTGCTGCTGACCTCGACTCGGGACGTTGTGAATCGGTGGGCCGAGTACTTCGAAGACCTCCTCAATCCCACCGGCACGTCTTCCAGGATGGAAGCAGAGTCTGGGGATTTTGGGTTGGGCTCTCCAATCTCTGGAGCTGAGGTCACTGAGGTGGTCAAAAAACTCCTCGGTGGCAAGGCTCCGGGGGTGGATGAGATCCGCCCGGATTTCCTTAAGGCTCTGGATGCTGTGGGGCTGTGTTGGTTGACGCGGCTCTGCAATATCGCGTGGACATCGGGGCCAGTTCCACTGGATTGGCAGACCGGGGTGGTGGTCCCCCTATTTAAAAAGGGGGACCGCAGGGTGTGTTCCATCTACAGGGGGATCACACTCCTGAGCCTCCCTGGTAAGGTCTATTCAGGGGTTCTGGAGAGGAGGGTCCGTCGGATAGTTGAACCTCGGATTCAGGAGGAGCAATGTGGTTTTCGTCCTGGCCGTGGAACACTGGACCAGCTCTATACCCTTGGGGGGGTCCTGGAGGGTGCGTGGGAGTTCGCCCAACCAATCTACATGTGTTTTGTGGATTTGGAGAAGGCGTTCGACCGCGTCCCTCGGGGGGCCCTGTGGGGGGTATTCTGGGAGTATGGGGTACCAGGCCCCTTGATACGGGCTGTTAGGTCCCTGTACGACCAGTGTCAGAGCTTGGTCCGCATTGCCGGCATTAAGTCGGGCTCTTTTCCGGTGAGAGTTGGACTCCGCCAAGGCTGCCCTTTGTCACCGATTCTGTTCATAACTTTTATGGACCGGCCGGTAATGGAATACAGGCCAATATTAGAGAATTTACGGTGTTTGTGTTTTGACAAATCTCATTGGCTGACAATATTGTCAATCTCATTTTGGTGAGTAAAGCTTCATTCTGTTGGCCCTAACAAACCAAAAAGTTGTCAAGCATCCAAATTGACCAATCAGTCATGGTTATAGAAGCATCTGGAATACTTTCAGATTTAGGGATAAAAATTCAAAATTCAAAGTTATAAAAAAACTGTTGAATAATTGTTTAGAATCAGTGTAGTCACATAAAAATTAAAAATATATCATTATACAAGGGAAAAGACATATGGCACAGATTGTGCCATTTGAGACCTCGCCTGAACTGTCTGTATGTAAATCTCTATAAAAAATTTCTTCACTTTATCAAGCTGAAACTTTGAAACAGCTATTGTCAGGATGTAAGACTATGAATTCATTGAGGTATGAAGCTACCGGTACTGCTGCCTTTTTCCAAAGAGGTATTCATCCTGAAATCATATTTTTTTTCAGGCGGAAAAGAAAAAATCAACTTTTTTACAATATTCAATGTCCATTTACACTTCATCACTCAGTGCGTTTACATGCACATCAGAAAACCGAACTTTTGCCCTAAAAAGACTAACATCGGTTTTTTTAAATGAATGTAAACGCGTTAGTCTGGCTGAAAGTGAACTTCTTCTAGTCGGGCTGAAGCACCCAGATAATGCGGTAGTTATCTGACTTCCTTCTGCATGTAAACGGGTCAGCCGAGCTGAACTGACTAGACGCTCGTGTTCCGGAAGTGACGCGGCCCGCTGTAGCGCTCGTCCAATAATATCACAGCCACAACGTAACACGCGTAACATCTAACATCACAGTACGTACCAATAAGCTGTGCTGCAGCGTTGTTGTTGTCCATTCTTTCATCCGCGGTGCATATTCTGTTTCAATTCCGTCTCATTTACTGCCGCCAGCGTTTGTTTACAAGTTGTGTTGCTACAAGCTAACCGGAACAATGCCCGACATGAAAGGGTGCATGTCGCCACCTACTGTACCGGAGTGGAACGAACTCCATTTGAGAGGTCGGTTTTCTAAAGCGCATGTAAACAAGGATAAAGACTCGCAGCTTATTATCATAAGTTCGACCTGGATCAACTTAGATGTTGATACTGCCCATGTAAATGCACTGACTGACACATATTCTAATATTTACACATCTCAACAAATCCCACAAGTGTTCCCTTTAAAATGAGACCAAAATTAATCAAATAGACCTTGTGGTTACAGAAATATACTCAATTAAGTGTGGGGATGTTATTTTCAAGCAGATTTACCCAAAAAAGGCTTAGGACCCAAAGGGTTAAGCAAAAATGTGGGTGTTCATTAAGGATAACTGTTTGAGAAGTAATTGTGGGTCAACTATTCATTCGTGTGACAGTTCTGTGATGTCTTTTGTGTGAGTCTGCTGGAGACAGGCTAAGACAGTCACCTCAGTTTAGTTTGAGTTATGTGCTTTATTTCTCCTGTGTTTTAAGTAAAACATCTCATCATGATTTTAACATCTGAACATGCCTCCTTTTTTGTTACCCCTGGCCACCTAGACGGCGTGGGGTGTAACAACATCCACAGATATGCAAATCACCCTCACGTTCACCATTTTTTGTCACGATTCTGTTCAAGACGAGGGATTTGGCTTAGACGGACGAAAATCTCACAGTGTGATCTGGGCTTAAAAAGAATATATGTGTGGTTGCAGATAATGTGTGTGTAAAGAGAATATGTGTGTGTATGAGTGTGGAATGTATGTATGTTTGAGAAGAATGCATGCATGTGTGAGGAGAATATATGTTTGTGAAAGTGACAGAATGATTTTTGGCTTACATGGCCCCTCATACTATAATGATATCCTACTGTCTGTACCATTTTGAGTGTGATACTGTCATCTAAGGCACAGCCTTGCCTGAGCAAAGCAGAAGCTTTTAATGTTTACTTACATACTGTACTAGATAAAGGGAAAACTGCAAACATACTTTTTTGTGAAATATTTTTCCAAGATGACAGTATTGTGTGTAACACACTACCTGTAGTCTGTGCAGATGAATAATCATGCTTCAAGCGTAAAACTAGCAGCTCTGTGTTAGTCTTTCTCTGCTACAGTAGCTAGAGTATTTTTCTGTGCATATTGCCAAATACTGTGCACCTTTAATATGGAAGAACAATATATTTTCTTTTTCTTTCAAATAATTTCTATTGCGCCTCAAGTGCATGCAATTTCTTTTTCTTGTTATTGATATTTCTTAAATTTGTGTTCTTGATTTGTGGATTATTGAAAATAAAAAAACACTAGAATCTTTAATGTCTGCCCTACTTTTATTATGGCGTTTTTAGAAACACTGCTGCAGTTGCACCATCCAGTGACCAGTAAAATTTAGATAAAAACAAAAATTACATTCAGGCTGTGCAGACTCCGAGTGAATTGGTCTTGTATGAGGGTTTGCAAAAGAAATGTGTGTGAGAGCAGCTCTTCAGGCCTGAGGCAGGGATAAAAATAAAGTCACAGTGCAGCTGCAGTCCTGATGCATTCATCCCACTGCTGTGTACAAAGCTAATGGATAAACTACTGACCTAAAAAGAAGAAGAAAAAAATTAAGACAAACTTGCCACAGATCCAGGAAACACATTATGACCTTCTCTCAGTTTCCCCCTAAAATCATTTGTTAACATAATCGGACACACATATATACACAGTTTGGGGAATTAATTGCTGTTCCCTGTTAACTGTTTACATCTAGAAGACAGCCTACCAATTTTCTGTCAAAATACAAAAGCCAGGGTTCCCACTCGTCCTGGAAAACCTGGAAAATGATAGACCTATTTTCCAGTCATGGAAAACACCTGGAAAATGGGAAAAAAAGTTAAATGTCCTGGAAACGTTTGAGTTGTCCTGGAAAATAATTTTCCCTCATGGTGGATGAACGCAAACGGGCTAAACATTTTATGCATGAATGTCTGTTTTTAGCTGTCTTCAACGAGCGATATTGGGCTGTAGCGCTTGTCTTCTTTCATTTCTGCATCTAGCTGGCACAGCGCCCCACGTGATGCTACCAACCAATCAGATTGCTTATTCCCTTAGAACAGTTCTGCTTCCCAGTGTTTCCATCTGTCTTTGTTACTAGATTTATACATTTTTCAGACCCAAGTAAAGATTTATTTCGCCAAAGAAGGGCCAAAAGTAGCGACTTTCAGTTCAAGAGTGCTGCTGTATTGTAGTATCGTCACTTATACCTTTGGTTTTAGTGGAGCCGTATTGAACATGACGACAGCGTCAATATAGTAACAGGTAGTCTTACCGGGCCACGCTCCACTCAGTATTTCATACTTGTTCTATTGTCCAACAGCAGAAACAAAAAACATGTGAAAGAGAAAAACTCCATGAATTCAGCTCTATGAGAATACTGTGTATGTGCACAGAGAGCAGCTGTTTTTAGCTCGATACTCAGACCCTTAGGCAGTGCAGAGCCAGTGAGAACTGAAGACTGGCATGTTCATTTGAAGAAAGTTGTTAATGTAAATAAATTGAATTCAACATGGATAAAATTAATAAATAGAAGGATTTTAAGTGGTAACCATAAATTTATCATAGTAATGCTACATACAAGCCAGACTAAAAAGGTAGCTAGCAAACAATAAGTACTACTTATCCCTGAGAGTTAGAAATAAATATTTTTCAGGTTCAATATGATTGTGGTGCTAGCGAGAGATATTAGCCAGGTCATCTTCCCTCAATCTACTACTGGAACAACAAACTGCAGTTTAGCATCTACCTATGTGAAATAAGCAGTAAAGTGTGGTGTGTACAGTAAGTGTAATACATAGAATATACAAGATATGAAAAAGCTAAGGTATAAAGGCCTAATTAATTGAGTAAGCAGTCAATATACACTCACCGGTCACTTTATTAGGTACACCTTGCTAGTACCGGGTTGGACCCTCTTTTACCTTCAGAACTGCCTTAATCCTTCGTGGCATAGATTCAACAAGATACTGGAATCAGAGATTCTGGTCCATATTGACATGATAGCATCACACAGTTGCTGCAGATTTGTCAGCTGCAAATCCATGATGAATCTCCCGTTCCACCACATCCCAAAGGTGCTCTATTGGATTGAGATCTGGTGACTGTGGAGGCCATTTGAGTACAGTGAGCTCATTGTCATGTTCTAGAAACCAGTCTGAGATGATTCCAGCTTTATGACATGGAGCATTATCCTGCTGGAAGTAGCCATCAGAAGATGGGTCCACTGTGGTCATAAAAGGATGGACATGGTCAGCAACAATACTCAGGTAGGCTGTGGCGTTGCAACCATGATCATTTAGTACTAAGGGGCCCAAAGTGTGCCAAGAAAATGTCCCCCACACCAGTACACCACCACCACCAGCCTGAACCGTTGATACAAGGCAGGATGGATCCATGCTTTCATGTTGATGACGCCAAATTCTGACCCTACCATCTGAATGTCGCAGCAGAAATCGAGACTCATCAGACCAGGCAACATTTTTCCAATCTTCTATTGTCCACTTTTTTCGGTGTATTACTGGAAGTAATTACCTTGAAATATGACAGGATTGTGGAGGAAGTCAGGGACGACACGTGAGTAGGTCTGATCACATCATTTAATCACTCCAACTGATCAGTACTACAGAACAACACGCAACATATATACATACAAGTCACACATCACATTCTGTTTACATCCTCTCTTCTGGGTGTGAGTGGAGCCTCCTGGTGGCCTGCCACACACGCCCCCCCCAGAACACCTAGAAACAGTTCAATATGCCCTAGTCCCAGACCCGAGGTCTGATTATTCTACCAGAACGGCTTACTCTGGGCCCAACGGGTACAGGCGCAGGGGGGTGGCACTGTTGTTGAGGGTTTGAGTGGTGAGCTAGGTTTAGGGGAACCTGGGTTGCTGACAGCTGCGGGGGGTCCTCAAAGGGGGAAACTGGAATCGCTTTCGCGGCAGGAGGTCGCCCTCTGCGGGGAGGTTGAGCTGTCAACACAGGTTCGTCAGATAATACATGTGCCGGTTTAAGCCTATCGATGGACACAGTTTCCCGGCGCCCACCCAGATCTAAAAGAAAATGTTTCGGGCCCGGCTCAAGGACTCTGAAAGGGCCGTCATAAATGGGTTGCAGGGGTGGCCGGTGAACATCATGGCGAATGAAAACGAACTTAGAGGTTTCCAGCCTCTGGGCGATAAACGAGTGGGGTAACCCATGGTGCATCGGGTTCTGGGCTCGAGGCGAAAACACGTCTGGGTCCTCTGGCGTTCGAGTGGGGCCAAATTGCGGAACAGGAGATTCGGGGAAGAACTCTCCTGGTACACGCACTGGTTGGCCGAAAACCAGTTCAGCCGGGGAGGCGCCGAGGTCTTCCCTAACCCCGAACGGAGGCCCAGGAGAACCCATGGTAAACGGTTGGCCCAATTGGCATCCGACAAGGCTGCGCGAAGCGCATCCTTCAAAGACCGGTGGAACCGCTCGCACAACCCGTTAGCCTGTGGGTGGTAGGCTGTAGTGCAATGGACCTGGACGCCCAGACAGACTGACATGGCGGACCACAATTCGGAGGTGAATTGTGGGCCCCTGTCTGAAGTTATGTCTGACGGTGGGCCAAAACGGGCAACCCAGGTGGACAGGAAAGCCTGGGCAATTGTCGTGGTAGTGGTGGATGTCAGGGGGACGACCTCCGGCCAACGCGTTGTCCGGTAGATCATGGTCAAGAGGTGGGTGAAACCCTGAGAAGGGGGAAGGGGGCCCACCAGGTCGACATGGACATGGTCAAAACGGCGGCCAGGAATGGGAAAAGGCTCCAACGGTGCTTTGGTGTGCTTGTGGACCTTAGCGCGCTGGCACGGTATTCATGCCGCGGCCCATTCCCGAACCGACTTGCGTAGACCGGGCCACGCAAACTTGGATCCGACTAGCTTGACTGAGGCTTTGACCCCCAGGTGTGACAGTGAGTGTAGGGAGTCGAAAACGCGGCGTCGCCATGAAATCGGCACCAAGGGTCGAGGGTGACCTGTAGGGAAGTCGCAGATCAAGGCGGGCTGGCCTTCCTGCATCTGGCTTTCACCCAACTTCAACCCAGTAGGTGTGGTCTGGAGCGTCTGTATGTCAGCATCACCGCATTGGTCAGCTGCCATGGCTGAAAAGTCAATGCCAACAAAAACCGGAGCTACCAGCGCACGTGAGAGACAGTCAGCCACCACATTGGACTTCCCAGCCACATGTTGGATGTCCGTCGTGAATTCAGAGACTGCAGCGAGATGTCGCTGTTGATGTGTGGACCAGGGCTCTGATGTTTTGGACATAGTGAAGAC
Source organism: Aphyosemion australe (assembly GCA_006937985.1). NCBI lineage: Eukaryota > Metazoa > Chordata > Actinopteri > Cyprinodontiformes > Nothobranchiidae > Aphyosemion > Aphyosemion australe. The sequence goes on from SSNS01000670.1 coordinate 228,976, forward strand.
CAAAGGTTTGTGATCCACGTACGCTGTGAATGAACGGCCTTCAATGAAAAATCGGAAGTGGCGTGTGGCCAGGTAGAGGGCCAGCAACTCCCTGTCGAACGTGCTGTATTTACGTTCGGCGTTGCACAGCAAGCGGCTAAAAAAGGCGAGCGGTTGCCAGATGCCAGAGACCCATTGTTCCAACACTGCTCCCACTGCAACATCCGAGGCGTCGGTTGTCAATGCTAGTGGGGCAGAAATGGAGGGGTGGACCAACAAGGCAGCATTTGCTAGTGCAGCCTTGGCCTCTCCAAAAGCTTGCACGCGGTCAGGGGTCCATTCCACGCAGTCATTGGCTTTCTTCTGCTTGAGGGCATTGTATAGCGGTTGCAGAAGTGCAGCCGCCCCAGGGAGGAAACGGTTGTAGAAGTTGACCATCCCTAGGAATTTCTGTAGTGCTTTGACTGTCTGCGGTTTTGGAAAATTTTCCACAGCTTGCACTTTTGCTGCACCGTTGGCAGAAATGCGGTGGCCCAGGAAATCAATCTCTGCTAAGCCAAATTGGCATTTAGCAGGGTTGACGATCAGGCCGTGTTCGGTCAAACAGAGGAAAACCTGGTGTAGATGGTCCAAATGCTGTTCGATGGAGCAGTGGGCAACCAGTATGTCGTCCAGGTAGACAAAAACAAAGGTCAGGTCGCGTAGAACAGAGTCCATCAACCGTTGAAAGGTTTGGGCTGCACCTTTGAGCCCGAAGGCCATGCGCAGGAACTCGAAAAGGCCAAATGGTGTAATGACAGCAGTTTTCAGGATGTCCTCTGCGCAAACCGGAACCTGGTGATAACCCCGTATTAAATCTACCTTGGAGAAAATGGACGTACCAGCCAGGTGGGCAGAAAAGTCTTGGATGTGGGGGATGGGGTGTCATTACTCGTTACATTGTTAAGGCGGCGAAAATCCCCTCACGGGCGCCATTGTCCCTCGCCTTTGGGCGCCATGTGTAACGGGGAGGCCCATGGGCTATTAGACCTGCGGACAATGCCTAAACGCTCCATGTTGGCTAACTCTGTGCGGGCCACAGCTAGCTTTGCCGGGTCTAAACAGCGTGCACGTGCGAACACAGGGGGGCCCGATGTGGGGATGAAATGTTCAACCCCATGCTTGGCGACAGAGTTAGAGAAAGTGGGCACAGTCAGGGTAGGGAATTCAGATAATACACGCTGAAAAACATCTCCAGTAGCTAGAAAGTTTGCATGCATTAATGGTCCCGTACCACGTGTAACACAAGTCATAGAAGCAAAAGAAACTGCATCAACCAAACGTCTGTTAGCTACATCAACCAGAAGATCATGAGCACAGAGAAAATCAGCACCTAAAATAGGGAATGAGCTTGTGAGTAGGTCTGATCACATAATTTAATCACTCCAACTGATCAGTACTACAGAACAACACGCAACATATATACATACAAGTCACACATCATATCCTGTTTACATCCTCTCTTCTGGGTGTGAGTGGAGCCTCCTGGTGGCCTGCCACAGGATTCTTATTGTGGGGGATTTTAATATTCATGTTTGCTGTGAGTCCAAACCACTTACCTGGGACGTTTTGACTCTAGTAGATTCTTTTGCCCTCACACAATCTGTTAAGAATCCTACTCATGAAGGGGGGCATATTTTGGATCTTGTTCTGTCCAGGGGCCTGGATCTAAATGTGTCCAACACCATTGACTTGCTTTTCACTGACCACCTAGCTGTTATGTTTTCTGTGAGGCTCCCCTGCACTCAGCCAAAGGCATGTCTGCCTGCAAAGTGGGCACGCACAATCAGTCCTACAACACCTGAACAGTTCGCTACTGCATTTAATGCCTCTGTGAAGTGCTGGGAAAAAGACTTTAGCATCTCCTTTTCCCCTGATGACCTGCAATTGCGCTTAGACTCTACCTGCATGGCTGTAATGGACTTAGTTGCTCCATGGAGACTGAAATCTGTAAGATCTGTTAATGAGCCTTGGGTAAATGAAGATTTACGTGCTCTTAGACGTAAATGCCGGAGAGCAGAAAGAAAATGGAAAAAGGACCATCTCCATGTTTCCTGGCTCTCTGCTAAGCAGGACCTTTTGGACTATCAGAGAGCTGCCGAGGAGGCAAAGTCATCCTATTTTTCTCTGCTGCTTTGTCAAAATAGGAACAAGCCATGTGTTGTTTTTAACATTTTAAGTAGCCTGCTGGCTCCTAGTGTCAGCACTCTAGGAGAGGTTTCCAGGGACCTATGCGAAAAATTTATCTCTTTCTTCACAGACAAAATTTTAAATTTAAGACACTCTCTTCTGTGTGCACTGACTTCCTGCCAACTACTGTATGCGAGGGTGTGTTTGACAGCTTCGAGTCTGTAACGCTGGCTACTGTTACAAAAATTGTACAGCAATTACGTCCCTCTCTCTCACCTGGTGATTGCATTCCACCAGGTCTACTGAAGCAGGTTTCTAATACCATTGGCCCTCATATTGTGGAGCTGGTAAACTCCTCATTAGCTTCTGGTGTTGTCCCAGCTGCTTATAAGCATGCTGTGGTCCAACCGCTTCTTAAGAGAGACCGCCTAGACCCGCAGGATTTGAATAACTATCGCCCAATTTCAAAGCTACCTTTTTTGTCGAAGGTAATTGAAAAGGTCGTCTATGGGCAGCTGCAGACCCACCTTGAAAACCATAAAATCCAAGAACATTTCCAGTCGGGTTTTAGACAGCACCACAGTACAGAGACTGCTTTGGTTCGGGTCTTGAATGATTTGCTGCAGATCGTGGACTGCGGTGACTCTGCTGTGCTGATCCTGCTGGATTTATCAGCAGCGTTTGATACTGTGGACCATGAGATCCTTTTGTCTTGCCTTGGGTTGGGATTAAGGGTGTACTTCTTAAATGGTTCCAGTCGTATCTCTCTGGGAGAACATTCTCTGTGCACCTGGGTAAATATTCGTCATCTGTGGCATCAATGGATTTTGGGGTGCCCCAGGGTTCGGTTCTGAGTCCGCTACTCTTATCTTTATATACACTGCTCACAAAAATTAAAGGAACACTTTTTTTATTGGGCCTGGCATGAAATCCGTTAAACCTGATAATTTTCTGGTTGATTAAGCAGCTGAGGGCATTGTTAATCACTTTCAGCTCTATTGGTGTTCACAGTCCACAAACGCCGCTTGCCACTTTTTAAATTTGTGGTTAAACCTTACACACACACACACACACACGCACGCACACACACACACACACACACTCCAGAGTAACTTGTGCTATTTGCAGGCAGAAGGGTCACTCTGCTATGTTCTGCTTCTTGTATTCCTATAGCTGCTGTAGCTACCTCTCCTGCAACTGTTACCTTGAGTATTCAGTTCGACATTAGTGATTATGTTTCTAAAAGAAGAAAAGTTATATGGGGTTGGTTTTTTTTTAGCTGCTGTTCCTATTTCTTATTTTGCACATTTAACTGCTTTTGAATTAGCAGTTAAATAAATGGACACTGCCCTACATTACTGTGTCTTTCTTTCAGTTTATACACTGCTCACAAAAATTAAAGGAACACTTTTTTTATTGGGTCTGGCATGAAATCAATAAAACCTGTCTGATAATTTTCTGGTTGATTAAGCAGCTGAGGGCATTGTTAATCACTTTCAGCTGTATTGGTGTTCATGGACTTAACGACAGGTGCACTAAAGTGGCAACAATTACAAAACCCTCAAAACAGGACTGGTTTAACATGTGGAGGTCATTTCAAGTTTCTCCCTCTTGATCTTTTTTGGCTGGTTTTCCACTCGTGCTAGTTTTGGCTTGAGTAATTATCTCTACTGGCAGCATGAGGCGATTCCCTAACCCTACAGAAGTTGCACAGGTTGTCCAACTTCTACAGGATGTAGACACATCACGTGCTGCAGCAAGAAGGTTTAATGTGTCTCCCAGCACAATCTCCAGAACATGGAGGAGATTTCAGGAGACTATTCTCGGAGAGCTGGACAGGGCCGGAGAAGGTCCACAACCCATCAGCAGGACCGATACCTGCTCCTTTGTGCAAGGCGGAACAGGCTGAGCACTGCTCGTGCCCTACAGAATGACCTCCAGAGGGCCACTAGTGTGAATGTCTCTACCCAAACAATCAGGAACAGACTTCATGAAGATGGCCTGAGGGCCCGACATCCTGTAGTGGGCCCTGTGCTCACTGCCGAGCACCGTAGAGCTCGACTGGCATTTGCTCAAGAACACCAGAATTGGCAAGTCCGCCACTGGTGCCCTGTACTTTTTACAGACGAGAGCAGGTTCACCCTGAGCACCTGTGATAGACGTGAAAGAGTCTGGAAAAGACAAGGAGAACGTTATGCTGCCTGCAACGTCGTTCAACATGACAGGTTTGGTGGTGGGTCAGTGATGGTCTGGGGAGGCATATCCATGGAGGGACGCACAGACCTCTACTGCCTAGGAAATGGTGCTCTGACTGCCATAAGGTATCCAGATGAAATCCTTGAACCCTTTGTCAGACCCTACGCTGATGCAGTAGGTCCTGGTTTTCTCCTAATGCACGACAATGCCCGGCCTCATGTGGCAAGAGTATGCAGGCAGTACCTGGAGGATGAAGGAATTGAAACAATTGAATGGCCTTCACGATCCCCTGACTTAAACCCAATAGAATATCTGTGGGACATTATGTTTGGGTCCATTAGGCGGCGCCAGGTTGCTCCTCAGACTGTACAAGAGCTCAGGGATGCCCTCACACAGATCTGGGAGGAAATGACACAAGACACCATCCGTTGTCTCATTAGGAGCATGCCCCGACGTTGTCAAGCATGCACACAAGCTCGTGGGGGCCACACAAGATACTGAAAAGCATTTTGAGTTGCAGAAATTAAGTTTTTGAAATAATGGACTAGCCTGCCACATCTTCATGTCACTCTGATTTTAGGGTGTCTACACAATTGAGCCCTCTGTAGGCTGAAAACTTTTATTTCCATTAAAAGACTTGGCATCCTTTTGTTCCTAAGACATTGCCCTGTCGTTATTTGTATAGATATCCAACTTCATATTGAGATCTGATGGATCTAATGTGTTTCTTTAAAGTGTTCCTTTCATTTTTGTGAGCAGTGTATGTTGCCACTAGGGTCATTTTTTCGAAAATATGGGATTCAGTTCCACACATATGCGGATGACCTGCAGATCTATGTATCTATTTCAGCAAACAGTCAGAGCGTTTACATGGGCAGTATCAACATCTAAGTCGATCCAGGTCAAACTTATGATAATAAGCCGCGAGTCTTTATCCTCGTTTACATGCGCTTTAGAAAACCGACCTCTAAAATGAAGTTCGTTCCACTCCGGTACAGTAGGTGGTGACATGCGCCCTTTCATGTCAGGCATTGTTCCAGTTTGCTTGTAGCAACACAACTTGTAAACAAACGCTGGCGGGAGTAAATGAGATGGAATTGAAACAGGATATGCACCGTGGATGAAAGAATGGACAACAACAAAGCTGCAGCACAGCTTATTGGTACGTACTGCGCTGTTAGATGTTGTTACGCGTGTTACTTTGTGGCGGTGATATTATCAGACGAGCGCTACTGCGGACACGTCACTTCCTGAACGCAAGCGTCTACTCGGTTCAGCTCGGCTGACCCGTTTACATGCAGAAGGAAGTCAGATAACTACTGCATTATCTGGGTGCTTCAGCCCGATTAGAAGAAATTCACCTTCAGCCAGACTAACGCGTTTACGCGCATTTAAAAAAAACAATGTTAGTCTTTTTAGGGCAAAAGTTCGGTTTTCTGATGTGCATGTAAATGCACTGAGTAATTCACTCTCCCAGGACCTGTTAGACTGCCTCAAAGAAGTGCAGGCATGGTTTGACTCAAACTTCCTCAAATTGAATGAGAGAAAGACTGAGATAATTACCTTTGGGTCTTCAACTGCATTGCTTGACAATAAAGGCATTCTTGGAGATCTGTCCTCCTACTGTCACCCCACAGTTAGGGATTTTTTTTTTCAGATCAGGTCAGTGCGGTGGTAAAGACTAGTTTTTTCCAGCTGAGGTTATTGAGTAGGATTAAGGCCTATGTTCCTCGTGAGCTTTTTGAGACTTTTATTCATGTTTTTATATCCTCTCGGCTGGACTATTGTAACGCTTTGTATATCGGTTTGTCACAGGCCACTTTGGGTCGCTTGCAGAATGTTCAGAATGCGGCAGCTCGCCTTCTGACAGGGACAAGAAAATATGACCATATCACCCCTGTACTGGCTGACCTCCACTGGCTTCCTGTTAAGTTCAGGATTGATTATAAGATTTTGTTGCTGGTGTTTAAATGTTTGTATGGGCAGGCTCCACCATACTTGGGCGAACTTATTCAGCCGTATGTTCCATCCAGGGTGCTTAGATCAGCTGATCTACATCTGTTAGCCACATGCAAATCTCGGCTTAAAACCAAGGGTGCTAGAGTTTTTTCTGTAGTGGCCCCTACCCTATGGAACAGCCTGCCACTGGATGTAAAGACAGCAAATACGCTGGCCTCTTTTAAAGTACGTCTGAAAACACACTTGTATTCACTTGCATTTTAGATGTAATTAAGCTACTGCAGGTGCCCCCCCCCCCCCTTTTTTTTACATTTGTTTTTAAAATTTTTACCTGTGATATTATTTTTATCTGTTGTTTTGATTTTAAATTTGTGCTACGTAATTCTTTTTATTTGCCTTTGGTTTTAATACTTTACAAGGCTCTGTTTGCTTTTAAATTTCATTTTTATTTGTTTTTATTACTATTATTGTTGTGCAGCACTTTGGGGCAACGATGTTGCCATTTAAATGTGCTATAGAAATAAAGTTTGACTTGACTTGACTTTTGTGAATTGTGGCCTCAGTTTCCTGTTCTTAGCTGACAGGAGTGGCACCCGGTGTGGTCTTCTGCTGCTGGAGCCCATCTGCCTCAAGGTTCCACGTGTTGTGTGTTCAGAGATGCTCTTCTGCATACCTTGGTTGTGACGAGTGGTTATTTGAGTTACTGTTACCTTTCTATCAGCTCCAACCAGTCTGGCCATTCTCCTCTGACCTCTGGCATCAACAAGGCATTTTCACCCACAGAACTGCCGCTCACTGGATGTTTTCCCTTTTTCAGACCATCCTCAGTAAACCCTAGAGATGGTTGTGCGTGACAATCCCAGAAGATCAGCAGTTTCTGAAATACTCAGACCAGCCCGTCTGGCACCAACAACCATGCCACGTTCATAGTCACTTAAATCAACTTTCTTTCCCTTCTGAAGCTCGGTTTGAACTGCAGCGGATCGTCTTGACCATGTCAACATGCCAAAATGCGACAACAGAGTTAAGCTGTTCATTTCTATTATGTTGTCTAATTATAATATTGCATTTTTATTTTCATCCTTAGGCTCTGAATGAAATGGTGGAGGAACATTATAAGGAGGCTAAAAAAAAAAGGCTAAAGTCTAGGTGCAGAAGGCGGTGGCTGTTAGCTTAACTTCTGACATGTGGACCTCTATAAATATGGATGCCTACCTTGCAGTGACGTGCCACTTAATTGATGAAGATAAACTGTGCACCACCTTACTTGGAGTTCACCATTTCCCAAAGGTGCATACAGCTGAAAACTAGGCTGATAGGCATATTCTGCTGATGGAGGAGTGGGGCATTGTCATCAAAGTAAAGTGCCTTATCGCGGATGGAGCATCAAACATGTTTGCCTGTGCAAAGAAATTAAACATTAGGCACACAATTTGCATTGCCCATGGCATAAACTTCATAGTGCGCAATTCATTTGATTATGTTGATGGGCTAAATGTTTTACGAGCTAAATGTGGACGATTCGTCACATATTTCAGGATGAGTACCACAGCAAAGGAGTAAATCTTTCAGGTGCAGGAACAAATGGGAAGGCAGCCACTGAAAATGATTTTGGAGGTTGACACCATAGATATCATATATATCACTAGATGCCTTAACTGGGAGTCGACACGGCGACCATTTTACCTCGGACAGCTTACGTTCCGTTCTCAATGGTAGCAGATGGAAGGTGAGTGAACAACTTAAACAAAAACATTCTTAACTTGATTAAATATTAACGGATTTACAAGCGGGTTGCATTATTACAAACCTTATAGGCTTGATAGGACATACTTTAACATTTTTAAATTAACGGGCCAAATCTGTCATATTTTACAGCCACATCTCTGGCGTTTATAACAAACCAAACCGTTTGAAAATCGGTTGAAAATTGAACAAGTTAGAGTTATTTAAATAGTACATGCACCATTGACACCAATGTTATGAAAGGGGGCAGCTGTCCGAAGTAAGATGGCCGCCGCCTAGGGACGTTCGTCCAATCGACGAACAGCGCGGGTAAGGCATCTAGTCAAATATATGATATCTATGGTTGACACTCTTTGGAAGAGCACGTTCCAAATGTTTCAGCGTGTGTATGACCTGAGAGAACCAGAGGGGTCTGCCCTGGCCTCCTTGCCAACAGATATCCCTCCACTGACAGCACCAGAGCACAACATCATTAAGGATGCTTTATGCATTCTTGCTCCATTCCAGCAACCAACCGTGGAGCGCTCAGCTGAGAAAAGGGTGTTGGTGTCAAAAGTAGTTCCTTTAATGGCAATGGTGCATCATGCTATTGGAGCCAAAAGTCAGACTTTGACTACAAACATTGCAAAGCAGCTAGGGGAACACATGGTGAGAAGACTGCGTGATCAGAATCAGAAGGTTTTTATTGCCAGTGTCATTGAACGCAGCTCACTGACTAGGAACTTGTTTCGGTGATAAGGTGCAGCATAAAATCACATAAAAACACATAATAGGTAATAAATGGTAGATCATATGTACAATTAGCAGCAGGATAAAAAAATAGTGTTATTACAGTGACTGGTATATAATGTGCAGGTTAATGTAGATATCACAGGGTATTCATGAGACAGACGGCAGAGGGGAAGAAACTGTTCTTATGGCAAGAGTTTTTGGTCCTGATGGATTGTAACCTCCTGCCAGACGGAAGTGACTCAAACAGTCCATGACCAGGGTCCATGACCAGGGTAGAAGATGTCGCCTGCAATTCGGCCTGCTTGTCCCCGGGTCCTTGAGGCATACAGGTCATGGAGAGATGGAAGATACGATCACATACATCACTTGGAGTCTGTGAGTGTTTTGACACTACCAACACTGCTGGATCCCAGATTCAAAAAACTTACCTTTGTGAGTCCTACAAAAGCACAGGAAGCAGTGGCACTTTTAAAAAATGAGTGTTGTGCTGATGAGACACTGCTTCAGCTGCACCCCCAGGCCTTGCACAAGCCACCCCTTTGGATCTGTCTGCAAACTCAGGTAAGTAAGCTCATCATTGTGTATATGAAGTTAGAATTGTAAATTAACATGCTCTACTGTTATTAGGTGACCTATGGCATTTGTTGGAGCAAAGCATCATGAGCAGCAGAAGCAGCTCAAGTGTGGTGGCAGATGCCACTATTGAAGTCGACCGCTATCTTGCAGAGCACAACATTCCCAGAAATGAGGATCCATTTCTCTACATGAACAAGACCAGAAGTTTATACCCACACTTGTATGAACTGGCAAAACTTTTCCTATGCTCCCCAGCATCGTCTGTGCCATGTGAAAGAGTTTTTTCAACGGCTGGAGAAATACTGTGCAATAAAGGAACCGGCACAACCTAAAAACATTGGAGAAACTTTTGTTTCTAAATAAAAATGAGTGAAACCATAAACCATGCATTTGTTTTTCTATCTATCATCTATCTATCATCTATCTATGTATCATCTATCTATCATCTATCTATCTATCTATCATCTATCTATCATCTATCTATCTATCTATCATCTATCTATCTATCATCTATCATCTATCCATCATCTATCTATCTATCATCTATCATCTATCTATCATCTATCTATCATCTATCTATCATCTATCTATCTATCATCTATCTATCATCTATCTATCTATCATCTATCTATCTATCATCTATCTATCATCTATCTATCTATCTATCTATCATCTATCTATCATCTATCTATCTATCATCTATCTATCATCTATCTATCTATCTATCATCTATCTATCATCTATCTATCTATCATCTATCATCTATCTATCTATCATCTTTCATCTATCTATCATCTATCTATCCATCATCTATCTATCATCTATCTATCTATCATCTATCTATCTATCATCTATCTATCATCTATCTATCTATCATTTATCATCTATCTATCTATCATCTTTCATCTATCTATCATCTTTCATCTATCTATCATCTATCATCTATCTATCTATCATCTATCTATCATCTATCTATCTATCATCTATCTATCCATCATCTATCTATCATCTATCTATCATCTATCTATCTATCATCTATCATCTATCTATCTATCATCTATCTATCTATCTATCTATCTATCATCTATCTATCTATCATCTATCTATCATCTATCTATCATCTATCTATCTATCATCTATATATCTATCTATCATCTATATATCTATCTATCATCTATATATCTATCTATCATCTATCTATCTATCATCTATCTATCTATCATCTATCTATCATCTATCTATCTATCATCTATCTATCTATCTATCCATCATCTATCTATCTATCATCTATCTATCATCTATCTATCTATCATCTATCTATCATCTATCTATCTATCATCTATCTGACATCTATCTATCTATCTATCATCTATATATCTATCTATCATCTATATATATCTATCTATCTATCTATCTATCATCTATCTATCTATCTATCTATCATCTATATATCTATCTATCATCTATCTTTCTATCTATCTACCTATCATCTATCTATCATCTATCTATCATCTATATATCTATCTATCATCTATCTATCTATCTATCATCTATCTACCTATCATCTATCTATCTATCATCTATATATCTATCTATCATCTATATATCTATCTATCTATCATCTATCTATCTATCTATCTATCTATCATCTATCTATCTATCATCTATCTATCTATATCTATCTATCATCTATCTATCATCTATCTATCATCTATCTATCTATCTATCATCTATCTATCTATCTATCATCTATCTACCTATCATCTATCTATCTATCATCTATATATCTATCTATCATCTATATATCTATCTATCTATCCATCTATCTATCTATCTATCTATCTATCATCTATCTATCCATCATCTATCTATCATCTATCATCTATCTATCTATCATCTATCTATCATCTATCTATCTATCATCTATCTATCATCTATCTATCTATCTATCTATCTATCATCTATCTATCATCTATCTATCTATCTATCATCTATCTATCCATCATCTATCTATCATCTATCTATCTATCTATCTATCTATCTCTATCTATCCATCATCTATCCATCATCTATCTATCATCTATCTATCATCTGTCATCTATCTATCTATCATCTATCTATCATCTATCTATCTATCATCTATCTATCCATCATCTATCTATCATCTATCTATATATCATCTATATATCATCTATCTATCATCTATCTATATATCATCTATCTATCATCTATCTATCTATCTATCTATCTATCTATCTATCTATCATCTATCTATCTATCATCTATTTGTCATCTATCTATCTATCATCTATCTATCATCTATATATCTATCTATCATCTATCTATCATCTATCTATCATCTATCTATCTATCTATCATCTATCTATCTATCATCTATCTGTCATCTATCTATCTATCTATCTATCTATCATCTATCTATCTATCTATCATCTATCTATCCATCATCTATCTATCATCTATCTATCTATCTATCTATCTATCATCTATCTATCCATCATCTATCTATCATCTATCTATCATCTATCTATCCATCATCTATCTATCATCTATCTATCTATCATCTATATATCATCTATCTATCATCTATCTATATATCATCTATCTATCATCTATCTATCTATCTATCTATCTATCATCTATCTATCTATCATCTATCTGTCATCTATCTATCTATCATCTATCTATCATCTATATATCTATCTATCATCTATCTATCATCTATCTATCATCTATCTATCTATCTATCATCTATATATCTATCTATCATCTATATATCTATCATCTATCTATCTATCTATCCATCATCTATCTATCATCTATCTATCATCTATCTATCCATCATCTATCTATCATCTATCTATCTATCATCTATCATCTATCTATCTATCATCTATCATCTATCATCTATCTATCTATCATCTATCTATCATCTATCTATCTATCATCTATCTATCCATCATCTATCTATCATCTATCTATATATCATCTATCTATATATCATCTATCTATCTATCTATCATCTATCTATCCATCATCTATCTATCATCTATCTATCTATCTATCATCTATCTATCTATCAACTATCTATCTATCATCTATCTATCTATCATCTATATATCTATCTATCATCTATATATCTATCTATCATCTATATATCTATCTATCATCTATATATCTATCTATCTATCTATCATCTATATCTATCTATCATCTATCTATTTATCATCTATCTATCATCTATCTATCTATCTATCTATCTATCATCTATCTATCATCTATCTATCTATCATCTATCTATCTATCATCTATCTATCATCTATAAATCTATCTATCATCTATATATCTATCTATCATCTATCTTTCTATCTATCTTCCTATCATCTATCTATCATCTATCTATCATCTATATATCTATCTATCATCTATATATCTATCTATCATCTATCTATCATCTATCTATCTATCATCTATCTATCATCTATATATCTATCTATCATCTATCTCTATCTATCCATCATCTATCTATCATCTATTTATCTATCATCTATCTATATATCATCTATCTATCTATCATCTATCTATATATATATCTATCATCTATCTTTCTCTCTATCTATCTATCATCTATCATCATCTATCCATCATCTATATATCATCTATTTATCTATCATCTATCTATATATCATCTATCTATCTATCATCTATCTATAATCATCTATCTATCTATCATTTATCTATCCATCATCTATCTATCATCTATCTATCTATCTATCATCTATATATCTATCTATCATCTATCTTTCTATCTATCTACCTATCATCTATCTATCATCTATCTATCATCTATATATCTATCTATCTTTCTATCTATCTATCTATCTATCTATTATCTATCTATCTATCATCTATCTATCTATCATCTATATATCTATCTATCATCTATATATCTATCTATCATCTATCTATCTATCATCTATCTATCTTCATCTATCTATTTATCATCTATCTATCATATATCTATCATCTATCTATCTATCATCTATCTATTATCTATCTATCTATCATCTATCTATCTATCATCTATATATCTATCTATCATCTATATATCTATCTATCATCTATATATCTATCTATCTATCTATCATCTATATCTATCTATCTATCTATCTATCTATCATCTATCTATCTATCTATCATCTATATATCTATCTATCATCTATCTTTCTATCTATCTACCTATCATCTATCTATCATCTATCTATCATCTATATATCTATCTATCATCTATCTATCTATCTATCTATCATCTATCTATCCATCATCTATCTATCATCTATCTATCATCTATCATCTATCTATCCATCATCTATCTATCATCTATATATCTATCATCTATATATCATCTATCTATCATCTATCTATATATCATCTATCTATCATCTATCATCTATCTATCTATCTATCATCTATCTATCCATCATCTATCTATCATCTATCTATCTATCATCTATCTATCTATCATCTATCTATCTATCTATCCATCATCTATCTATCTATCATCTATCTATCTATCTATCATCTATATATATATCTATCATCTATCTTTCTATCTATCTACCTATCATCTATCTATCATCTATCTATCATCTATATATCTATCATCTATCTATCCATCATCTATCTATCATCTATCTATCTATCATCTATCTATCTATCATCTATCATCTATCTATCCATCATCTATCTATCATCTATCTATCATCTATCTATCATCTATCATCTATATATCTATCTATCATCTATCTATCTATCTATCTACCCATCATCTATCTATCATCTATCTATCATCTATCTATCCATCATCTATCTATCATCTATCTATCTATCATCTATCAACCAACTATCTATCTATCTATCATCTATCTATCTATCATCTATATATCTATCTATCATCTATATATCTATCTATCATCTATCTATCATCTATCTATCTATCATCTATCTATCTATCATCTATCTATTATCTATCTATCTATCATCTATCTATCTATCATCTATATATCTATCTATCATCTATATATCTATCTATCATCTATCTATCTATCTATCTATCTATCATCTATCTATCCATCATCTATCTATCATCTATCTATCATCTATCATCTATCTATCCATCATCTATCTATCATCTATCTATCTATCTATCTATCTATCATCTATCTATCTATCATCTATCTATCTATCTATCTATCTATCATCTATCTATCTATCTATCTATTATCTATTTTTTATTTATCTATCTTTTT